>CAWUFW010013025.1:0-502625 GCA_963921515.1 Calotriton arnoldi | reverse complement strand
ATTGTGTATCTTGGACTCTAATCTCATAAAGAGATTAGTAGTTGGTGTTTAGAAATAAATACATATTTTATATATATACCTTGTGTGGTTCTCCTTTCATTTAGTTATTCAGGAGGTTATAATCTGGTAAACCAAGCTGCTTTACTCTCCTTCAAGACTTAGCCTGAAGGCTGCTCTCCACAGCTACCACTAGGATAGCTTTCAATAAAGGTTGTCTTTAAACCTATCGTCAATAAGGGTCGTTTGGACTGGTGCAAGGTGCCCACTATAACTATTGGACAGCATATGCCAGGCCAACTTCTCACACCAGTCTTCCCCTATCTCGACGACTGGTTGTTGAAGGCGGGCTCGCCCCAGGCAGTCGTCTCCCACCTCCAGACTACGGCCGACCTCCTGCATTCGCTGGGGTTCTCCATCAATGTGCCAAAGTCACACCTGATTCCCTCTCAGAAGCTCCTCTTCATCGGAGCGGTTCTGGACACAACGCGGTTTCAGGTCTTTCCTCCCGAGCAGCGAGTCCGGGATATTCGGGCTATGATTCCGATCTTTCAGCCCTTGACCCGGGTTTCGGTCAGTATGACCCTCCGGCTGCTGGGCCTGATGGCCTCCTGCATCCTGCTGATGGCTCATGCCAGGTGGCATATGCGGGCTCTGCAGTGGGACCTGAAGTTCCAGTGAGCGCAACATAAGGGGAATCTGTCCAATTGCTTCCAGATCTCAGAGGGCACTGCACACCAATTGCAGTGGTGGCTCACGAACCAGCATTGGGTCAGCGGCAGATCCCTCTCCCTTCCTCAACCAGAGTTCACAGTGGTGACCGATGCATCACTGCTGAGATGGGGCGGCCACATGGGAGAGGCGGAGATCAGAGGCCTCTGGTCTCTGGCGGAGTCCGGGCTCCACATCAACCTTCTGGAGCTGCGGGCGATCCTGCTTCCACTGAAAGCATTCCTTCCCTCTGTCCGGGGAAGAGTTGTGCAGGGGTTCATGGACAACACCACCGCCATGTGGTACTGCAACAAACAAGGCGGGGTAGGGTCGAGTCCGGGCTCCACATCAACCTTCTGGAGCTGCGGGCGATCCTGCTTCCACTGAAAGCATTCCTTCCCTCTGTCCGGGGAAGAGTTGTGCAGGTGTTCATGGACAACACCACCGCCATGTGGTACTGCAACAAACAAGGCGGGGTAGGGTCGTGGACCCTATGTCAAGAGGCCCTCCGCCTCTGGACATGGCTGGAACATCAGGGCATATCCCTAGTGGTTCAACACCTGGCAGGTTCCCTGAACGCCAGGGCAGACAAACTCAGCCGTAGGTGCATGATGGATCACGAATGGCGTCTTCACTCGGAGGTGGTGCAAGGTTTCTTTCAACAGTGGGGAGAGCCTTGGTTAGATCTATTCGCCACCGAAGAGAATGCGCAATGTCAGCAATTCTGCGCGTTGGAATTTCCAAGGCGGCACTCGCTAAGCGACTCTTTTCGTCGCGAGTGTAGTTGCGGTCTGTTGTGCGCCTTTCCACCTATACCACTTCTGCCCAGAGTGCTGAAGAAGATCAAGCGCGACCGGGCCCAAGTCATTCTTGTGGCTCCGGATTGGGCACGAAGAGTCTGGTATCCCGAGCTGCTCAACATGGCCATCGATCCTCCGATCCACCTGCCTCTTCGGGAGGATCTTCTGTCGCAGCAGCAGTGGACGGTCCTCCACCAGAACCTGTCCAGCCTCCACCTCCTTGCGTGGAGATTGAGCGGCGGCAGTTGACGCCATTGGACTTGCCTCCCGAAGTTTGTGATGCAATCTTGGCAGCCAGGCGTCCCTTTACTAAGATGGTATACGCCTGCTGATGGAAGAAATTTGTGGCATGGTGCACAGCAAAGGCTGTGGATCCCCTTTCTGCCCCCCTTTCTGAGGTCCTCTTGTTCCTCTTTTCTTTGGCCCAGCAGGGCTCTGCTCTGGGCACTATCAAGGGCTATCTTTCGGCCATTTCTGCCTTTCTTCTGCTTCCTGATCAGCCTTCTCTCTTCAAGTCCCCGGTTGTTAATCGTTTCTTAAAAGGCATAACTCATTTCTTTCCTCCTATCCACTTCGTTATGCCTCAGTGGGACTTGAATCTGGTCTTGACCTATTTGATGTGCGCTCCCTTTGAGCCGCTTCACAACTGTCCTTTAAGACTTTTAACTCTTAAGACTGCATTCCTGGTGGCCATCACATCTGCCAGAAGAGTGAGTGACCTCCACGCTCTTTCATCCAAACCTCCTTTTCTGGCTGTACATCCGGACAAGGTTGTCCTAAGAACTCGTCCATCCTTCCTTCCCAAGGAGGTCACCTCCTTTCATATTGGACAGACCATCACTTTGCCCACCTTCTTTCCGCCTCCGCATCCTTCGAAAGAGGAAGAGAGGCTCCACCGTCTGGACCCAAAACGTGCGCTTTCCTTTTATCTGGATCGCACCAAACAGTTCCAGGTGGACGACCAGCTCTTTGTTGGCTACGTGGGCGCCAAGAAAGGTCGGGCCGTACACAAACGGACCATTTCTAGATGGGTCGTTTTGTGTATTAAAACCTGCTATTCTCTAGCTAAAAAGGAGCCTCCAGTGGGGCTACGTGCCCATTCCAACAGGGCGACGGCAGCCACTACTGCTTTGGGACGAGGAGTTCCTCTGCATGACATTTGCCAGGCTGCGACATGGGCATCCTTGCACACGTTCACTAAACACTATTGCCTGGACAGCCAAGTCCGGAGAGACGGCTTCTTTGGCCATTCTGTTCTCCAGGACTTTCTGGTGTGAACTTGGTTCGCAGACCCACCTTCGGGGTTGGTATTGCTGGGGTATCTATTCTAAGGTAAGTAATCTATAACTAACTGTTTCTTTCAGATGAACAAGATACTTACCTTCGGTAACGATATATCTGTAAGAAACATAGGTTAGTTATAGATTCCTTACCGCCCCACCCATCCTCCCCGTTCTGACTTCTAGGGTTAAGAACATCCTTTCAGGGCCCTAGTTTTGTGCACCTCTTGCATGACTCTGTGTTTCTGGCGCGGAAAGTAGTGTACAGAACTGATGTCAGCGCGTGAGGGCGGCGTCTAAGTAGCTACCGCGACGTCATCCCGGCGACCACGACGCCAACGACGGACGCGGAGCCGACCGAAGCCACCTTTCGACGTGCAGAGGTAGTGCTGACGAAAAACTTTCCGGATCCAGTCTGACGCCTGGGGGTAATTCTAAGGTAAGGAATCTATAACTAACCTATGTTTCTTACAGACATATCGTTACAGAAGGTAAGTAACTTGTTTGATTACAATTTCATCTGATTTAAATAATAAAAAACGTTTTTAGAATGTTGAACTCTTAACCGAATCATCTTGAGAAAACCGGAAACAAATACTGTCCTGTTTCTGACTAGCTCCTTGTTTCTTCATATCTGCCATATTCAGCTTTCTTTTGATAATTGCCTTTGGACTCCATATAAATTGTTCATTAGATTTCTTCATTCTTAGACATTTTCAGTTTTCTCTATTTAGTTTTCTTCATAATGGTTGCTTTGCTTCCACGGAATGTCATTGGGATTGCTTCTGAATGTTGTCTTACCTAAGGGTCAGTTACACTTTAGTGTTTCCACCGATAAGGCAGTCGGCTGTGGCAGTCGGTCCCATGTCTGCCCCCTAACCCTATAAGGTTGCAGGAGTATCGCAGAGTACATCACACGTCGAAATCACCTCTTAACAATTTTGTGGCAGTTAGTCACGTGCCAGGCTCTCTAAATGCTCATTGACTTTGTCCCAGCCCTGCTACATATATTACAAGCTGAAATGTATGCTATGATGATTTTGACAAAAAAAGTTGAAAGGCGAATTTGTGGGTGGGGTAACTTTATTATGTTAGGTGGCCGGCCTGTGGTTCTGCTGTCATGAATTGATTTTTCAGTGCCTCTTTTAGCACGTGTTGGGTGGGGGGTGGGGGGGGTGGGGGTACATTAGCCTCTGCGTAAGAACCACTGAACTCCCTGTAAATTGCACCTCAGTGGTTTAGCACCTTTGACATTCCGATTGCTGCACCTATATTCCTATATTACACAGTGCTCTTAAGTGAGATCTGCTCTTCTGAAACCAGTTTTAAGAAATGTTGTGTTTTTACAGTCAATAAAGCGAAAAACAGTTCAACCTTTTCTAATTATAATAATGATGATTGAAACATGCAGGCCTAAGTTTACTCTGCCACAAGCCAAGCCGTCTTGCTAGCTGCCATTGTTAGTACATTAAAGTAAATGTTCATAATTGTTTACTGTAAAAAATAAAATAATAATAATAATCATAATTGTTTACCAGGTAACTATGTGTATTTTCTAATTTGACATGTTCATTTTTACACTCACATATGCCCTCGTGTTTAAATACATTGGTTCATGTCTTTACAGGGTAGACTGACTGCAAGCACAGTGGGCCAGATAGTTGGACTTCAGTCCGAGGAGATCAAGCAGATTGTTTCAGAGTATGCGGAAAAGGTACGTACTTCCTCTGTGTAAGAACGCTGCTGCACTGTCATTGGTCCCTAGATGGGCTTCTAAAACCTGAATCGCTTTTTAGCACGGTGGCCAGAAGCACAATTTCCACGCGGATGATTCGTCAATTAACTTTGTTAATTACATTTGGGTTTATTTCCGCTGTGTTTGTGTGCGCGGCTGATGTACGCAATCTGTTTTCGGCTGTAATGAGGCAGCAGTGACGCATCGTTGCATTGAAAGAGTTATGGTTTATTCATGCTTGTCCGAGGGTTGACTAATTCCTTTTTTTTTTTTTTTTTTTTTTGCAAGCTTCTGTGAGTGATGAGGGTTGTGAGCCGTGAGATAGCCTTATAATTCCAAAGCGCGAGTGTGCAAAAAATCCCTGTCTTGTTCTATTTCCTGGGAAATAAATCCTCAAATCTCAAGGGTCACATTTAAATGCTTTATGTTTTCAGTTCAAGGAGAATGGAGGAGACCTTGAGATTAACACAGAGGTGGAATTTCGTATCCAGGGCCAAAAAACAAAACAAGCATTGTTCAAGCCAATTGGCGTCGCTATTTGTTAAGGGAAGTGTTTGTTAATAGCTGGACTGCTTTCTGTGTGTTGTCCTCAGCTGTCCTAGAAAGAAAATCCCAATGAAGCAACATCTTGGCCTACAAAAATATGAAAGCTGGTATTAGGACCCCTTTGCTAAACAGACTGTGCTAGCAGAGTTATGCTGTAACTTCAAAGAAGAGTGTTATGCAAAGGAATAAAAGATTAGGTTTGTGTTCCAGGCGGTGATCAAGGCACACAAACAAAATATTGCATGGTAAGAGAACCCGTGTAACGGTACATCTTTACTTTGAGAAAGAGGCTGTAAATCAACCTTGTTATCATGACATCTGAGTAAAATTAATGGAGATGCAAAGGTAATTAGTGCAAAGCACTGTGTCCTTGACTGTTTGAGACATCCAAAAAGCAAACACTTTCTAAACAAAAAAAGCCACAAGTCGCCATTTAATATGTTGTTTTGTTTCTAAATACATCAAAAACAATCACTGCCTATCAGTTATAATCACGTTGCACCTGCAGTCCAATAAAAGGATTAAAGGATGTATTGATGTCCCATCATCAAAACCTAATGGGAACACATATGGAATAATTGTACCGTGAAATGCTAGTGCCTTGATGGACAGCCAACCAAGCAATGGCAAACCAGTAAAACATCTGAAAGCTGAAGAAGGGCCGACACATAGGCCCTCTGCCACTCTTTACTTTTTCTCATTTTACTTTCTTTTGAAGAATTGATGACATGAAGACTACTACAGACTTTGTAGCTAGAAGTGAAGGGCCTCAACGTTTTTCTTGGCAGCTTGCCCTTGGCACTGCTGAATGTTGGCATTGCAGAATGCCAAAGCTGCCTCAGGTTGATTCCATCTCATTTCTCTTTCTGCCTTCTCTATCTCTTTTGCTCACTCTTGCTGTTTCTCTTTTTTAATTCCTGATGAAGTTGTATGTCCATTTCTGAAGACCGGCGGCTCAAGAGGCAGTCAAGAACGAGGCTTCTATTGCCCTTCAGCCCCCAACAGCCATCTCAAATCCCTGCCCTTTGTACAGCCTTGAGCTGGGATTCCTGCCGGAATCGGAATGGTCAGCCATTTTATAGCTACACCTAATCCACTTGTAATCTGTAAGTAGCGACGTAGAAGGAAGTCCCGTCTTCCATCTTCTCCTGCCACTACTTCAGACACTTTCCTAAGGCGCCCTTGCTCGGACATCTTGAAAAGGGCGAAACTTAAGGACACTTACCTATTTCCTCCTGCTGAGGCTCCTTGAAAGCCTGTCACAGTGCCAGCTTGACCCCCAATACAGCCTAATTCTTAGCCACACCCGTACTCCTGTGGTTCATGCATGAGAGGTAAGTACAGATATCCTGCTGCGTCATCTAATACCACATCTTCACTCTCATTCTATCCCACTCTGAAGTCAATGTTTTTATTGATTAAGAGCCAGACAGGGATTAACTATATAAAATGAAATAAAATTACCGGAATCAAGCTGTAGATCCAAGTGCACAAATACATAATACATTTAAAACAATTTCAGAAAAGATTTAAACAATTTAAGTACATTATAATACGCAAATTCATTTGGGGGAGACCTTATAAAACTTAGCATTTCATCTATACTTGTTATGCTGAACTTAAAATATAACGGAGTTATATAAAGGTGGTGCTTTTCTGAGACTGCAGGGCAAATATCGAGTATATGGCTTTAGGCCTGGATTCCTCCCTGACAAACGTCACACAGTCCTGTGGAATTGTACCAACGCCTTTTATAGGCATTAAGAAGAAGCACCCCTAACTTGAGTAACTATATAGTCCATCTAACTCCATGTTCTAGGTTGAATGATAAATATTTTTGTAAATATATCTATATAGTTTTAACTTCATGCAATGCTTGATGTCACTCATTGACTTAATCTCGGGATAGAGTGTTTTTAAAAAGAGCTTAATTTGTGCTGGCATCCAGGTGGATAGATATTCCACTTCACATTCCAATATATTTAAGACCAATTTTAAGTTTTCATTAAACATATCTTTTTCTGGTTTGAGAAAGATTTCCTGCGTCAAAATGTCTTTAAGTGTGCCTTCTGTTGCATGACATAGGCTATAAGCCTAGCGTACTATATTTATCATTTCAGAGGTAAAGGAAGTCGTAAGGTCAAATTCATGTCGCAGTGCCTGAATGGGGATTGATTGGCTTACTGAGGCCAATTTACGAAGACGTTTTCCTTCATAGTGGTCCAAAAATGACCATTGCCTTATAGGTGTATATTCAAGAACATATATGAAGGTCAGAGGGATTTTTGCGATATATATTTCTAGTAGATGCTTAAAATGTGTCTTTCCCAAGGATTTATAAAATTGATTTAAAACAACAGCATGCCCCATGGCCTTATTTCCTAAATATGTGTCATGGGATTTACTTTCGAGATTTTGGCTAAATATTTTTCCTAAATAGGTATAGGATTTTACCATTTCCAAAGGTGTTCTACTATATGCCAGCTAAATGCCTGGCAGTATTTTCTTCCTTTAAAAGCCATTATTTTAGTCTTTGTGATACTCATTTTAACGTAATTTTTCCCTGCGTACTCGTTCAAAACTTCCAAATTGCGCTGTAGACATAGTGGGGTAAGATCACATAAAACCACATCATCTGCATACATTAAGATATGCAAATTATAAGATGCGTCACAGAGGAAAATTATGTACATTTGCAAATTGGTCTGGCAGATCACTGATGTCTAGAGAGAAAAGTAATGGGGACAATGGGCAGCCTTGTTTCAGGCCATTCGTTGTTTGTATTTTTGGGGTTAGGCCCTTACTACCTCCCTAACACCCTGTACCATGTAGAGGAATGTAGTGCTATAAGTAGTCTCAGTAAGTTCAGAGGGATGCCCAATGAGCTCAATTTCTTCCAGAGGTTTGGCCTGTCAACTTTGTCGATTGCCATCAAGAAATCGATGAAGGCACTATACAGGATTTGTGATTTTCTTATCACATATTTATCTATTAAAGTCTGGACCGTCGCAATGTTATCCATCACTGAGTGGTTAGATCTGGAGCCTGCCTGTTCTCTTAGGATAATTCCTTTGATAAGCGTCTAGTAATGAAGATGTTCTAGTATGCTGGCTGCAAAGATATTTCCCGATTCATCCAGGAGAGCAATCTGACGGTAGTTAACTGTCGATTTTTGCTATCCTTTTTTATGAAGTGGTATAATAATACTCCCCTTCCAAGAGGAGGGGATTTGACTTGTTAGGTAGCAGTAATTTAAAAAAGCGACGCATCTTCACCTTGGGAGAGACCTTTGCCAGAACAGGGACTCCGTGTCCAAGAAACATGCAAGGAGAAGCCTTGTACCAGCTTTGCGTGCTGAAAAGCGCTGTTTACCTCCTGCTGGACGCATCTTCACCTTGGGAGAGACCTTTGCCAGAACAGGGACTCCGTGTCCCAGAAACCTGCTAGGAGAAGGAGGAGCCTTGTACCAGCTTCACGCGTTGAAAAGCGCTGTTTACCGCACGCGACGCATCTTCACCTTTGGAAAGACCTTTGCCAGAACAGTGGCTCCGTGTCCCAGAAACCTGCAAGGAGAATGAGGAGCCTTATACCAGCTTCGCGCGCTGAATAGTGCTGTTGCCCTCCCGCAGCGCGGACGTGCCCGGGCCAAGCCCAGGCCAAGGGTGGGCCCGTCATTGCCAGGAAGAGGCAGGGCAGGACTACCCCCCTTGGATTTTACTTTGAAAACATACACTTCTGCTGGTAAGATTTTTTTTATGCTTGTCTACTTATTCAGTACCCTCATCACCTGAGTGGTTCACTTTTTGTGCCCGATCTTTTAGCCCAAGTTTTTGACCCTCCATGTCGAATGAAGATTCCTTGAATTGACTTGACAATGCATACAGTTGTAGAATCCTTATCGTCTAGGGTCTATAACGGTGGGCAGAAGATTTAGTAGAAGGATTAAAGGAAGAAAATATCCTAAAGCTTAGCAATGATCCAAGAAGGGATGAACTGCTACTGACAGTCTGTGTATTTTACCGCTTGCACTGTATTTCAAGGACTATTTGAAGACGGGAAAAATTTGTTTTTTTCCAGGAATTATTAATAGTTTGGTTAACCTACCCATTTTATTATTCTATATTTTATACTACCCTGTATGTCCGATAATTCCGAAGCTAGAATTAGTACTGCATGACTTTGGTATAGGTGAGCCTCGGAGTTTGCTTGCAATTTTGGGGGGAACTGGATAGATGAGGAAAGAGCTAAATAGGGACGGTTACTGTGTATTGTTCAATAAAGGAATTCAGTAGACATACAGGCTTTTATTCATACTACCAGTTCCCATAGCAACTGAAACCACAGATGAAGCCACTCAAAGGTCTTCTTAGCCAAAAGGGCGGATCCTGTTCACTCCGAGAGGAGAGTGAAAAGTACACCAAAAGGACAGCAAAAGTAGAACGGACTTAAACATGGTGAAACGGAAGACTACAGGAAAGTCCCCTGAAGCGGGGAAAGCTAAAAAAACTGCCAAGACATGCAGCTGAAAACTGCACATTAGATGAATTAGATGTCTTTTTGGAGGAAGTAGAAGGGTTACTTGCCAATAAGGCAAATAAGGTGCATAAGGCTAAAGAGAAGTCCCAAGGGAAGGGGAATATTAAATCAATTTTTAAACAACCTGAAACTCTGGGAAACCTGACATATAACACTGTGAACAGCGATCATGACACTAGTGACAAGCCCAAAGCACCTTAGGAACAGCAAATTCGGACTGTTGGTCATCCAATAGCTCCATTCCCCCCCCCACCCCATAATAAGGGTTGAGTGCAGTAATTGGTTTGATATTTTTGGGGACTCGAAAGAGCGACAAGTAATTAGTTCTGAGCAAGGTCTACCTACACTGATGCATAACAAACCTATAGCCCCGGACAGAGACATTGCACACCAACAGATAGAGGTCCTATACGAACAGATAGCAGGACTAAAAGAATACTTGAGTAATCTGATAGTCAGTTAACGAAAAGGTTGATAAATTAACAACTTTAGTATTGACCCTTAGCTCCTAAATATCCCCAAGTATAGAGGAAAGTAGGTTGACCAGTTCAAGTCTTAAAGCGAATCAGGGCGGTAACTCTCAACATGGATCAACAGCCTGTCCCATAAATAGGCCTCGTGCAGTAACTACTACTGAGGTCACTAGAACAGACAGGGAGACACCTACATTGCATCTGGATGAGGTTCGTGAGTGTAATTTGCCATATAGACCCATGATGTTAGCGAGGGAGTTCGAAAGAGGCAAAAACGCGAAAGGCCCCCAGTACATGAGTCAGAAATCATCAACATCACTACCAAAAAAGCTATCAGCAGGGGGGCAGCAAGAGCAGTGGGACGTATACATGGTGAATGTTCCAAATACATGGTGAATGTTCCAAAAATTCCACCTACGGCAAGAGAAACGCAGGCCTCATTAATTAATAAAGCCATTCATTGGCTAAAAAAAGTAAAGGCCTGTAGATCTGTTATAAGAGAAGATCTAATGAGAGCATCCATATTTAGTGATGATTATTGCCCGACAGATTACATCGCCTTAAAGTTAGTAAGCTATGACCTAGTGGAAGGATTAATAGGGCTGGAACATAGGTTTAGGCCCACAATAGAACCATGTATAAGACTTAAGGCCAATCCCCCACTTCTCACAAAACGGACCATCAACACTCACAAACTGCTAGTAATCATCCATCTATTACCCCCATGGAACGTGGAAGGGCCCTGTCTGATCTCGATTGACAACTAGGTACCCAGATGGCAGCTATCAATCTATTACCATCGACTTGCGCTTCTCCACATGACACTACCAAGGCAGGACCTCGCTATCACTTGGGAAATATTGAAACATTAGACACAAATTCGCAATCCTTGGGTGGTTATAGTGATAACCAACATGTCAATACAAAATCTAAGGAATGATGTTGGACAAATAGAAGCTATAAAATTACTGTCTTGGAATATGGCGAGGATGAGAGCTAAGCTACAGGATCCGGAGTAGGGCATATTCATTGACCAGTTTCACATAGTTTTGCTGCAGGAAACTTGGGCTATAGAACTAGTGCATAGAGCGTGATACATCACTTTTACATCTAGTGCAGTTCCTTCATAGGCAGGAGACCATTAGGGGGGTTGTTGATGTGGCTTAAAATGGAATTGTTCCCCAAAACAAAAAGCTTGAGTACAGATTGTAGAGTCCCCCCTGGGCCCTTGTTGGCGATCGGGCATATTGCAGTTCTAAATGTGTGCATCCGTTCTATTCAGTCCAACCACTATTCAGGAACCTTGACTCAATTATTTAACACCACTGGACCCTTAAATCATACCCATCATAACATTATAGCAGGCGACTTTAATATAAAACTCCCAGAGGGTCTAATCTTGCCGTATATGATGGCCCAAAGCAATGGGTCATTGACAACATCAATGGCAGGTGATACAAATCATAAAACAAGATACCCTAGGATAGTTGACCAAATCACTGACCTGATGGCTACTTATGATCTGAATATGGCTAATGACTGTACCGAATCCGATTGCCCTGCTTGTCCAACTTTTGAGCGGGGCTCTTACTCAAGTAATTTAGATTATATTTTGATGGATAGTCCCCTCTGGCCACACCTATTAGACATGTTGGTAACATCAAGAAATGATAGTGATTATGATGCACTAACGGCTCAGTTCCGTGTTAGCTCCCTTGCAAATCTAGTTGCATTGGGAGCTACTAGCCCTTTAAGTAGAGTTAACATATACAATAATAGAGTGAAAGTGAAACGGGCTTTACTAGCAGATGACAATAAAGTGCAGATAGGAATTTGCAATCTGTTTGCAGAAAAGCTAGCCCCTTTAGAGACTTCAGATCCAAGTGTCATTAACTTTGTAGATCTTCATTCTGAACTCATGGGGCAGATAAAACTACTCCTGACTAAGGTAAGACGTAGGGGCAACTATAGACCAAACTATCCTGCGTGGAACACAAGTGACTGCAGATTGGCCAAAATAGCTGTCCTTGAAGCAGTAAAACATGGGGACTGAAAGGGGATTTCAAATGCTAGAAAGCCTACAAAGAAAAACTAACACAGGCGAAAAAGGGGTGGGAGGTAGAACTTTGGTGAAAAAATTACTGAATCCTTACATAATAGGAACACCAAGGAATTTTGGCATCTAATAGCATCAGGGTCACATACCATTGGTAATGATCCAGGTACAGTAGTACAACTGGATGTATGGGAAGCTCATTTTACCGAGCTATATAAATTCTGGGCAACAAATGGCATCGATTACTCGGAGAGAAGTAGTACAAACCAGAAGGGACAAAAACCCAGGTCAGAGGCAAAAAAACGAGTAGCTATAGGGCTAACTGAAACGGCATGGGCATTGCATTTAATAAAAAGTGAGAAGGCCGCAGGCCCCGATGGTATCCCGGGAGACCTATATCTGTCTCATCCTGAGATATGGGTGCCTTATTTGAACGCTCTCAGTAATGCAATCCTGAGTGGTCAGGCCATTCCATCCTCCTGGCATGGGGTAATTATTGTGCCCATTTACAGAAGGGTAGGAAAGATGTTGCGTCTAATTACAGACCTATTAGTTTAATAGATATAAGCCAAAAAGTATTTGCCAGGCAGATTTTAATTAAGCTTCAAGAATGGATCACGGAACATCATATCCTAGAGGATTATCAGACAGGATGTAGGGTTAAGGTCAGTACCTTGGACCAGGTCTTTCGCTTCAGGGCGCTGTGCTGGAAGTACGTCGCCCTGAAGAAGGACCATCTGTATGTCGCCTTCATCGATTATCGATTTGAGGGCGGCCTTTGACCTGGTCCCTAGGGAGAACCTTTGGGCAGTATTGGAGGCCTATGGCATTCCGGAGAACTTCTTAGGAATTTAAAAAACCCTACACTCTGAAACATACGCCCAAGTTAGTTGAAATGCAGGAGGAGATCTTACATCTAAGATACGCATTAACCGTGGTGTCAGGCAAGGATGCGTGTTGGCGCTGACACTTTTTTGCCTATATATTAACGGAAAACAAAAGACACACAATTGATGGACGGAATGCAGAACAAATCAAAACATTCACCCCCAGTCAAGAGATCTGGGTTAAATCCATCATTCTTTTGCTCACCATGCCACCCCAGTTTAGACCTGGCCATATGCAAATCAGTCTTGACCCTGTGCCTCATGGAAACAGTCCAGCCCGAACTGCCAAGCCAGGTCCTCCCTGGACCGGAAACAAGCATCCTAGGACCGGTTTCGGGGTTTCACCCCTCTTCAGCCAGGATAGCTTGATTCCAGTGGCACAGTGAGCCCAGGACCCACGTCTGGGCATACCTGGCGCACTTAGGGCAAGAAAGCAAAAGACACACAATTGATGGACGGAATGCAGAACAAATCAAAACATTCACCCTCAGTCAAGAGATCTGGGTTAAATCCATCATTCTTTTGCTCACCATGCCACCCCAGTTTAGACCTGGCCATATGCAAATCAGTCTTGACCCTGTGCCTCATGGGAACAGTCCAGCCCGAACTGCCAAGCCAGGTCCTCCCTGGACCGGAAACAAGCATCCTAGGACCGGTTTCGGGGTTTCACCCCTCTTCAGCCAGGATAGCTTGATTCCAGTGGCACAGTGAGCCCAGGACCCACGTCTGGGCATACCTGGCGCATATTAACGGAGCAGTAAAATGTCTAGCGAATTATAATCACGATGTACCAAAATCGGCAGGTACGAGTGTTCCCATTTTAATGTTCGCTGATGACACGCTTTTAATTTCTCGTACCTCGCATGGACTTCAGCTGCTGCTAGATCGTTTTTCGTCCTTTTGTTGCACAAGGGGCCTTGAGATAAATCCAGAGAAATCAAAATTTATGGTTTTAAATCCTCATCATTCATTTAGGGGCAAGTTGAGGATTGAGGGGGCCCCTATGGAGCAAGTACGACTTCGATTGTTTGGGAGTGAGGCTTTCTGACAATATGTCTTGGGACCAACAGCTAAGGAAAAGCAAAATGACTTTGCTCCAAAGGGCAATGGCCATAGGGAAGAAATACAAAGCCACTTCCAGTGGGGCAGTGACACCAGCCCTGGAAGTATATAGGGCCACAGCCCTTTGAGGGGCTGTTTATGGGGGCTGTTTACCGTGCTGAACTCTGGGGATGGGCAGATGCAGCCCCGCTTAGGAGTGCTGAAAACCAATTTGATGGGTCCCTCTTCAATCTCCCTAGAAGCACCCCTTTAATCCCATTACAATTCGACCCAGGACTCAAAAGAATTGACCATGTGATTTTATTAAAACTTTGAACATCTTGGATTCGCATTTGGTCCACCCCTGAACTAGTCACCTACAGGAAGACCCTAGAGGATATTATCAGGCTTGATAAGAAAACTCAAACCCCCTGGCTAAGGAAAAAAAAAAGTATTGTGTGAGAGCCTTAAGATGAAAGAGGTGTAGTTGCACCCTGAGAAGACGACAAAGGGTACCATAGTGACATTAAAGCGTGTCTTTTGAAAAAGCAAATTGGAACAACTACAGAAAGATCAAAAAGTGGGAAGCCTAACAGACAGGTTTTTGAGTTTCAAATGCAGCCCGTCGTTTGAACCTTACTTGGACAGAATACACCCAGCCCGGGCCAAAACCCTGTACATAAAACTTAGGTATGGCATCTTACCACTAAACTCTTTCACCTCTTTGTGGAACAAAAATGGATTGGCAACTTCCAACTGTCCCTTCTGTGTGCAGACAGACAAATCTATAGACCATTTCTTGTTCTTCTGTCCCATTTATAATACACCACGTAAGAAATGGATTGTCCCAGTGTGTAAGCTGTTAGGCATTGCCCACTACAGGGAAGCATCCAGAATTTTCAGATATGACACAAAGGAGGCAATAGTGTTTAGTGTGTCTCTATTCTTATTATGGGCTTGGACAATTAGAGCCCTTGAGCTAAAGGTGATATTGTAGTGGAAAGTATGCCTGTATAAAGCACTACCAAGCAAAAAAGTACTTGCACCTTATAATGATATATATTGTCTCTTACCATGGGCGTGGAGAATGGGAGCCTTTAAGCTATAGGTGATATTGTAGTGGAAAGTATACCTGTATAAGGCACTACCAAGCATAAATGTACTTGCACCTTATAATGACATATAAGGAAAAAGTTTTAAAGTTTGTTTGTAACCACCATCTGTTTTAATTCAACACACATCATGTGCTTAACCACTAGGATTGGCTTGTATACTCAATGTAGGGTGTACTTGGGTGTCTGTGTACGAATTTGTGTGTGTACGAAAACCAAAACAAGTATTTAATTTGGGTCACAGAGGAGAATGAATTACGTTTGGGAAGTAGAATACGGACTTCTTGAATCACCCACTCCAACTTGGTGCAATAATTTGGACATATATACAGAAAGAGGTTGAGCAATAGTCCACCGCACCTAACCCTACCGTGGTAAACTTAATTAAAGACTCATAAAGGTGCAAGAACCGAAAGTTCAACCCCTTTCAACTTTCACAAATGGAAAAGAGAATTCCCAGCAGCAATCTATTAATGTGGTTCAGCACTCTATTGTTTGAAAACCGTAGTGTTATTAAATTGTGATCATACTACACAGAACTCGTGATATAACAAACAATTTCAATAACACGAGTTCTTCATTAGAAGTATTTTGGAAAACTTTTCTTTGTTCTTGTTGTCAGTCTTCTTCCATTAAAATTAAGAGCGACAGTAGCCAGGCTACTGTCGCTCTTAATTTTAATGGAATTTGCAATGAGACTCCAGAATTGCCTTGAATTTTTATTTTTTGCTGCCTGGTGATGGGCAATGCAGTTCTTGTGGAGTACCTCCCGCTTCTATTTTATGCGAATACCCTTTCTTTTCTTCCGCAATGCTAACATTTCTTTTTTCCTAATGACTGAGAAATCGATGTATTGGAGTCGGATGAGTTTGTTTATGGCCACTGAAATTTCCATTTATTGAGGACTGATACTTATGGTGGAAATCTTGTTTGTTGCTTTCAGGATAATAGCCTCAAAGGCAGTTATTGGGTTTCCCTTTTCGTTTTTATATACATTTTGATAGGTTTTTATAAAATCATTCACTTGTTCAACCACCTTCGGATACCAAAGTAACCTGCTGTGTGTTGGATCAACCTGTACTTTAGCATTTCCCATTTCCATTCTCCTCTTTGAAAGCACTCAATGACTATGAACTTTACACCGTTCCAACAATCTGCTTTTGCTCGAAACTACTCATCAAAACTGCTCTACACAATCTGTGTATTGCTTTATACTGCCATTTGTTTATCCTGCCCATGCCCACGCTGATATCATGTGCTTAAATACTGCTGTAGAATGCTTTGTTTTTACTAAAAGCCTATTATTTTTGTCCTTGTCTGTGATCACCTATTGACATTTCATGCCACTATTCTATTGAGTGCCTCGGAAATCCTCTTGCTAAATATGCTGCTGCCTTGACAATTGCCTATTGTTAATGCATTTGTAACCATTGTAAACTGTTTTTCTTGCTGTCATCTGACTTAGAATGCACCGACATAATATACGGTGTTTTTTTAGGTCTCGCCCTGAAAGCCAGCGCTGGCTCTGGGCGAGACATTTTGTAGTGTGGGCTTGTAGAAATGCGACCACAACTTTTGGCTGGCCTAGAGCATGTGAGTACGCGCACAGTAGCGCGCATTCCTCGCATGCTCCAGGCGCCATGGCTTTCCTCACTTGCTCCTCCCCCTCCCCCGAGCGCTTCTCAGGGCCGCGCGGCCGTGTCACTTTCACGGCCGCGCGTCACTTGCTCTCCCGCTCCTCCCCCTCCCCCACCACAGAGCTCGTCTCGCACGGCCGCGCGGCCAATGCTTGTTACTTTTAGGCGCGCGCGCGCTTGGTTTCACTGCTGCAGGACTGTGCTCGGCAGAGCGAAAAATGTTTCCACTGGCATTTTCTATCTGCTGAACTGCTTGCCAGGTAAGTGGAAAGGAGAATCGTTAAGTCCGGTCACATTGTCTGCTCCTGTAATGTCTTAGGATAGTCTGGTACAGAAGTGCTGCTATATCCGAAATCCCTCGTTCACACTCTATAAAGAAGAGACTAACGGAAAAAAATGCATTTCTTATTGCATTTTAATCAAAAACAGACAAATTAAGAGAGACACAGTCAACTAGTTATACAAACTTTTTAGAATCCATTTTAAATCTAATAATTTTTATACTTTAATGCGACATTTCTCTTCATTACAAAACAGCTCTTTCTTTCATGTTACCCTTAATACGGGGGCAGTTTCCCAATCCAAGGCACCTCTAACGTTCTTGCGCGAAGGTAGACCTATTTTAAGATGGCGCTGACTTATTCCTATCTGAATCAATTGTTACCCCCGTTCTGTGATGAACGTTTTTTCTTTTACCCAAAACCTGACAGTAACGCGACTGAACTACTTGTTCAAGATGGCCGCCACCTTGAAACTGCGCCGGGAAGTATCAATGTGTTCGTTGTAACCCGAACGTCTTTAGTTTAACGAGAACGAACAAAACTACAGTAAATAACGTTTGAGGACGTAATGCCGAGGATTTATTCCTGTTCTGCATATTTTTACTTCGGATCGGGAGAGGAGTCATTTTCAGCCGGGGCATCACCTCCACGCGTGTGAGCGGAGGGCAGCGCAGAAATGTCAAGAGTGGTGAGGATCTTCAGAACCCTTAGGAATAACTGGAAGAAAAGCACAGTGGGATTTTCCCTGCTTATATACGGAGGACACTGGCTTCATGGGAAGTACTGGTGAGTGTTCCCTGCCTAAGAGCCCCTGTGAAGTGTTTGCATACCATTATAGAGTAGCCACCTTTTCCTGGAAAAATATTACTGCCCACTTGTTTACTTTTTTTGCTTATCTGGAAGGGCCCTGTTCTGGTAAGCGAAAAATCATTTCTGTATAATTCTCCGTATATGCCAATTATCCCTTTGTTTGCTTTAGTGCTCGGTTGGAATAATGCATACGGCTCTGACATTTTTTTTAAGTGAGTTCTTCCTGTATTTGCTCTTTTAGGTTTACATTTCAAAAGGGAAAACATACTGGAGTTAACTGCTCTTCACGTTTTTTTATTGCCATGAGTATAACATTACCAGGTGGCCATCCTATATTGCCTTTCTGTGCGGCTTGCATTGCCAGTGTCTTGCCCATTCCATACATGGCCTTACTAGTATTTTGCCCAACCCATGTTTCCAGCTAGCCTCGGGGAATATGCACTTGGTTTATAGTGCATGGACCATGCAGGAAAAAGACGATTTGGGGGAAATCACTGCGGCTCAGGTCCTTTAGCTGGGGATGCTTAAAAAGTGAAAGAACGCCAATACTAACACCAATGATAAAACAAAACATCTCAATGCAAAAGCATCAAGTGCGAGCGACCTTTTCTGCAGCTGCTTTAATGGCACGGGCGGGTGAGGTGTATCAATGGGCAGATTCTCAACTTTCTCTCGTGACTTTTTTATTATGATTTCCACCCGTCCAATACCTGATCTGTGTAAACACATTCAACACCAGTTAACAGGCCTAGCTCCATCCCTGCAGAAACACCCTTTATTTACCAGTAAACAAAGCTCGACTAGTGGACTGCTGACATGGGTGGCCTGCGAGATTCACACAATGGTGACATGGGTGGACTGACAGATTCACACAATGGTGACATAGGTGTACTGCGAGATTCACACAAAGTTCTTTTAGAGCACTTTTCACAAGCGCTCCTGTTTTGACTCTCACCGTTGAGTAGCAACAGTCAGGCGAACCTGTATGGTTTGTTTTCCCTTTCTAAAGTATTGCCTCAGTGTAAGCTGTGCTCGACCTGGCCTTTCTGGTTGGTAAACTGCGGGCGAACACATGGCTGAGGGAATTGTTCACCCCATCAGAGCACAGTAGAGCAGTTTGCAGCATAAACGTCCAGGCGCTGTGGATGTTACATTTGTGATTCCAGGTAGCGAGCGCTATAGGAAAGTATGTTCCATCTACAGCTTGTTGATTCTCGTGCAAGCGCGTGAGACTGGCAGAACATGGCACCCTTGAAAGGCGAGGCTCAACTTTGAGTGTGCCCTGCTCGCACTATCCAGCTGCCACTGGTGGCGTGTTTATGGAACGCTCAAGTTTGTTTAGTTTGTGATCTTCATGTTGATGGAGTGAGCCTGTGTGATGGTGAACCACGGCATTGTACATACATTTTTTAATATGGTCGTTCTGTTGGACATAATGCCTTTTTGGTCATATATAAGGTAACAAAAATGCTTCTGGCACTTTTTTATTACAACTTTTCAGCATGCTGCACAGCAGCCACACTTCTCTACAGCACAGCTTAAACACATTGGCAAAGTCGATAGGTCTCGCTTTTGGGACCTTATAAGTATTTAGTTATGCAGCACAATATCCTTGGGGCAACAACATTAACTGTTGCATGGTTAAACACTTATAAGGTCCCAAAAGCGAGACCTATTGGCTATGCCAATGCTTGTTAATATTGTTATCCTCCTAACTTATGATTATTATCTCCTGTGATGGTTCTTGCTACTTGCTGCATGTCCCCTACTTTCCCCTAGTTACTAAAGTGTGTCTACCAGACTTTTCTGACCTTCACCCCCAGATACTGTAACCTTACATTTGCAGCGTGCCTCAAACCTCCACATCCAGATCAAAATACCCCACCAGGATAAAGAACACTCTTAAAGAGTTCTGTCAAGCACCTCAAAAATAACACTTTAATCAAACATCCAGAGTCGTTTTTAGAGAACAAATATTAAAGCCTAAAATCTCGGGTGACAAAGACTGACCTCCTGTTCTTTACAAATGACACTGGAGCCTGGAGGAACACCCTTTGTGTCTTTTGTCATGAAGAAAAGTCAAAAACCATATGGCCATACACTGAAAATCTCTGGATAATTTAACATGCCTTGTGAGTTGCATATTAATCTTTTTTCACATTGGCAGAGAGATGGTTCAATCATCTGACATCAAATTGCATATCCTTACACTTTTTTGCACATCGAAGAATAACACCCAACCTTTTCTACAAAGGCCCCTCCACCTCTCCTTCAAACACCGCCTCTGTCAACTTGCAGTCCGCATCCTCCATTGAAGACACTTACCCTTCCTTAACTGCATATGGCTTGTTGGAAGCCGCACCTGCTTCTCATGAGGCCTTAAAGTCAGTCATTCCCCTAGTTGACATATTATGTCACTGCTTCCGAAGAGGACTTAGCACCTACCTACCCTCTTGAGAACACATCTGTCTCATTTAAAGCCCGGATGCAGGATAACACAGATGCCATTACAAGCTCGCTTACCCCACCATGCAAACTGCTACTTCTCTTCATCCAATTATAGCCCCCAGTTAACCCATCTAAACTGTCTCCTTCAGCTAGGTAAATCCCTGATATTGGATCTACTTTGAATTGTCACTCCTCGTGAACAGGAGATAGCCACCCTCACCAAACACATGTCTCGTCTGCCTCATCCATCTCTAACCCCTCTCTTCATTGAAACCACCACTGGCAACTTTGCTAACCTCCTCACTCCTCCCCCGCTCAACTGTGCATTCAATCGTACTTATCCACGCAGCCAGTGTGCATCTAATCTTACCTATTAAAAGGACTACATTTCACAAAGATTATATTAGAGCAGCATGCCTAAATAAACTTAGGAACATAAGCACTACCACTCTTGCAACTAACCCGCAGACCTACCATCTCAAACACTGGAGCTGTGTCATCTGTTCTCCATGAAGAAATGCTGGATATTCAACCACTTGTATCCTGTTATTGATGCCACCCTTCCTCTAGGATACAATATAATTCACAGAGATAGATACTCAGAGCTGACAGTGGAGTCACACTCATCTTCAAAGAAAATCTCTAAAGCAGTCTCATCAAAACTAAACCCACACCCACCTTTGAATGTCTCACCATCAAACTCTCTACCAACAGTGCAGTTCCATACAACTTAAACCTCATCATTGTCCCTCCCTGTAATAAAAAAAGCCTTTTGTAGAGGCCACATGGAAGTATTAGATACCAGGTACGCTCTCACAATTATTTCCTAGCTATTAGAGACTTCATCATCCCTTGGAACAAAGTCAATAATAAAGCCAGGAACCAAATGAAGACCTTTGTTTGTGACAACCAACTTGCTCAGCTCGCTACCTTGAACACCCACGTTAAGGGCTTCATCATTCATTTCATCATTGCGAAGGCCAAACTGATGCAAACATTAGATGCCCTTCCATTGAACTGGTCAGTTCATCTTTTCCTACCATTTTCCTTACCTGCAGACCCTACATTGTGTTAGACCTGGCATCATTGGCGCGGGTCTCCCTTCCTCTTTTCGCTTCTTACCTTTTATGTTGGCTGGATTTAGATGCTCTGGGCGCTGTGCCACTGCCAATCAGTGACACAGCGCGAATGCTCCCTGTGTAAAGATAACTGTATGAATTGGGATAATCATAATTGGCTCGTTTGGTTTACCTGTCAGTCCCTAGTATCAGTGCACTGTGTGTGCCCAGGGCTGGTAGACCAAATACTGCTGGTGGGCCGGCAGCGCTGATTTGCGCTACCCACCGAAGCAGCTTTTAAAGTATGTCTGTGTAGTATGTTCTAATAGCGAGTTACCCTCCATTTCACGGTTTACTATTGTGAGGCTATCCGTTCTCATAGGCCAGAATGGGCAGGCTGAGTATTACATGCCCTAATCCTACCTGCCCCCAGGAACCTGATAGGAACGTCGAATTTCATATGTTTAAGCTCAGGGCATTGAGATACATCTTTTAGTAAGGATTATTTGCGTAGCCTGTGTTCAAAAATACCTCTGCTAGAAACAAGGTATTTTCTGGCCTCAGCTTTCCTGTAGGCTTTGCTAGCGTGTGTATTGGCCGTCTGGTTTTGGAGCAGCAGGGCCAGCTGGGTCAGACCTGGCTGGAGAGAGAGATCGGCATTTAGAGTATGGAGAGGGGTGACTCTTTGATCTGAGCAGGGCCATGCCTGGCAAGGTGAATGATGGCTCCACCTCCCGCTGGGCGTCTGATAGCAGACCCCCAGATTCTCAAAGGGCAGGATGTCACCTCGTAAAACAAGTGCTCCCCGACCCCACCAAACTGATTCTGGCTGGATGCAGTGATTTGTGACTGCCGAGAACAAAGACTTTTTAGGTATAAAACGCTGCGCTGAAACCTGTTTCAAGGGTGTTCCTTCTGGATGTCAAGACGAAACTCTGTCCGAGCGGACAGAGGAAAGGACTTTAAAACTTTCACCAAGCTTGCTGAAGAAACTACCCAAGGGCCTGAATTGAGAGCGCCTCCTGCTGAAGTCTCAGGGACATTAGACTTCACCCCGTCAGCCGCCCGAATTCCTTTGCTTGGAATTCTACTTGCAGGTGAGGCCTCCGTCGAGTAATCCGGAACCTCTAGTCCTACTGTGAGGAACGCGGACTGGTAACCCTTGTGAACCCTGTGTGTGAGCCGCCGCAGCTAAGAGAGAGCTGCCGCCGCTGAGTGCTCGCACCCTTGCTAACTTTGCATCATCGTGAATTGTCCTGTGAGCCGCCACAGCTAAGAGAGAGCTGCTGCCGCGGAGGGCTCGCACCTTTGCTAACTTTGCATCACCGAGATTTGTCCTGTGAGCCGCCGCAGCCAAGAGAGGGCTGCCGCCGCTGAGTGCTTGCACCTTTGCTAACTTTGCATCATCGTGATTTGTCCTGTGAGCCGCTGCAGCTAAGAGAGAGCTTCTGCCGCGGAGTGCTCGCACCTTTGCTAACTTTGCATCATTGGGATTTGTCCTGTGGGCCACCACAGCTAAGAGAGAGCTGCTGCCGCTGAGTGCCCGCGTCTTTGTCAACCTTGCACCACCGTGAATCGTCCCGTGGGCCGCCGCAGCTAGGAGAGCGCTGCTGCCGCCGCGAGCCCACCACGGAGCTGCACGACGAGAGTCATCGCCACCACCAGCCCGGGCCGCCGCAGCCGCGTGCTGCTGCCGCTGGGAGCCCGCCTGTCCCCGAGTGCCCGAATCATTGTGAGTGCACTTTGCGGACCACTGCCATCGAGAACTGTGGTCGCTGGGAGTCCGCCTGTCACCGTCTCCGCTTCTTCGAGAAGCTACGTGCTGTGTCCCCGTCCAACGCCGGGTATCTGGTGCGCAACCGGTCACGTAGACCCAGGCCTTGAACTCAGTCCGTGCCACGTTCTGGTGAATACGTATTGCCTTTTTAAGTCCCTACTGATTTACGTGCATTGTGACTGGTTAAAACGCTTTTGAGAGTCTCATACTAAACCTTAGATAAAGATACTATTTTTTCTATACCTACTTGAGTTGTGTCCTTTTGTGGTGTCGTTACTGCCTTATTGTGCATGGTCATAAATGCTTCACACACTGCCTCTGAGATAGGCCTAACTGCTTGTGCTACGTTACCACAGGGTTGAGCAGGGGTTATCAAAGGGGGTAGCCCACATGCCCTGACTTAGGAAGAAGGGTCCCTATTTGGACAGTGGCGCCAGCCATGGCCAACTAGAGACCCCCATTTCTAACATTGGCGGTCAGCGGTGAGGATCAGGACTTGCATTTATGATCCACGTACAATAACTGGTAGACACCACTAGTGAGTACAGACCAAAGCGCAGACACGCGCCGATTTTGTTTTTTCTCTCCCAATTTCTTTTTAGTTGGTTGTTTTACTATTGAATTGTTGATCGCAGCCATGAGTACTGCTAATATGGGAAGGCCAACATCCAATGCTTCGGAGGATCTCGCCTTTGAGGAGGAAAGATTAGATACCTATACTGCCAAACAGCTGAAGTCATTTCGTAGGCAATTCGCAGTCCCCGTGATAGGTCTCTCTAGGAAGGAGGAGTACCACAAGGTGCTGAAGGCCTGGTGGGAAGCAAGAGAGTCCGCTGTGGATGAGGAAGAGAATGCTGGAGGGCAGCAGGATGATGCAGTAGAGGGGGGGGGGGGAGATAGAACACCCTCCAATCCAGGTACTAGTGTATCCCAAAGGAGCTTGACCCCAGAAGAGCTGGAGGACAGGGAGAGAGATAGGAGGCATAGTTTGGAGATGGCTAAAGTGGAAGGTCAGAAGGACCTTAAGAGTAAGAAGTTAGACATTGAGAAGAATCGATTGTCATTTGAACTTGAGAAAATGAGAATGGAACATGAGAGAATGTTGAGGGAGATAGAGATCAGGGCGAGGAGTGTCCCGGTCTCCCCTCTGGTGGCAGCATACCTTTAGTAACTCCTGAGAGTAGAGTTTATATTCCTAAGGATGTCATTAAGGATTTTCACAAGAGTGAGGATATTGGGCAATGTTTTGCCGCATATGAGATAGCAATGGTGTCCCACCGGGTCACCGAGCAGGATTGGGGAGCGGGATTGTGGGGGCGCTTTGTGAGTGATGGTAGGGATACCCTGTTGAACCTGCCTGAGGAGAGCAGGATGGTGTATGCCCATATGAAAGAGGCTTTGATGACCCGTTATGGTTTGACCCCGGAAATGTACAGGCAGAGGTTTAGGACCTGTAAGAAGTTAGAGGGTACCACGTGGGTTGAATATGTGTCTTTTTTCTGCAGAGCAATGGATCGCTGGGTAAAAGGTAGCAAAGTGGAAACTTTCGAGCAATTGTATGATTTGTTTGCGTGGGAGCATTTGTCCAGTAACTGTTTTCCAGAGCTACGCCAGCACCTGATTGATAGCAAGCTGACTAACCCTAGGAAGCTTGCTGAGGAGGCGGACCGCTGGGTGAGCACCCGGGTCCGCAACGGTTTTGTGGGAGACTTCGCCAGAGGTGGGCAGGGTCCCCAGCAGAAAAGTGGGGGGACAAGGGTAAACAGAGGGAGTTCCAGAGAGGGCCCCAAAGTAATTCCCAAGGGAACCAAGCTGTGGTGTCCCAGCCTCCCCCTGAGAAGAAGCCAGTGTCCCCGACAGGTAGGCCTGTTCATAGGGGGCCCCTTACTTGTTTCAAGTGTGGTCAAGTGGGCCACCGGTATTATGATCCCCAGTGTCCCCAGAGGGACCCCAATGCATCCCCTCGTGCACCACCCCGCCAGATTGCCAGTGTAGCCCTGGGGGGGAGGAAATGGAGGTCCAAGGTGGGTGGGATCCCGTAGAGTTAACCCTTGTCTCGCTAGGGGACTTCGATAAGGTCCCTAACCCCACACTGCCGACCAACACTCAGAAGTACCGGCAGTGGGTGACCATCAATGGCCATAGGGTGGAGGCTCTCAGGGACACCGGAGCTAGTGTGACTGCTGTCAGCTCCCGGTTGGTGTCCAAAGAGCAAGTTGTCCCCCATGCATTCTGCCCCGTAGTGTCGGCAGACAACTCAGAGAGCCAGTGTGAAGTGGCTCAGGTTCCCTTCGAGTGGGGGGGGGGTCACAGGAACTCTTCAAGTGGCTGTGAGGGCCACCATGCCTGTAGACTGTCTGTTGGGCAACGATCTGGAGAACTCCCCGTGGGCTACGGTGGAGAGAAAGTCTCATTTGGAAATGTTGGGTTTGCCTGAGTGGGCGTGTGTGACCACTCGGTCCATGACAGCTCAGAAGGATGTTCAGGAGGGACTGGAGCCTGAAAGTATGGCCCAGGCCCCTGCCTCAAAGAGAAGGGGTAGGGGGCGCGGAAACCGGCCCCGTGGTTCCCACGGTCCCGGAGGGAGCAGACCTTGAGGGGGATGCCCTGGAACCTACAGGGGAACAAGTGGCCGAACTGGGGGACCTACCGGAGCTGACCCATTGGCAGCAGGAAGGGGGCCCTCCAGGGAGGAATTTTGCGAGCAGCAGAGAACCTGCCCTTCTCTTGAGGGGGTGCGGCGACAGGCCGCCGCCCAGGCAGTAGGTGACCAGACAGGGTCACATTGGATCTATTGGGAGAATGACCTCCTTTACAGCGAGCCTAAGGTTGCTGAGCCTGGGTCAGCCCGTGTGCTGGTGGGACCCCAGCACTTCAGGACCTTCCAACTGGGGTTGGCTCATGATGTGCCACTGGCCGGACATCTGGGGCAGACCAAGACCTTTGAGAGGCTGGTCACCCACTTCTATTGGCCCCAGATGCGCAGGAGCTCAGATGCTCACTGCAGGACGTGTGAGACTTGCCAGGCAAGTGGGAAGAGTGGGGGGAAGATTAAGGCCCCACTACAGCCCTTTCCCATGGTGAGCACCCCATTCGAGAGTGTGGGCATTGATATTGTGGGGCCTCTGGATCCCAAGACAGCCATGGGCAACAGGTTCATCCTGGTCTTGGTGGACCATGCCACCCGGTACCCTGAGGCCATCCCGCTCAGGACAGTGACGGCCCCCGTGGTGGGACGGGCACTGATGGGGATTTTCTCCCGTGTGGGATTCCCCAGAGAGGTGGTGTCCGATAAGGGAACTAACTTCATCTCCAAGTACATGAAGTCTCTGTGGGAGGAGTGTGGGGTCACGCATAAGTTCACCACTCCTTACCACCCCCAGGGTAATGGGCTGGTTGAGAGATTCAACCGGACCCTTAAGGGCATGATTATGGGCCTAGGTGAGCCCATGAGGCGTAAGTGGGATGTCCTCTTGCCATGCCTGTTGTTTGCTTACCGTGAGGTGCCACAGAAGTCCTTAGGGTTCAGTCCCTTTGAGCTGCTCTATGGTCACCCGGTAAGAGGGCCTCTGAGTCTGGTCAAGGAAGGCAGGGAGCAATCTCCCAGGAAACCTCCCCAGGATGTGTTTAGTTACATGCTGGCCTTCAGGAACCAGACTCGGCGTTTCAGGAAACTTGCTGAGGCAAACCTGGAAGCCAGCCAGGAAGAGATGAAACGCTGGCACGATCAGAATGCCACTCTGATCGAGTTTCAACTTGGACAAAAGGTTTGGGTCATGGCCCCGGTGGAGCCCTGTGCGCTCCAGGATAGATGGACCGGCCCCTTTGAGGTGGTGGAGCGCAAGAGTCCTGTTACCTACGTGGTGGACTTGCAGTCTCCCAGGAACCCCTTTCGGGTCCTGCATGTTAACCACCTGAAGCCCCACTTTGAGAGGTCTGAAGTGGGCATGCTTCTGGCCATAGATGCTGGGATGGAGGAGGAGAGCGAGCCCCTCCCTGACCTCCTGTGTGCAGGGGAGCGAGATGGGTCAGTGGAGGGTGTGGTCCTCTCCACCACACTGACCCCTGAGCAGCATGGTGATTGTCGCCAACTGTTGGGGCAATTCAGTGATCTGTTCTCCCTGGTACCTAGTGTCACTGATTGGTGTGTCCATGACGTGGACACCGGGGACAGTCCTCCCATTAAGCACAAGGCTTACCGAGTGACTGACCGGGTAAGGGCCTACATTAAGGATGAGGTTACCAAAATGTTTGCCCTTGGGGTGATTGAGTCCTCTAGCAGCCCTTGGTCCAGCCCAGTGGTCCTGGTACCAAAAGCTGCAGCGCCTGGTACCACCCCAGAACTTCGGTTCTGCGTGGACTATCTGGGCCTCAATTCAGTCACGAAGACTGACGCGCACCCCATCCCCAGAGCTGATGAGCTCATAGATCGGTTAGGGGCTGCAAAATACCTCAGCACATTTGATTTGACGTCTGGGTATTGGCAGATCGCCTTGACCGAGGGAGCAAAGGAGAGGTCAGCCTTCTCCACCCCCGATGGGCACTTTGGAATGAAGAATGCCCCTGCCACCTTTCAGAGGCTGGTCAACAGGGTGTTAGTTGGGCTGGAAGACTTCAGTGCCGCCTACCTGGATGACATTGCGGTGTTTAGCTCCTCTTGGGAGGACCACCTGCGCCACCTCTGGGAGGTATTGATGGCACTGCGGAAGGCAGGCATCACAATCAAAGCCAGTAAGTGCCAGATTGGGCAGGGTTCGGTAGTGTATTTGGGGCACCAGGTGGGGAGCGGCCAGGTGGCGCCCCTTCAGCCCAAAATTGAAACTATCCTGGCGTGGGAACCCCCCAAGACTCAGACGCAGGTGAGAGCCTTCTTAGGACTCACGGGGTACTACAGGAGGTTTGTCAAAGGATATGGTAACATTGTTGCACCCTTGACTGAGCTGACTTCTAAGAAGCAGCCAAAGAAGGTAAACTGGACTGACACCTGTCAGAACGCTTTTGACGCCTCTGAAGACTGCCATGTGCACTGCACCCGTGCTTCAGGCGCCCGACTTTTCAAAGGAATTCGTTGTCCAGACAGACGCCTCAGAGCATGGTATAGGGGCTGTTCTGTCACAGATCAATGAGGAGGGACTAGACCAACCGGTAGCCTTCCTAAGCAGGAGGTTACTTCCCCGGGAACGGAGGTGGAGTGCAATTGAGAGTGAGGCATTTGCTGTGGTCTGGGCGCTGAAGAAGCTGAGGCCATATTTGTTTGGGACTCACTTCCGGGTTCAGACAGACCACAGGCCCCTTAGATGGTTGATGCATATGAGGGGTGAGAATCCCAAGTTGTTGAGGTGGTCCATTTCCCTACAGGGTATGGATTTCACGGTGGAACACCGTGTGTTAGACCTGGCATCATTGGCGCGGGTCTCCCTTCCTCTTTTCGCTTCTTACCTTTTATGTTGGCTGGATTTAGATGCTCTGGGCGCTGTGCCACTGCCAATCAGTGACACAGCGCGAATGCTCCCTGTGTAAAGATAACTGTATGAATTGGGATAATCATAATTGGCTCGTTTGGTTTACCTGTCAGTCCCTAGTATCAGTGCACTGTGTGCGCCCAGGGCTGGTAGACCAAATACTGCTGGTGGGCCGGCAGCGCTGATTTGCGCTACCCACCGAAGCAGCTTTTAAAGTATGTCTGTGTAGCATGTTCTAATAGCGAGTTACCCTCCATTTCACGGTTTACTATTGTGAGGCTATCCGTTCTCATAGGCCAGAATGGGCAGGCTGAGTATTACATGCCCTAATCCTACCTGCCCCCAGGAACCTGATAGGAACGTCAAATTTGATATGTTTAAGCTCAGGACATTGAGATACATCTTTTAGTAAGGATTATTTGCGTAGCCCGTGTTAAAAAATACCTCTGCTAGAAACGAGGTATTTTCTGGCCTCAGCTTTCCTGTAGGCTTTGCTAGCGTGTGTATTGGCCGTCTGGTTTTGGAGCAGCAGGGCCAGATGGGTCAGACCTGGCTGGAGAGAGAGATCGGCATTTAGAGTATGGAGAGGGGTGACTCTCTGATCTGAGCAGGGCCAAGCCTGGCAAGGTGAATGATGGCTCCACCTCCCACTGGGCGTCTGATAGCAGACCCCAGATTCTCAAAGGGCAGGATGTCGCCTCGTAAACCAAGTGCTCCCGACCCCACCGAACTGGTTCTGGCTGGATGCAGTGATTTGTGACTGCCGAGAACAAAGACTTTTAGGTATAAAACGCTGCGCTGAAACCTGTTTCAAGGGTGTTCCTTCTGGATGTCAAGACGAAACTCTGTCCGAGCGGACAGAGGAAAGGACTTTGAAACTTTCACCAAGCTTGCTGAAGAAACTACCCAAGGGCCTGAATTGAGAGCGCCTCCTGCTGAAGTCTCAGGGACATTAGACTTCACACCGTCAGCCGCCCGAATTCCTTTGCTTGGAATTCTACTTGCAGGTGAGGCCTCCGTCGAGTAATCCGGAACCTCTAGTCCTACTGTGAGGAACGCGGACTGGTAACCCTTGTGAACTCTGTGTGTGAGCCGCTGCAGCTAAGAGAGAGCTGCCGCCGCTGAGTGCTCGCACCCTTGCTAACTTTGTATCATCGTGAATTGTCCTGTGAGCCGCCGCAGCTAAGAGAGAGCTGCTGCCGCGGAGGGCTCGCACCTTTGCTAACTTTGCATCATTGGGATTTGTCCTGTGGGCCGCCGCAGCTAAGAGAGAGCTGCTGCCGCTGAGTGCCCGTGTCTTTGTCAACCTTGCACCATCGTGAATCGTCCCGTGGGCCGCCGCAGCTAGGAGAGCGCTGCTGCCGCCGCGAGCCCACCACGGAGCTGCACGACGAGAGTCATCGCCACCACCAGCCTGGGCCGCCGCAGCCGTGTGCTGCTGCCGCTGGGAGCCCGCCTGGCCCCGAGTGCCCGAATCATTGTGAGTGCACTTTGCGGACCACTGCCATCGAGAACTGTGGTCGCTGGGAGTCCGCCTGTCACCGTCTCCGCTTCTTCGAGAAGCTACATGCTGTGTCCCCATCCAACGGCAGGTATCTGGTGCGCAACGGGTCGCGTAGACCCAGGCCTTGAACTCAGCCCGTGCCTAGTTCTGGTGAATACGTATTGCCTTTTTAAGTCCCTACTGATTTACGTGCATTGTGACTGGTTAAAACGCTTTTGAGAGTCTCATACTAAACCTTAGATAAAGATACTATTTTTTCTATACCTACTTGAGTTGTGTCCTTTTGTGGTTTCGTTACTGCCTTATTGTGCATGGTCATAAATGCTTCACACACTGCCTCTGAGATAGGCCTAACTGCTCGTGCTACGTTACCACAGGGTTGAGCAGGGGTTATCAAAGGGGGTAGCCCACTTGCCCTGACTTAGGAAGAAGGGTCCCTATTTGGACAGTGGCGCCAGCCATGGCCAACTAGAGACTCCCATTTCTAACAGATATGAATACTTGTAAATAGTATAACTGCTGGCAATCATTCAGGATAGCATCCCTCCCTCAAGGTTTGTGCGTTTTATCCAAAGAGATGGTGACATCCTCCTCTGTCCCACAAGCCCCCGGCTCCACCCCCTGCTGAACCCATCAGGTCAGTTCTAGACTACAATGATAAAGTGACCTATATACCGGACACCATTGTTGCCCTAACAATGAATGAAAAAATCAGCACTAACCAAGTTTTGTTCATCTAGAATGTGACCAAAACTTTTTCTCTATTATTGAGAATGCAGTCTATTAACCCCTCTCGTGTAAAGTTCCACTGTTAAGTGAAATGCTGAGCCTTGTGCTGACATACTGTGTGTATGTCAAGTGTGTGTGCATATGCACTGCATGTGTATACATGTATGGTATTAGGACTCTTTGTATAATGTGAATTTGAGTTGGGCCAATTGATGTATTTTGGATGGCCGTGGAGGATAGCTTTCCTATACAAGGGAAGTGTATTGCCTGCCTATGTCTGGAGGGTGGCGACAGACAAGTGAGGAGGATGGAGACAGGGCTACCTTTAGCAATTCCAGGATATCCTTTTTAGCAAAAGGCTGCAGATTAGTTTATCCTGAGCACTGTGGAATGGTAGATGGTAGGGGTGAGGTGAGGGAATGCAGTGTTTGTTGTTAAAGGTGAGGAAATTTCTAGGCAGGACCTATCTTTCTGTCGGTCTCTTTTTTCTGCTTCAGGAAGGTGATTGCAGCCAGGTGCAGAGAGCTCACACTTTATTGTGCCCAGGTTTTTGTTTCTCCTGCTTGGAGCCAGCCCCTTTGCTACCTGCTTTGAGAACCCTCACTTTACTGTCTGGAGAGCACCGTGGAAATGACATTTGAAAGAGAACCAATTCAAAATGTTTCTGAGGCCTAAGACAGTGGCTCCACATTCCCCCCGTCTTGAAAATGTGTATAAAAGTGGAATCCAAACCTGACCACTTTGTCTAAGCTATTTGTGGCCAAGGGAGGGAGTGCTCAACAGAATACTTGGGGTATGCTCTGTGACCAGTGTCAACATGACAGCCAGTCTCCCAGGCATCAGGGGACATCAGTTGAGGTCTGAACTTGCTGAAGAAGCTGAGGGTCTGCCTAAGTGCATTGAAGCCAGCCTGCTCAAAGGGGCAGTGATAGTGCCTGCCCCTTCAGTTGAAGAGACTGTCCAGGAGGAGAACCCCAGCATGTTCCCGGGCCATGGGACACCTTGAAGTAGCATTCTGCTGGGATAGAGTGAAGCTGGTCTTGATTGACCTAGTGTTCACCATACACTCCGGATTTCCTACCATCAATGCCAAGGCCCTAGTGCTGCTGCCACTCGAGATGCCCCCCGAGAGACACCACTGTATTGGTCTGCAAGGCCAAAACTGTTGAAGACGAGCACCTGCCTACACTGGCGTCCAGTGACACAACTGCATATTAGTAGTCCTCCCCTTCATTGGCCACAAGGGCCTCAAGTGTTGAAGACAAGCACCCATCTGCTTTAGCCTCCTGGGCTCCAACTGCTGAAGATGAGTGTCCGTATGAAGGCACCATGGTCCACATCTGCAGAAGATGAACACCCGCCTGTGCTGGCCTGAAGACTGTGACCGCTGACCAGACTACTGAGTGCTTTGCTGTGCAACTGTGATCCTAAAGGGGCTAGACCACTGTGTGTGGTCGCCCACCCCGGCGCTGAAGCTCAAGGATGAGAAAAGTTGATTGCACCAGCTGTGCATTAGTCTCACCAATGTCCCTAAGCAGGAAACACAGAACTGAGCAATGCACAAACTGAGAGACTGGCCTCCTTCAACTAACAGACGGGTCACCCTTTCAGCCCCCACAAGATCAAGCTTTCATGGTCACAGATTCTCCCTCACTGATCTGAGGTGCTCATCCTGGCAACCGAATGACACAGGGACTCTAGTTCGTTTTGGAGCAGCACCTGCATATAAATATACTTGAGTTGCTGGCATTCTGTCTTGCCCCAAAGTCCTTCCTCCCTGCCGTTTCAAAGGGCAATGTGCACATCTATTGGATAGCACCCCCATCCATTATATCAACAGACATGGCAGGGTGGCGGGGTCATGATGCCTATGTTGGTAGGTGATTTACCTGTGAAAGTGTGTGCAGTGAGGGGGGAATCTTCCCAGTGGCAACTCCCCTGGCAGGCTGCATCAATGAGAGGGGATGCAATCAGTTGCCTTTCACTGGAGGACCATGAGTGGGCACTACACCCCAAGGTGATGAAGGCAATTTTTAGACTGGGAGCTTCCATTCATGGATCTCTGCTGAGTGGGCACTACACCCAAGGTGATGAAGGCAATTTTTAGACTGGGAGCTTCCATTCATGGATCTCTGCTGAGTGGGCACTACACCCCAAGGTGATGAAGGCAATTTTTAGACTGGGAGCTTCCATTCATGGATCTCTGCTACGACTGAGAACAGGAAGTGCCCTCAGTTTTGTGCCATACACCTCCTGCAGGATGGTTCCCTGGGATATCCCTTCATGTTCAGCTTGCTGGAAGAGATTAATGCAGTGGTGGGAGTCAGAACGTGTTCATCCCGTTAAATCTTATCAGTCCAATATCTTGCGATTTGCTTTGTCCCTTGCACATTATAGACTTGTGGCAACTATGATTAAAGACTACATGGCAGCTCGCTGGGGACAAGGACTGCTAGGTGGTGATCTAATGCATCATTTTGCTTTGGAACATCATCCATATCAAAATCCGATTCGTCCTGGCTAACATAGACTCTCCTGAAGTCATTTGTGCCATTCCACCAAGGTCGTGGGTGCTTCCACAGCTCTTTCAAGACGCGTGTCGTTTTTCCAACATCTGCCACGCTGCTCAGTGATTGTCATACTTTTGCAAAACACTACTGCCTCCGGTCTCAGGCACACAGTGATGGGTACTTTGCCTTAGCAGTTACACAAGTTCCTCGGTTGACCGACACTACTCGGTCCCGCCTTCCTGAGTGGCACTGCTTTGGTGCTGATTTGTAAGGTGAGGAATACGCAGCAAGATGTTTCCATCAGAAGAAAAAGTTACTTACCTTCATCAGCAATATTTCTAGTGGAAACATAATCTTACACAGATTCCCCACCAGTCTCTATCCTCCATAATGAGTTAGTGCCATGATTAATCCCCACATATGCAAACATATTGTGCGTATTTTTTGCTGTTCTGGCTGTCTCAGTTCCTCTCCACAAGCCTACTACATCTGGCACGGATGAAATACCAGGAATTGACTTCAGTTGGCATCCAGTATACTCCGGTGATGTCTCACCAGAAGCAAATTCGTAGCTAGAGCTGTGTTGTACCACAAGGTCGTCCTGAAGGGTCATTACTAGAGAAATGATTGTAGGTCCAGTCTGAAGCCTGGAAGGAGTATTTATAAGGTGAGGACGTTGAGGGAAGATTATGTATCTACCATAAATATTATTACCAAAGCTATGTAACGTTTTCAATGAGGCAGGCATACAAGGTGCTGTAAGAGATTTAAGTATTAGTTGGGGGCGGTGGAAACCCACCTCAAATAATAATCACAATCCTTTTCAGGGTTAACCACAAAAGTCACTGAACAAACCTGTGCTTAACCCTCTGGTAGATTGGCACAAAGCAGTCAGGCTTAACTTAGATGCAATGTGTATAGTATTTATGCAGACCTCAAACAGTAACCAAGTAAAAACACAACACAAGAAAAATCCCAAACTAATTTAGAAAAATAAAGTAAATTTGAATAAATAAAATTACACCAAATGCCCAAAAAAGCAATCAGTAGAATCAGAGTTATGAATAATTACATTTTAAGGTTCAAAATAGAGCCAAAAAGCATTAAGCGCCAACCACGGTCATCTGGTTGCGTTTGCCTGGGACAAAGTCAAAAAGTCAAGGCCAACCGTGATGGAGCGTGGGTAAGATACAGGGACCAGGTTTTACCTGATGAAATGCTTTACCTTCGGACTTAGTCTCTGTAAAGGAAGTCAAAATCCTCAGGGGGGCTAGGCAGGAGGCTGTGGCCAAAGAGGGCACCACGTTGTCAGATAGCTGCTGGAAAAGGTCTCTGTGAACCTGACTTTTGGCGAGAAAGCTCCGAATGGGAGAAATTTCTGTTTCGCACCCAGAGAAGTTCCCTCACTCGATGGATACTTTTCACCTTCGCCCAATGAAGATTTCTATCTTTGGACATAGTAACTTGTTTGGAACTCTTAATTTTTCCAGCAAGCCATGGCTGCAGGCTGTAGCCGAAGAGGGCTCGACAAGGCAGGACACCTTCTCCGTGGGGTCTCACAGGATTGGATTTGCTGCTCTAGAGAAGAACATAGCAGTAGCAACCTGAATCTTTGGCCCAGCAACGATGCACCTTTGTCTGATTGACTGGGTAGGTTGGTCCCGGTCCCCCATCAGTTCTCAGATTAAAATGTTTGTAAGTCCCAGGTTTCAGGAGGAGTACACTTTTGACACCAGCCAAGAGTTCAGGACCCTGGGGACAGCACTTGGAGGTGAAGCCTACTCCAGCAGGGCCCTGGGCAGGTCCAGTTGGAACTTGTCAGCTGGGAATGCAGGAAAACTTGTCTTGGAGCTTGTTGTGTCCCTGTAGCCCAAACAGATAAGCCTTATGACCCTCAGAGTCCACTTCTTTGATCTGGGTACTAGAGGGAGAGCAATTCCAATCTTCAAGGCTCTTCTCAGGTCACACCCAGAAACTCCAGTCCTCTGCTGTTCGGCAGCAGGCCCAGAAAATTTCTGAGGAGGTACTGTGGGTGCCACATGTATGCCCAGTGCCAGCCTGTGGATGGGAGAAACTCCCTGGCCACGCCCTAACCAATGGGATAAAAGTTCCCAGCGATGACCCTACCCACTTTTGCAGCACTTCCTGTGTGTTTTACTGTAAGCTATCCCACAGTGCCCTTCTCTACCTAAAGCCAACGCGGTAGAACCTTTCTTCCCCTGGTCAGAGCTCCCTGTGCCCACCCAGAGGTATGGCTGTGGTATTGGCCAAACCATTCCTTGTGGTCACCCCAAACCAGTTCTAGGTGCAGCTTCTCTCCCACTAAGATTGGTGCCTGGCTGGCTAGCAGGAAAATAGAGTGGACAGATCCAGTTGTTAGCTACATCTGCCTGTGACAGGGTTGGCACCCTTTGATGTTAATTACGTTCCTGGGTGCAGCCCAGATGGCCCTCCTGTAAGGAGAAGGTCAACCCTTTTCCCTTTGGCTCAGCTCTGGGAGCCACTTCACACCTAATCAAGGAGCGATTTGGCTCCTGGGAGACAGTGAATACTGGTAGAAGGCACATTTGGCCTAGGCAGGAAATTTACAGCTTTCTAAAAGTTTTGTTTTCAAAATAGTAAAATGAAATCTGACTTGGCCATTAAGTTGGATTTATATTACAATTAAAACGAGTACTTGAACCATATTTCTATCCGCCCCCAAACTGAACTTAAGCACTATAAGTGTTATATTGTAGCAAAAGTATTTCCCTATGAGCGGGCTAGCCTTGCCACAGTGAAAAACTTTCATGGAAGGCGGAGAGAAGAAATATTTATTTTATCAAAGTTGCCTCGTGTAATAAAAAAAGACCTGAAATTTTCACTCTGTTCTCTCCTGTTCATCAGAACCAGTATATTTGGTTTGAAATTTTCACATTGATGTTTCAAGCTTAATAATTAAAGTCAATCTTATAATAAACAGTTTTCTTTCTTTGCATTATCCTCTTTTTACATTCCTGTGCCACCATTCATTCACGTGAGGTGTATCCTCTGTCTCATGAGGAACGAACCATTCATTATTCAAATCCTTTTTTTGCTGCCTGCTGGCCACTTCGTAATAGTCAACAAATGTCTTGAGTGTATAGCTACTCGCCTCTGGCATCTAAAGTTTGAGGAGCGATTCCTAATTACTCAACCTGAACTGCTTTCCCCGTCCGTACCCCAGGGGCATGTTTGTATGCCTTCCTGCAGTCCATAATGCTCTTGGTCCCTGATTTTTACGTAAGTTTGCGCATATAGTGTGTTGTTCCACAACAGAATTTGATCTCGGGAAATAGTATTATCAGGTAGAATTTTTTGAGGGTCCCGTGTTATTATTGATGCATATTAACTCTTTGCGTGCGACGGCCGGCCCGGCCGTCCGACGTCACAGTGGGCGTGTGTGGAGGACGGCCGGGGGCCGTCCGAACCACGCCCAGTTATAAATCACCCGCACCGCGGCGGAATTCGCGCCCCGGTCAACGGGTTAATGCACATACAACATATGGTATCTACCATACAGATAACTGCCTATAATTCCTACGTGCCTTGCTATAACATTGCGTCGCAGTGAAGATAGGCTTGATTCGTTAGTGTGATGTTTGTCGAAATCCACACATCCGCTGCCAGTTGAGTGTCCCTAACTTTACATCACACAGGACATTCATAATTTTCTTGAGTGGACTTCAGACACATGTATGTGCTATTGCACACTTGCCTGATGAGCTGCTGGTTCAGTATATATATATATATATATATATATATATATATATATATATATATATATATATATATATATATATATATATATATATATATGAAAAACAATGGTTCCTGTGGAATAATATACTATGAGGTTATGATACATAAGCACAATCGCGATATAGAGGGTTAGATAATGGCAGAGCGCAAAGGAACCACTAACACACCGATTCCAGTGTAGTATATTTTATGGATTTTTTAAACAATAAAGTTAGGAGTAAACATTATACATCAAAACAACATTTGTGCATAGTGTCCCAAGTGACAAAGGGAACCTAAACCTAAGTGACAATGTGAATATTAAATACAAGGTTTCCACAGTTTGTACAAGTCGACCATTATCAAAATAATTCCATGTGAACAGCAACTATATACAATGATATGTGCTGGGGAAATGGTTCGCTTCTTCTGTTTGTCGACGGCGTTTCGACCCTCAAAACAATGTGGGGTCTCTTCAGGACTATTGTTGAAGGGACATATAAATGGGATTGAAATAAAAAGAGCATAAGGCCCATATACCGGCACAAATGCGAAAAATAGGAAAAATAAAATGAAGGCCGTTGGATAAAAGGTACCTGAATATATGGTTGCGCAGCCTTGTGAAAATGATGTGCCACAGGTGAAGAAAAGAGGAAAAGGTTTACTCACATGAGGACCCGTCCGGGTACTGTGATTGTGAGAAAAGAAGTTGCAATTACTGATAATTGGACAATGCGCTATGTATAATCTATTACAAGTTTCACCGAGGTTCTTACCTCAATGTGAGGACAGGCTGTCAATCCAATGGGGTATGTAGGTGGGCCAGAGGGGCTCAATTAGTTTTACGCCACAGCCGTAGCGTTGTAGAATCCCTTTGTGGATTAACAGTGACAATGCACTGAGAGTATTTCTGGAAATTAAAATAATGTAGGGGTCAGATTACTGAATTAAGGGCTGAGCGCAAGGGCTACGAGGCCTGGATGTGCCAATTCTTACCTCGGTAGAGGAATGGAAAAGCGGGACAGCGCTCCGCGTGTAGATTCAGAAAAAGCCGCGTCAGTCAGCTTGATCGGGTACAATGACAGAGATCCTCATCCAGAGAGGATTGTTATATACAGGGTTTCCCGCTCTTGAGCCCTGACCCGTTGCTGTGTTTGTCCAATATAGGGGAGGCCACACGGACACCACATGCAATAAACAACATTCTTAGTCATTAGCGCAACAGCCCCACCTTTGTGCCACACATTCTACTTCTTCACCTCCCACTGAGGTCTTTTTTCACTCTTTACCGATCACGGAAACGGAGCACCGGATTGCTCGGTGCAGCGGTTTTCCGTAGCTAGGTCTGCCGGTTTCCCTTGGCAAAAAGAGCGGGAAACCCTGTATATAATAATCCTCTCTGGATGAGGATCTCTGTCATTGTACCCGATCAAGCTGACTGACGCGGCTTTTTCTGAATCTACATGCGGAGCGCTGTCCCGCTTTTCCATTCCTCTACCGAGGTAAGAATTGGCACATCCAGGCCGCGTAGCCCTTGCGCTCAGCCCTTAATTCAGTAATCTGACCCCTACATTATTTTAATTTCCAGAAATACTCTCAGTGCATTGTCACTGTTAATCCACAAAGGGATTCTACAACGCTACGGCTGTGGCGTAAAACTAATTGAGCCCCTCTGGCCCACCTACATACCCCATTGGATTGACAGCCTGTCCTCACATTGAGGTAAGAACCTCGGTGAAACTTGTAATGGATTATACATAGCGCATTGTCCAATTATCAGTAATTGCAACTTCTTTTCTCACAATCACAGTACCCGGACGGGTCCTCATGTGAGTAAACCTTTTCCTCTTTTCTTCACCTGTGGCACATCATTTTCACAAGGCTGCGCAACCATATATTCAGGTACCTTTTATCCAACGGCCTTCATTTTATTTTTCCTATTTTTCGCATTTGTGCCGGTATATGGGCCTTATGCTCTTTTTATTTCAATCCCATTTAGATGTCCCTTCATCAATAGTCCTGAAGAGACCCCACATTGTTTTGAGGGTCGAAACGCCGTCGACAAACAGAAGAAGCGAACCATTTCCCTAGCACATATCATTGTATATAGTTGCTGTTCACATGGAATTATTTTGATAATGGTCGACTTGTACAAACTGTGGAAACCTTGTATTTAATATTCACATTGTCACTTAGGTTTAGGTTCCTTTGTCACTTGGGACACTATGCACAAATGTTGTTTTGATGTATAATGTTTACTCCTAACTTTATTGTTTAAAAATCCATAAAATATACTACACTGGAATCGGTGTGTTAGTGGTTCCTTCGCGCTCTGCCATTATCTAACCCTCTATATCGCGATTGTGCTTATGTATCATAACCTCATAGTATATTATTCCACAGGAACCATTGTTTTTCCTATATAACTATTACCCTGGTTCCTTAGTGAGTAGGGTTCCCCTGTTCTTTCTTGAAGGTTCATTTTCTATGGCACCCGCTTCTGACAGCTGGCAGTGATAAATTGCATTAGTATCAGGTTGGTGGCTTTTAATTAACTCCTCCTTACAACATGTATCATAATCCTATCAAGGACTTGATAAGTTCTAGTGTAAAAATAATACTGAAACGCATTAGTGAGATGGTGCTCTGGGGCTCAAGCATGAACACCTGCTTTACATTAGATACTTATACCATTTGAAACGATGATGCATCAGGGTCATATATCCCATTTTAAGACACTGGCCTAAATAAAAACCGTTTTCCTGCAAGTCTGTTAATCCTTATTGCTAATGATTTATTTTTATTTTTTTACTTGTCAGGGCGTAGTTTCTGGTTCAGATACATCAATCGTCACCTTCCACAACACCCTATTTATTCGTCAGTCGTTGGTTACAAACTTATTGCTAGTGATGATAGATGTGAATTAAAGAGGGTGTCTCGTGTTTTTAATGTGGATAAATAACAGAGTGCGCTACACCGATGTAGAAACAGACCGGTTTTGTTATGGTGCGGTTCTTTCATTCGACATTTAACAGACGTTCAGAACCTGCATTTAGAACCCCCCGTTTTCCTTCTTTCGTGTAACATATTAATAGAGCACATTTTCGAAGTGTGCGCTAATTATCAGCGGCAACGCAGTGTGAAAAAGCTCGTTTCACACTCTAATATACATTATCCAAGTTAAAGCCTACGCCGTCTGCAGTAAGCATTTAGTTAATTAATGCAGGTTATTTCCAATAGACCGTAGCGGCATTCGTTCACGTAGACACATTCTATTTTTAATATCGCGGGTCACCAGCTGTTTTTCTGGTCACACATAACATTTCACAAACAGCTCTCAATACCTGTTGGCATTGGCGGATTTTTGCTTTTCTGTCGTTACCAGTGTGTCTCCTGCTGCTGGCTCGCTCTTCCCCTCCAATTAGTGTGAATTGTATGCTGAAGTCTTTAAAAACAGGAATACCGTTTTCTCGAAATCCCATGCTTTACTTTTCGCTGTCTCAATTGCGCATTTTCACAGCCCTCTCATACCCAACTACTTAGGCGAAGTTGAACGAATGATAACCGCTATATAAAACTCAAAATAATAATAATATTCGCCATTGTGCAGGCACTGAACGAGCTCTTTTGAAAGGGTCTGCACGGCGCTGGCATTTACTTAATGTAGACTCTTATTTTCAGACCCAGTGAGCATGTTCCACGAGTTTGTCTCACAGGTTCCTTCTTTGTCCTAGGAGTTTGTTGATATCCATTATGTTTTTGACACTAAAAACGGGCATCTCCGCTTATCTTTAATGCGCTTGGCGCCTCATGTAAGAATTCTTATCTGAGAATTGGGCCGTTTGCGACAGCAAAAAAAGCTAATTTATTAATGTACAAAAGGCCAATTTGTGAATTGGTGACTTATTACCGAATCGCAGTTTGGGTTTGCTATTCGTTGTTTGGAAGGGGCTATTTATGGCGTCCCTTCCAAATAACGATTCACAGTGGTAAGTATTAATGTTTTGCAACTGAATTAGTCGTAAAACATTATTTTTTTTACTAGCACCTCAAAGTTGGCGGTAACCTTTTGCAAATGGGAGGAGGTCCCCATGGGACCCCTTCCCCCTGAGAATGTTTTAAAAAAAAAATGTTTTTTTAAGAGCAGGCAATGGTCCCAGGGATCACTGCCTACTTGTAAAAAATAAATCTTAAAAGTTTAATTTTGCATTTGAAACGCATTACGTTTTCCTTTAAGGAAAATGGGCTGCATTTCAAAGAAAAAAAGTTTGCTTTATTAAAAGCAATCACAGACATGGTGGTCTGCTGACCCAGTAGGGCACCTTCCCTGTGACTGCTGTGATTCCAAATGGGCTGCAAATTGCGACCTACCTGATTAATATTCATTGGAGAAGTCGATGTGCGGCACAATAGGAATCGCTAATTGAAACTCAACAAGTTTCATACATTAGGAATAGCAATTTCCTAATTATGATTCGCAGAAAATCGCAATTTGGAAGTCGCTGTCTCCAAATTTTGTACATCTGGCCCTTGCTTCTAAGAGGTCATGTTGAACAGTTTTACTTTCCAAATATATGTAAAATTTAAGCAAGCTCAGCACTGCGGGACTTTCTGTGGATTGTAATGCAAGACTGGTTACTTGGAATGTTATGAATCATGTGTGGACGTATAAAATTATAAGTTCGTTTTTGTGTTGCATTTTAAGAAGCAGAGCACGCACGTCACCAGTTATTGCTCAAGGCACTAGATCCGAGATTCCGAGGTACAGGTTCTAGGATAGCTAAAAGGAGAGGTGAAAATCTTTAATGCACAAAATGCCTGTACTGAAGGCATTTTGTTTGCTAAGCTGACAGACAGTCTTCTCTTCTGATTAGGATAGATAGTGAGTTAGATATTAGTGGTCCGGAAACTGGAGAATCTGCTGCCATTGTTTACTTTGAGGGTGAAGTGGCTATCCCTTGAATCTAGAAGTCCAAGTGTCAGACCCTCTTCAGAGGGTCACTAGGCAGATAGCGCCAGCTGGGCTATAATCTTGTTAGTTCAGGTAATTTCCTCTGGTGTCCATGCTTCTATTGCTCTGTAAACTGGGCCGAGTACACCCTTTCGCACTTAACTCTCAGGGTAGCAAGGGTGAGCAGTCAAAGACTTCTTGGAGAGGTAGTGTTGAGGGAGAGGCTCAGAAATCAATGGCCAGACAACAGGCACAGTAATATTGTCCAGCCCAGTGCTTCTCTAGGGAAATGAAATACCTTAATATCAAGCAAAATGAAATATTACACAGAGAAATGGCGGTTAAGTGACTGGGTTCTACAACATACCACAGAGTTCTAACCAATTTTTATAGTTACCAAACAACTAGTGTCCTAGCTCAGTTTCTACAGTTCTCATTACAGTGTAGCGTTCTCGCACAGTGGCTGCAGTTCCCACGCTATTAAAATGACCTAGCAGTAAAAGAAATCTCATGGGCGAGAATCGGCACTGGTCGAGTTCACTAATTGACTGATGTGAGTAACCGCTAAATGCGCCGAACCTTAGGTCAGTTCAATTAGTATATTGCAAATGTGTTCATATGGGCACTTTTACTCCTTTAAACAAGTGTCTTTAGCACATGACACAATCTCTCAGTCTGTCAACATGGATTTGCGTTTACCTCTCTGGAAACGTGGCTCATCACTGAGGTTGTGGCAGCATGCTCTTTGTGGTCACACAGGTGAGGTCTTGAACCTTACACTGCCCTCAATGGCGGGCAAGACCAATTTCTTGATGGAGGTGCTTCCACCCAGGGTATCCCCCATGGAACCTCTTCTCCCCTTCAATAATGCTCTCCCTGATGTCATGCTTGGGGCCTGGACCATGCCCTGCACAGGTGCTCCTGTGCACAGTACAATCGCCTGCTGCTGCCACCGCCCCACTCCTGAGGATCCAGCTTTCCTCATTCAGTACCCCACCCCTGAGAGCTTGATTGCCTCAATGTCCAAGGTTAACCATGATGCATTCCCTACCACACCACTAGATAGGGAATCAAAGAGGCTGGACACCTTTGGTAAGAGGATTTTCTCTACCACCAGCCATGCATTGCCGTCCATGAACACCCCGTGCCTCTTGGGCCAGTACACTCACACAGTGTGGGACTCTGAACTCTGTCCTGCAAGTGCTGCCCATGGTCTCTGAGGAGTCCCCCTCCATCCTAACCCAAGGCTATTTCCAATGGCAGGGATGCATAAAAGTTCACAATACACTGCGCACTGGACACGACAGACTCGCTGGTAGAGCGATTTCTTCTTTGGTGCCTCTCTGTCGTCACAGCTGACTGAGGTCAACTGGCTTCTCAGGGGATCTCCTGGCATCCCTAATGGACATCCCCTTCAATGATATTCGCCTGTTTAATGACAAGGCAGATACAGCGCTTCGAGATAAGCAGGTCCACCCCCTGGTTGTTGGAACTCTCCATGGCTTCACGCCAACCTCATCTGCCTTCTGTGGCTACGCTAGGGGCCGCAACCCCCTAACTTCTTTAACATGCCCTCACAACATCAAAAGCAACTGGTTGACCGCAGGATCCAGCACCATGTGCCCCTCTGGCAGTCCATTCAGACAAGGGGATGCTCCAAATTGTTCAGTAGGGTTAAGCCCTTCCATTCACGAAACCCTGCCACTGATGCCACCGTCTCAGATCAGCTGATGGAGGATCATCTCTCCCTTTTGCTTCAGGAAGTGCTGCTCTTTTGGCCAAAGGAAACATTGAGAGGAAGCTGACATCAGACATAGGTTGTGGTTGTTATTCTCCCTACTTTACAGTGCAGAAGAAGGCTGGAGACCTCCGTCCTATTCTAGATCTGTGCCCTCTCAACTTCTTCTTGATAAAGGAAAATACTCTGAAGAAAGAGAGATTTAAGATACTCATGTTAGCTCAGGTCCTGTTTCCCGTGGACCCCAGGGCCTGGATGGTAGCGCTATATTTGCATGATCCATATTTCCATATTCCCTCCCTGCCGGCCCACAGGAGTTATCTACGGTTCACAATGGGCCATGAGCACTTTCAGTTTGCTGTGCTCCCATTTAGCCTTACCAGCGCCTCTTTGGTGTTCACCAAAGTCATGGCGGTGGTCGCAGCTCATCTGCGGAGGTCAGGGGTTCCAGTTCTCCCCAACCTCGACGACTGACTGCTGAAGGCGGGCTCACCCCAGGGAGTCTTCACCCACCTCCAGACTACAGTGGATCCTCCTGCATTTGCTGGGGTTCACTATCAACATGCCGAAGTCTCACCTGATTCCCTCTCTGATGCTCCCTTTCATCAGAGCTATTCTGGATACAGTTCTGTACTGCACCTATCCTCCCAAGCGGCGAGGCCAGGATATTCAGGCTATGATACCGATGTTTCAACCTCTGTCCTGTATTTCGGCGAGACTAACTCTGAGGCTACTGGGTCTCCTGGCCTCCTGCATCCAGCTGGTGAAGCATGCCTGCTGGCATATGCGGGCTCTACAGTGGGATCTGAAGTCCCAATGGCCGAAACATCAGGGGAATCTCTACGACCTGGTTCAGTTATCAGACAGAACTGCAAAAGACCTGTAGGAGTGGGTAACGAACCGCAATAGGATCCACGGCAGACCCCTCTCCATTTCCCCCCAGATCTCACACTGGTGACAGATTCGTCACTCCTGGGTCGGGGCAGATATCTGGTAAGGGTGGAGATCAGTGGACTCTGGTCTCCGGCAGAGTGTCCGTTCCACATCGGCTTGTTGGGGTTGAGAGCGATTCGCTTGGCATTGAAAGCCTTCCTCCCCTTCAAGTGAAGGCTGGTTCAGGTGTTCATGGACACCACCACCATGTGGTACTGCAACAAACAGTTCAGGGTGGGGCGTTGACCTTGTGCCAGGAAGCTCTGCGCCTCTGGGCATGGCTGGAACATCAGGACATTTTCCTGGTTGTGCAATACCTGGTGGGGTCTCTGAACGCCAGGGCAAACAAACTCAGCCGTCAATGCCGCGACGATCATGAATGGCATCTAAATCCGGAGGTGGTGGAAGGTCTCTTCCACAACTTGGAAGAACCTTGGGTAGATCTATTCGCCACCGCCAAGAACGTGCAATTTCAGCACTTCAGTGCTTTGTAGTTTCCAAGGCAACTCTTGCTCAGAGACACATTTCGTCTTGAGTGGGACTCAGGACTCCTGTACGCCTTCCTGATGATACCACTCTTGCCCTAAGTTCTGAAGATGATCAGGATGGACCGGTCCCAACTCATCCTTGAGGCTCCGGATTGGACATGAAAAGTATGGTATTCCAAACTCCTGAGCATGAGCATCGGTACTCCGATCAGGCTGCCACTTTGGTAGCATCTTCTGTCGCAGCAACAAGGCAGGGTTCTGTACCTGAACCTGTGGACGCTAAGCCTTCATGCATGGAGATTGAGCAGCGGTAGTTGAGTCTTTGATCTCCTTCCCGAAGTTTGTGAGGTAATCTTGGCAGCCAGGTCTCCCTCCACAAAAACCTTATACACCTGCTGTTGGGACAAGTTTTTGGCTTGGTGCACTGAAAAACGTTGACCCTTTCTCTGCACCCTTGACTCTTGTGTGGCTGTATGTTTTGTTTTGTCGTTAGCCCAGCAAGGTCTTGCTCTGGGCACATGTGCCTTCTTTTTCTAAAAATGGTGGTGACACCTTTCCACGTCTGCTAAAGTGTCGTGCTCCACCTCCCCCCTCCAAGGAAGAGGAGAGACTCCACCGCTTGCACATAAAAAGAATGTTGTCATTCTACATTGATCGCAACACCGTGTGGGCGATCAGCTCTTTGTTGGGTTCACTGGAGCGAAGAAGGGGAAAGTAGTGCAGAATCAGACTATCTCCAGATGGATTGTACTTTGCATTAAGATCTGCTACACACTGGCCAAGAAGCAACCCGCTGGGCTCGTGGGCTCATTCAACCAGAGCCAAAGCTGCAACCACTGCGTTAGATTGCGGAGTCTCCATCCTGTACATCTTGCAGGCTGCTATGTGGACATGCTTGCACATGTACACTACTTCCTTGACAGTCAGGTCTGTTGTGAATGGCAATGGCACTTTGCCCGTTCGGTCCTCCAGGACATTTTGGTCTGAAACAGTTCTCAGATCCCCCTCTGGGGAGGTATTGCTTTGGTATCTATTCTAAGGTAAGGCTAGAAGTGTCTATCAGATGAACAAGTTATTTACCTTTGGTAACGCCTTATCTGGGAGAGACTGTGTATACCATACTGACCCTACCAGCCTCCCAATTTCGACGTACCGGTCTGCCTACCTAAAAAGGTCCCTGTAGGCGTCCTTATTTTCTTCACACTGGTCAATCAGCCTTCTGATGTCACCCCGTGCTTCTGGCGTTGAAAGAGTCATGTAAAGAAAATGACGTCAGCGCTCTGGGGTTGCGCATTTATAGGCACCACGCAAGTCACAGCTGACGGGGAACTGATCGGCACCACCTACCAGTGTTCAGAGGTACTGCTTAAGATTTTCCTCATCCAATCTGACACCTGGGGAATATTCTTGGCAAGGAATCTGTGACTAGAGTCTCTACCAGATAAAGCATTACTGAAGGTAAGTAACTTGTTCTTCTGAAGGAGCCCTCAAAAAAGACAAACGGGCAGGTCCTGCTTAGAAATATCTTCAGCCTTATTAATAGAAACTGTGCAAACACCTCCATTCCTTTACTATCCACAAAGTGTAAGTGCTCAGGAATCCCCTGATAAAAGGTCCTCCTAAAATTTCTGAGGGTATCCCTGTCTCCATCCTAAACCCTCCTCAGTGTCCAGAGCTTCACCCTTAGACTCCAGAATACACATCTGCTGTCTGGAGAAGCTGTATCCCATCCTCCTAGTTCCATGTCGAACCAGGGTCCATCTAAAATGGATCCCACTGGTCTTCTCAACCATCTTCTGGCCACAACATGGAGTCATACCAACATCCACACCTCATAAACATGCACACATCATGTACTTGGGATGTCAGTGCAGGGGTCTGGACATTGCGGCAAGCAAAACATTACATGAGTGGGGCTTGGAGGCACCTCACTCTATCTGAACCAGAAAAAGGATCTATTGAGTATTATCAATCTACTAAAATCGGTATTCTGCCACCACCGCCTTATGTCAGTCATCAAGGACTTGGGCATAAGTTTCCCTGTGTTAGAAATGGGGGTCTCTAGTTGACAATGGTTTGCACCTTTGTCCAAGTAGGGACCCTTCTTCCTAGTCAAGATAAGGGGGATACACTACTGAAATAACCCCTGCTCACCCCATTGGTAGCTTGGCAGGAGCAGTCAGGCTTATCTCAGAGGCAATGTGTAAAGCATTTGCACGTAACCAAGAGTAACACAGTGAAAACACTACAGAAGGACACCACACAAGTTTAGAAAAATATCCAATGCTTTATATATTTAAAACCTGACCAGAACGATAAAAATCCAACATACAGTACTTAAACATATGCACTTTGCAAGAATAACCTAGAAATGGAGTTCCTGGAAGTCGGTAGCTCCGTCTGGTGCTACTGCGGTGCTGAAAACAAAAGAATCCAACAGTTCCGTCCGACCACTTTGGTCGTGGTGTCGGGAGACTCGTAAACAGTACATTTGCGTTGCGGCCGACACGTTAGTGCTGGCCGGTCGTGGCAACCGTCGCGTTTGTGATGCAAAGCGGTGCCCACAAGGAGCGGTGCAGGCAGCGGATCGGTGACTGTCGTCCAGCGGCATCGGAGAGACCAGGGCTGCGATGCAGAGTGAAGACGGTGCTCGTTGCGGTGCTGACAGATCATGGTGCAGGCGATAGAGCCGGTTGCAGGGAGCTGATGTTGGTCGGTCCGGACTGCGATGTGGGACGGAATGGTGCGTCGTGAGACTTACGATTGGTGCCCCCAAGCCACGGTGCGGTCATGGGTGTCGAAGTCAGCAGGCAGCGACAGCATCGGTGAGACCAGGGTGGCGAAGTGAAGTGAGGGGGTGCGGAGTGCGGTGCCCACAGGTCACGGTGCAAGCAGCGGCTCGATGGCTGCAGTCGTCGTCGACGGTGGGACCAGAGATGCGACGGTGCCTTCAGGACACAGAACCTGCGACGGAGTCAGTTGCTTTCCCCCCTCTGTGGCAAATGAAACCACGGTTCCAGAGGCGGTACCCAGAGTTCGGTGAAGTCTTTGCGGTCCCTGAGACTTCAGAACAGGAGGCAAGCTCTACTTCAAGCCCTTGGAGATACTCAGCACAAGTAAAGAAAGTTCAGTCCAGTCCTTTCACTGCCCAAGGCAGAAGCAGCTGCTGCAGGCCAACCCAACAAAGCAATAACACAGCAATGGGGCAGTACTCCTCCTGGCAGTTCTTCCAGCTCTTCTCTTTGGCAGGTTTCTTGATTCCAGCGAGTTCTAAAATTCTGGGGTCTGGGCCCCAGTTTCTCTTTGTTCTTTTGGATAGAGAGTGTCTGTGTCCAGCCCAAACCAGGTTTGTCCTCTCTGGCCTGGCTTCCTGGCAGGAGGTGGAGACAGCATTGTACAAGGCAGACCAGGCCCATTCAGGTGCAAGGAAATCTCCTCCCACTACTCTAAATGCAGCCCAGGTCTATTCGGCCCAGCCCTAACTCATCCAGGAAAGGCAGGAAACACCTCGCCCCCCCCTCCCCCCCCAGTGGCTGTCTGAAGAGAATGCACATCCCCAGCCCCTGTCCCTCCAAAGCCAGACAGTCAATCCACAAACCCAGCAAAGGCAAGGCACACAGGATGGCTAAGCAAGAAAATACCTACTTTCTAAAAGTGATATTTTCAAACACAGAACACAAAAATCATCTTTACTAAAAGATACTTTTTTATATTCTGAGTTCAGGCATACTATACCCCATTTCCCTATCTTGTCCCAATCGAAAGATATGCTTATAAGATGTTACAGGTAAACTCCATTCTATCCTACGGGACAGATAGCCTTTCCATAGTGAACAAGCTTTTGCAATGCAATATGTCTCGCCTTTGGGACCTTATAAGTGTTTAGTTATGCAGCATATTATTGATTATATTACATTAGTCATTAAAGATATTAATGTTTGTGGTAAAATGGGACAACTGAGAGCACTTATATCCCACCACTCTCACAACCCTCAGACTATCAGTGTACTTAAGTGCTGGTAAAGTGTTTAAGGGTTGACTTCACTGTAGAATAATCAAAGTATGTACAGTCAGCAGGCCTGCTTTTACAAAATGTATCTTTGCACAAAAATACTATCAGCACAAGGTCCTGTCATTCAGTCACTTGGCTAAATGTTCAAGTACAAGAATCAGCTTGTACGCTGTCACACCAATGCAAGATCCTACCATACAGACACTGGACTCGTGCAACAGTACACGATCCTGTGGGCATTTGCTTGGCATGCATAAATCAGCACAAGATCAAACAAAGCATAGCCACTTGAACTGTACATGATGGTATGATTTCTTAACATGCAGTCACCCTGTATGTAATGATGCATGTTCTGTGGTGCACAGTAACTGGGACCGAGCCAGTCAGTGGAGGATCCTGCCATGCACAAGGCACTGTCAACGTCCTCCTTCCATGTACATAGAGGAAGAGGAGAATAAGGTAAGACCTGTCTTTATAGAACAGAGTTCTTAATGTCCTAAGAACCACTGTTCCATGTCCTTTTCAACGACATTAGAGAAGCCAGGTATGATACGCTTCAGCCTGCTGTCAGTGCAGGGGGGATTTGACTGAAAACGGGGAGAGGTGATCACCTCTGCCAACCCTACCATTCGATAGTAAATGGCCTGAGGGTTAAAGGCTTATAGAACAGTCACTCTGAAACAGAAACTACAACTGACATTACAGAACCTTGTGCTATAAAGCCAGCTGTAGTATCGAGGTCCACGCATGAAGTAGTATTTCAAGATGTTTTATTCATGAAGATAACAAGTAGTATAGTTCAGAACATCAGGTAGTTAAGATGTAAAGGAGAGCCCCACCAGGAGCAGCCTGTGTGCTGCTCAGCCCATGACCAACTGTCACTTAACCTCTCTCAGTCCCAACATTCCGAGGCTAGGAAAGACTCCAACATTCTATTGGGCATAGAGCAGGCACTGGGCTGAGCAGGAGGAGAATAATACTTAACCTTACAAATGCAGGATACTACATATCCCCTTTCCTTCCAACAGAAGAACAAATGCAATCTATGATAAAGTAAAACAAGAGTGAACAAAAGACAGATAGCAAGGAAGGAACAACGGAGTGACAGAAAGAACATAATGGAAAAGAGCAAGCGAAGCAGAGCGAGGAGAAAGATGGGAGAAGACAAGGAGGTGAAGGTAAGGTGTAAGTAAGAAAATGGAAAACCCATCCACAACAACAACAAAATAGAAAGAAGGAGACAGTGAGACGAAAGAGAGGAAATACGAAATAGAGAGAGACAGACGTGCCAAAGGCAACCCCCAAACATACCCACTGGCCAGGCAGGCAAGAAAGGAAGGAAGAATAAGGCATGACGCAAACCGGACACCAGCCTACACACAGATACAAAGAGGAGGGAATAACGGATCTCCTCCTGAACAGGGAAGAAATATATAAAAATATGAACGAGGGAAGGCTGGAGACAGAGGATGACAAACAAGAAATGTAACTCCAGAAACCAAGGATGAAAATAAGTAGAACATCACGAGGAAAGCTGGACATAATGGAAAACAGAGAAGAGGCAAAGTAGATACATACAGTATAACGAATACTTCCCCCCATTTTCAATTAGATAATAATACGATATAAGTGTAACATTGCATTATATAAAACAGCAAAGTAAGAGAATGTAGAAAGACAATATCAGCCAATGGGATAGAAACCCATGACCGTCCTCTACTCCTCTGCAAGAGTGTGAGGAGCAGTGTGAATGGGACTGTGACCCATAATGTGAAAGCCCGTGAAAGGACAACCCCCGCGTAGAGGTACAATGCAGTGCAGAGTAGAAATGGGTTCAAACCCATAAGACGCACCCTGTGTGAGGGTGACTGTGTATGAAACGGTGCCCTGTGTAGGGGTACCTATGTAAAAGTAAATGGGAATGTAACCCATGCTACGGTCCCCTGTGTAAGGGAGAAAACCGTAAGTAGCCCGTGTAGGCACGTGTAAGATTGCAAATGAGGCAAGAACCTATTGCCCTCCCTGTGTAGGGAAATGTAAAATGTAAAATAGTACACACAAGAAAAATGCACAATGAGCCCCTGTAGGTGAGTGCCCAAAGTCCAAGTACGCAAAATGTAGCCCATGTAGGCAAGAGTGTAGTAAGCGTAATGGGGATCGTACCCAATGCAACCCCTATGTGTGTTCAAACGGTGAAAACACGCCAAATAATACAATTTGCTAGATTACAGCATCACATCAACATTTGCTGACTGTCCAATATAAAGGTGTGCGTGTCACTGTAATAGTTCCAAAGGCAGACAATGTCATCTGAGATTATTGTGCAGGAATACTTTTCCTTTGACAGAAAGGACCAGGAAACAGAAGGAATACCTAAACCTATCTCGATGTGTTCCGGAGAGAAAAGCTGTGAAGCAGTGACACTAGAAATCCCACGACGTGGCAAGATTGCTGGAAAACGTCTCTTTGACTTGTTGCTGGACTTCTTCATGCACCAGCGGCGCGTAGCAAGCAGTTGCGGGTGAAAGAGGGAGGTGGAGGCTAGATTTGTAAAAGTACTTGGAGACGGGAAACACAGGAATATTGCACGTGCGCCCATTGTAAGGAAGATCCCAAATACTCTCACCTGCTAGAATGTAAGACGGTGAACTCCTGCAGGATGCATTATGTTGCAAATGGGCAAAAAGATGGTAGACCTCACAAAAGGAAGGTTGACCACGCAGAGGACGTCGGAAATGTTGATAGCGCTGCCCACCTCCCGTAAATTGTTTTGCTAGAAACTCAGAAGGCAAATATGGAGGCACGTACAGAGCGTGCTGCCGGGTGGCTCCCGGCACAATGGAGCACCAAACTACGTCCATGATCCAGTGCAGCTGTGACGTCACAGAAGGCTCTCGTGAAAGATATCCGCGCGGCTCTACTAAGGGAGGTGAGGCGCGCGCTCAAAGACAAACAGAAAAATAAACGGAAAAAACGGCCGAAATGCTGAAGGTACGTTGAATTCTGTGAGGAATGAAAGTTGTGAGAAAACTCACCTCAGATAGTGACGTTACTTATATATTAGCATCCTCCGTATGCCGATGGCTATGTAAAATACGGAAACCTACTTGTGGCAAAAAACTGTTGTAGTGTGTAACGCCATGTAGACTGGAAAAATCACGATGCCATAAATGTGAATGTCCCCTGCTCCAGTCGATGCAACCTCAAACATATGCGCAAAGTAAACACCACAAACCTTGGTGTTTTGTCATGAAAAAAAAATCAGTCAGCAAATTGTCCTCAATGACAGACACGATCAAAGACAGCAGGTTGACAAGGAGTCGAGCAAAACCTGATCTTGAGGAAGCACATAGGCGTCAGCACAGCTTGTGGCATACAGCACTCGTGTAGCATCACACATGTAGAAATGTCCAAGATCACACCACGTAGGCAGCAACATGACTCTGTAATGAATTTTCTACCTGTAAAGATGATGTGCTTGAAAGCACAGGCAGAAGATGTTTAATCAAAGTCCCATATTCGTAATGCAGATGAGCACACCACGCCTGGGCTAGGGCTGGCCGATGGTGAGGCCACTGATGGGGCTGAAAGGCGTAGTGCTGCATCCTTACTTGTTTCATGATGTCTTCTTTGGATTTCTGTGAGGAACATACTTCTTCCTTTTTGTCCTTGTAGTTGTTCTGTGTAGAACATCCTTCTTTTATGTACGCTGTTTTTCCTTTGCTGTGGATACCTCTTCTCGTGTACATTTTCCTTGTTTCCACTGTAGTTTCTGTAGATTGCGCTATCCAGGTCCACCTGTGTTAGCCAGGTACCTTAGATCCGCTTGTGCCACGTAGGTTCGTCACCAACTCGTCGCCATCAAATGTAGTATCGAGGTCCACGCATGAAGTAGTATTTCAAGATGTTTTATTCATGAAGATAACAAGTAGTATAGTTCAGAACATCAGGTAGTTAAGATGTAAAGGAGAGCCCCACCAGGAGCAGCCTGTGTGCTGCTCAGCCCATGACCAACTGTCACTTAACCTCTCTCAGTCCCAACATTCCGAGGCTAGGAAAGACTCCAACATTCTATTGGGCATAGAGCACAGGCACTGGGCTGAGCAGGAGGAGAATAATACTTAACCTTACAAATGCAGGATACTACACCAGCCTACCCAAGGAGGAATTACCAGGCCCATCAAGGAGAGCGCTCCATTTTCAAAATTTAATTCAGGCTGTCCAAAAAAACGAGAACATTTGCTGCTCTCTCTAATCCTAAACAAATGGCTTTATCCAGTGTCAGGCGTCACAGCTAAGGACTTCAGGGCACCAAAAGCATTGTACCGCAAGTGTTTGATGACAGCACAGGGTGACGAATAAAAGGACTCCGTCTATCTAGGGACAAAAAACTTGAGTAAAAAAATAAATAGTTTAAGCAGAAGCACATTATGACCGCAAAGGTGTAAAGAAAGGCAGATAGATACATTCACCAACCTTAACATCCATAATATGCAGAGGTAAACAAAGCGCCGTGGGAACTTAAAACCACTCCGTGACAAACAAGCTTTGGTCGTATCAAAGTGGTGTGCACTACAGGACTGTAGAGTGACCAACATCCTCGTTTAAACAGGTAGCTTGTTCTTCCTTATTATGAAGTCTCAATAAACAACTGAGAAGTATCATATTTTAAGAGAGACTTCGGAAACAGCAGGAGGTCAAAGTTGTTAAAATGCTTCTGGGGATAATACCTTACTTGTAGGTTGTTACACGCACGGCCTGAAATCAACTTTTTGTAGCCATTAGTGGAATATTTACGTTAAAATGAATATGCTATATGTTATGAAATCGAAAGCTTAAATCACCACATGCTACAACATTGAACAAAAATTTAAGAAACAACGGACAACTCACCCGAAATAAGTGCTGGCTGCTGCCAGGTCCACACTGTGGCAACAGAATTCCTTGCTATCCACACATAGTACCACATCCGTGAGTGAGTTCTCCAACCGAAGATTCTCCGAGCCATTCTAAAGGAGCAGCGAAAGTCCGGTGTTCTAACTGTTTGCGCACCCCCGTCTGTTTGTACCTCCCCGACATCAGAGGGAATCTTAGAAATTCCGCTGCTTCCCGTATGTTTGTGCCTGCCTGTTTGTCTATGCTTCCCCGAAAGCACCGCTGTGCCTGAGCCTCACTGAAAGTGAAATCTATTATGGAATGCGTGAAGAGGCACAGAAAGACAGTTTTAAGTAATATACACGTGAGGAGGGGACACAGCCAGACGGGGAGCTGGAAATGACGGGAACACCGGTGTCATCAAAAGACAGCCTCTCCCGTTTGAGCTCTCTATGACGTCCTGAATGTTTTGGGAGCATTACTGCGTTATGAACATTGGGAGCGCTTCAGAGCTTTACTCCACTGTATCTTCCATGTGCATAAGGCAGGGGCTTTTCTAGCTGCTCTGCGTTTTGCCTCCAGTGAAAGAACTCATCAGTTTCTGTTGGGTTGCATTGCAGAAGTGATGCTAACAGTCAAAGTTATCTACAGCTATCACAGGCCAAACAGGAAACCTTGCACTTTCTCACTTAGTATTCACAAAAACGAGACGAGAGAGGATTCAGAGCACTGATTGGATTGAAAGTCTGTAATTGAAATGATGGCAGAGCCAAGTCCCAAGCAGAGCACTGGGAGGGCAGACCATCTGTGCAGTGAAGAGATAGCTCGTGACTCGGCTCCGCCATTATTTACATTTACGACTTTCAATCCAGTCAACATAGTCCCAATACCGGCAACATCCCCCCACCTTCCCATAGGCGAACGTGCATAAATAAACCACAAGACACTTTGTTTATGGGAAAAGCTTGTCGCAGGTTTATTCCATACAAGAGTATGCAATAAGGTGGGTTATCTTACGGGCGATCCATGGGCAGGCAGCCGTCCAACCTATGCTGCCCCTGCCCGCCTGATGAGCCAGCACTGTGGGGTGTATGCCCGATCAGCGCTACACCCTTGTTGATCCACCACTGGATCACGTGTCCCTTGTTACCATCCTACTCACGCCCCTTTCAGGGCGGAGCGTATCAGGGCAAACCCCCGGTTGGTCAGGCCCTCAACCGCCCGAAGGACTAACGGGGCGCCGTCGCGGTTCTCCAGGACCCTGCCCTGAGGATCCTGGTCTTTGGCTCTGGCACCCCTATTGTGCCGCGCAGAGGTACCCTTACTGTACCCGTCTGCCGCAGAGGTACCCTTACTGTACCAGACTGCTTCCAGATCGCCCTGTAACTCCACCTGCAACGCAAAGAAAACATTAAAACATTCATTACACTTTGCCCACCAGCCCAGCCGAAGGGTAAGAGGAAGGGAGGGAGACGGCGAGGCTGGCGGCAAAGAGGCTGCTGGGAGGGTCACAGGGGTATACATACCCTCCCTCCCCCCTGGGCGTACCGGAAGTGACGCCCACACCCCCTGAACAGCGGGCTCCAGGCGGAAGCCCTCTGCTGCTAGAGCGAGGGGTAGGCTTGTGCCGCAGTGGCACTAAAGGGCCGCCCTTTTAGGGGGGCCCTCTTTGGGGGCGGCGGGCAGCCACATAGTCCCAATACCGGCAACATCCCCCCACCTTCCCATAGGCGAACGTGCATAAATAAACCACAAGACACTTTGTTTATGGGAAACACTTGTCGCAGGTTTATTCCATACAAGAGTATGCAATAAGGTGGGTTATCTTACGGGCGATCCATGGGCAGGCAGCCGTCCAACATATGCTGCCCCTGCCCGCCTGATGAGCCAGCACTGTGGGGTGTATGCCCGATCAGCGCTACACCTTTGTTGATCCACCACTGGATCACGTGTCCCTTGTTACCATCCTACTCACGCCCCTTTCAGGGCGGAGCGTATCAGGGCAAACCCCCGGTTGGTCTGGCCCCCAACCGCCCGAAGGACTAACGGGGCGCCGTCGCGGTTCTCCAGGACCCTGCCCTGAGGATCCTGGTCTTTGGCTCTGGCACCCCTATTGTGCCGCGCAGAGGTACCCTTACTGTACCCGTCTGCCGCAGAGGTACCCTTACTGTACCAGACTGCTTCCAGATCGCCCTGTAACTCCGCCACAGCCCTGGAGGCGGCCACCGTCGCAGCCAGGGCCCCCCACCACTGCACCTCCTATTACCTGCAACATGCCCTTTCCAAACATTTCTGTACATCCAGGAGATACAAGTCCATCCCCACCGGGGACAAGTGGACCCCGTCCTCCTCAAAGCAACCTGCTTTCTAGGGCCTCCTGCATGCCCAGTGGAACGTGTCAATGCCCGCCTGTGACAGATGCACCCCATGTTTGTCAACTTCACCTTAGGCGTACGCCTGGATGGCAATGGACCCCATCTTTAGCAAAGTAGCCTTTAACATTAGCCTGAATCAGCTCGTGTCTGGTGAAACCCAGACCCTCTGGTCTGCGAACTTACGCCTTGAACTGTTCTCTCTTTCGGGGATGTACAACAGCATCCTCTGACTTAGCCCCGTGCCACACTCTGCGTGGAATAATCCCAGGCCACCCGAGCTCACATTGACCCATGTATTTGCTGATCTCCCTTAAGTCAGCTTACCTGGCTTGAAAGAGTGACCTCCTCCCCATGGCAATGAGGTCGTTGCCCCCTAGGTGTATCACTAAGAAATTGGGGGGAACCCCCCCTTGGGCCAATCTCTGAGCAAGGGTGTCCCCCTGCACTTGCCATGCATCCCTTATTCCTTATGGGAATTTCGCCTGCTCAGCTCCCTCTGTGGTGAAACCCCCCTAGGCATACCAGCTTAGTTAACCTGTCTGCATTAATACAGTGCGCACTGTCTGCAATATGGTGCCTAACGTTACACATGAGGCTAATGTAGGCTCCCACCTCCTGCAGCCTGTAGTTTCAATCCTCCAGTATTTTAAGTGCTTTAACACCATTTTCCCCCAATTTGTGGGACAGCATCACCCTTGTTAGATGACTGCTTCCACAACCAGCCTATCTACTGGGGCTGTCAGGGCAGAGAATATTGTGCTTAACTGAAGCAACCCGAACCTGCCCATAGAGCAGGGAGCCCATACTCTGTTGCAGTTGCCCAGATATTTGCACCGGACCCTTTGGCTTGCTTAACTAAAGCTCGATCCCGTGACCCTTGGAGCTCAATCCAGCTACAGACCTAGTTCACTTTGTTATCCCTGGAATGATTGCCCTCCACAAATTCAAGTCCGCATTCAGCTTACCTTCTAGTCACCTGAAACTGCAGGGTGGGACATACCAACCCCACATGACCAGGGGGTCATGTGTGTATCACCAATGATACTGTTAGAATCTCAGGTTCCCAGTTTCAAGTATTGCCACAGCCCCTTTTGAGGATCTGCTGAGACCACACTGCCTCATAGCACGTTACCCCGCTACCTCATGCAGCTCCATTAATGCCCTGGTGTGTCCCTGAAAAAACACCTGACAGGATGAACTATCTGATGAACCAGGAATAAGTGATAATAAGCAAGTGTGTCCTCAAGTACTTGCCATGAATCCCTCCTGTATAACAGAAATTACGCCTGTTCAGCTCCTTCTGAGGGGACTTCCCTTTTGCTTAACTGCTAGCACTGTGTGCAGTCGCACATTAAATGGGTAACAACCCGGTTTGTGCCCACCTTAATGTGCCATGCTGGCAGCAACTAGGAACCCCACATACCTTGTTTCCCCAATTGTTGGGACAGCAGCACCCTATGTTGGCTGCCAGCGTCCCCAACCAGCCTGGCTAGTCCGGCTCTCCGGGCGGGGCATTAGAGCTAACGGAAGCAACATGGAGCCTACCCTTGGTTCTAGGATGCACTTACTTCGCCATGTTGACCAGAGATTGCACAAACCTTCCTGATTACTAAACCCTAGTTAACCCCCTAATAGTGTCACATCTGGTTTGAAAGGGTATATGTATTGTGCCCACTATAAGCGCCACCGCACCCATTCATGGAGTGACAACTGACGCAGTCCACCCTGCAGCTGACCCTGTTGCTAATACGGCCCCTTAATGCCCTTGCCTGATAGTCAACTACCCTGGCAACATAATGCCCGGCAGCTTGGTGAAGAGGGTTTTTGATCCCAGCGTACGACCCGGCTCATACTAGTTTGCACAGTCCCGGTTAGCCTAGGTGAATGTCCCCTCTAAGCCCTGTATGGGGCCTATTTCACACTTAAAGAAATGCCTATTCTCTTGAATTTAGAGTGATGCAAGATTGAACTGGCGGCTACCATTCTTACTCACGCCTGCATATACTAGACTCAGAACACGGAACACTTGCTCTACAATCCCTTGGATTCCAGCCTGGCATTCCTATGTCCAGCTATACCAATCGATAATTGCTCTACTTGATCATACTGACCGAAAGACACATCAACCCCGCGGAGACAAGGTGGGGATGCTAACCTGCCCCAAACTCTGCGGAAACAACAGCATGTGCAGGCTTGCGACAAACATCTGAAAAGCTGCCAACCAACAAACCATCCCCAGCACCCGGGGGCATGCCGCCATTCCTTGGCCTGTACACTGACCGAGCTTAAGATTAATAATGGTATCGAAGGACCCATCTCTGAGCGCATGCTTGCAACACTATCCACTGCCTCACACTAGTGAGTAAAACGACTGCGGGTAGCATGCAAAGCTAAGCCCATGCATAAATCACCTGCCAATGCGAGCGGACCAAGCATTCGCCGCTCCCTAAGCCATCGGAACTGTCGATGGTATGCACTTTTCCTCCCTTATCACAAATAAGAGGACCCCAAAATAAATGACCTTGTACACCACCTGTTCCTGTGTTTAATTTAATAAACTATAGTGTTGTTCATTTATAATAGGAACCCAGGTCACCCAAAGAGTGCACATATCAACTGATTTACCTCTTGCTCCCCCTTGGTATTATTGTCAGGGAGGATGGAAGAATTAATGTTTGTAAATTAACCAAATGCCTTGGTGCGTGAACGTCCGCTGGTCGCACTAGTCAATGTAGCGATTATTTAAATTAATAATACTGTGCATATGAATAAAACTATGAACAGGCAGCTGAGAAATGTGAAACATTTGGATTTGTCCATCGAATTGAGCCAGTCACCACCCTAGGTGAAGTCATGCCCTCCCAAACTTCTGCTAGTATACCCGGGAGCAGACAAGACAGTGGGAACAGGAGGGGAACAATATGTATCAATACCTGCCCTTTCTTGAATACTGGGAATGCCAAATGTTCTTTAATACATTTTAGCCTATTTGTGCTTTTAACTTCAATTTACTGCTTCAGCTCAGTTTGACCCCAACCTTTGGGACAACTTTGGTAGTAACATGCCCTTAATGGTACGTGACATTCTACAAGCACTGCGCAGAATTCCCCATGACCACTGGAGACTCCTCTGGTGACGCATGCCCCAGGTGGGGGTGAAGGGCACATCCTTTTAAAGAGTCAGACCTCGTTATACTGCGAAAGAGGCACGTGCGGCACTCAAATGAGAAAATAACTATTCTTTGCAAAAGAGAGCCTGTCCGTAACTATTGTCTATATTGGGACAAAAGATGAAACATGATATTAACACTGATCAAGTCTGTGATGTCATATTCGCTACCTCTGGCATATTCTCATAAAATCGCCATATATGACTGACACCGCACTCTCATCCTATGCTTTGTGTGATCTTGGCCCACTTTAGTGTGAGCAGAGCCCCACGATGCCTACTTGGCTTCATGGTTGATAATGCACAAGTAAACTACCCCCCTCCCATCAAGTTGGGTTGCATAGTACATAGTAAGGGTGCAGTGAGCTAGTTACTCTCCTGAGGCCCCCATGCCACTGCACTTGCGGCGCTAATGAAAGCTTTGTCGTTTTGGCTGTGTCAACTTTGTTGCCTGCGCCAACCTACAGCCCCATGGAAATAGTGCTGCACTCTCGCTTACTACACTGCGGAGTGAGCCCACTGTATTCACCAAAGTTCTTCACAATTTCCACTTCTGACTTATTGGGAACACGTTCACCCCATGGTATCTTGGCGCTGCATAACATGTTTATTGTTACTCAACTCCATGTTACTCGTTTTATCGACCTCAGAAGGATAAATGCTGAGTGGACCTACAGGGATCTGAACCTGTGACCAAGAGGTTGAAACCCAGATGTAGAAGGCCTGCCAACCGACTGACCACTTCCAACACCAGAGTGTCACGCAGCCACTCTGGTAGCCTGGATACTAAACCAGGTATAGATGTATCGGAAGACCCATCTCTTGGCGCCTGCCTCCCACAAATTTCGCTGCGTGTCCTAGTCTGTTAGAACCCGGGCGCAGGGTAGCCTGCACAGCTAAGCCCACAAAGAAATCGCACGACACCTCCAGCCAACGCCTGGCCAAGCAAACACTACCGGCCACCTCTACATGGTTTCCAGAGAATGGCACTTTCAGAGCCCGGTTTAAAGAGGTGGGAGGCCTCTATCACGTTGTGTGTTTTACCCCACACCAAAACAGTCTTCATGCCGTTATGGGAGTTAGGACACTGGCCCGTCAGTGCCGGCAGCTGAACCTTGATGCAGCTGTTGGAGTACAGGCCTTCACAGGGATGCCGGCGCCCCCTACACAGGTGATCAGGGGGGGGGCATCCGCTAATGGTTAGGCTCCGGAAGCACTATAACGCTTGTGGTGCAGAGCACTAGGCAAGGGGCAGGGCATGCTCGGGTCTGATGTTCAAGTAGAAAGGTTTGGTGCATCCGTGAACAGGGTTATCCCCGTGAGACGAGTGTGCTCATGTCACTTAATAAAGCCATAAAACAAACATGAGAAAACTCTTGCACCTCTACTTTAAGCTGCAAAAATGTTCTTTCTTTTGAAAACACACAATCGGTTCTTGAAAAGACTCCCATATCTTCTAATTCCTCTAAGTGATTCGAGACAGGAGCGCACATAGACACTGTGTCCTGTGTCCCTCGCTCCTCACCCCAACTGCTAAAAAACCACCCACTCGCTGGTGCGTGCAGCGTATCCCCAGCGCGGTTAGCAGAGAGGTCAGAGATCCCGCTGCTCCCAGTGAAGAGCGCCCCAATCAAGCACGGGAGACACTGCTCGGTTAGCACACCTGAGGTCTCAGCCGCCCTACCTGGATTGCCGGCCTATAGTGGTGCTGTTCTGCTGCCTCATCGGAGGAGGATATCACTCACAGCGCCACCTGCCGTCGCAGCCCCAGAGCAGCTACATGCAACAGCCTAGTGGCCCGTCAAGCCACACAATCTGAGCAGATACTTGAACCCCCGAAGAGCTTGTGAGTCACCAGCACAGTGCCATGAAGCCACGCTGCATTTCTGCGCTACATGAACCGGCATGTGAGAAGGGTTTCCACGCAGCGGGGGCAAGAGCTCACAGATTACTCTATCGCGAAAGGAGAAACAACAAAACAGCGGGACAGTTCTACCCGATGGCGTAAACACCTCATTTCACTCTGTGAAATACCTGGTCGACAATAGGTGTGTTAGTACGTGAGCCTCCCGTTGTTGTCCTGATCGTTCAAAGGCTATGAACCGCCACCCGTTATGCCAGCCAGATAAAACAAAGTTTACAATTAACAGGGTAAAATGAATGATTTTTGGAAATGCCTACAGCACCTGGTATTCCCAGGTGGTCTCCCATCCAAGTACTAACCAGGCCCGACCCTGCTTAGCTCCCGAGATCGGGCGCATTCAGGGTGGTGTGGCCGTAGCACGGGCCCCATCACTCTATCCGTCTGAACAGTGTTGGTGAAAGAAGGAGTCAATTGAAAAAAAAGGGGAACGCATTCCGGATGTCTTAGAATATCTTACATGATACTCTGTAATAATATACCACTGTTTTCCGGCATCCCTTTACTAAGTATCAGGTTCCCCGCTAGCAATCGCACAAGGCATTTAACAAAACCCATCAGGCCCGTGCATAACCAGGCCGCGGGCCCAGACATGCTGCTCTCTTGCCCCCCACAACTGGGACAAAGACACACTGCGGCGGCCGCAGCTCCCGGCCCGCAACTGCTGCCACTCAAAATCGGGACCCGGGCAGTCTCAACCCCCAGCTTGGGGAAAGGCCTACTGAAATGTGCCCCCTTCCATTGGTACGGGTACAGGTACCAACCCCCAGTGCCCCTCCCCCGGATCCGCGGGGAAGTCATGCCAGACTGGGCCCTCGGAAGGCCACGCGGGTCTGGAATGAGTGCTACCTGCCCCCGGAGCCCTCCGATCCACTGGGGGCCGCGCGTGAGGAGGTCAAATGCCATTTTGAAATAACATTTCAACTTTCAGGGTAAAAAAAAGAACATGCGTGAAGTGGTCACGAGCCCGACGAGGGCGCCATACCCCCAGATCCCCTGCCCTACACCTCTTGCGACTGCTCTGGTTACCCGTGCAAGCCTCTCAACAGGCTGCTCCCTGGCAGGGATCTGTCATTCCTTTTGCAGGAGTTATTACGTCGGCAATGGCTTGTGGACGCAGCACTCTGATAATGATGTCACCAGGAAGCTTGCACTGCAGCGCCTGGTTGCTAATCGGCGGCTTCCCGGCGACACTGAGTAAATCCGGACACAGGGCGCAGTACTCCCGGCAACCTGCTCTCCCCGTTTCACCCGGATTATGCACGAATGATCAGCTGGCAGCAATGAGGCGATGACGCCCATGCTAACCTCTTGCGGCAGCCGCGTCGTGGCCTGTGAGGGGGGTGGGCGGCACAGTATCGCGGCCATCCCTGCTATGGCAGAATCAGGCATGATGGGGTGGGGGCAGCCTACGAGCGTCGGCAGCCCGCGGACCCCGAGCCCCCTCCCCCGTGCCGCATGTTGACACCCGGGCCCCCAGCACGACCCAGGAGACCCTGACCGCACACTAACCACGCCACCAGCGGTCGCTCCCCCGGAGCGCCAGCGCCACAGGCTGGAGGGCATGATGGCTCTCTCCGCAGGCAAGCGCCCGCACCACGCTCTCAATGTAAGCCCAACCACTTGCAGCGTGGCAACCTCGAGCCCGCGTGGGCCGGAGCCACTGGTCCGTGCCGGAGGGAAGGAGGAGAACCCCGCTGGCCTCCCCCCTCTCCCTCCCAACACACCGGACCCATGCCATACCGGATCCCAGCACGCACCGGGCTGCCGAGGCGTTCTAAGCCTCCGTCCCCCTCCTGGTCTGCAGTGTGCCGGGCACGACCAGGTGCGGGGGCCGCTGCCCTGAGCACCCCGGGGGCTGTCCCCCCCCCCCCATGGCGACCACGGCAATGGCCGCGCTTTGCCGGGGGCGCGTCCACCGACATCAAGGGCAGCCACAAAGACGGCGAGGCTGGCGGCAAAGAGGCCGCTGGGAGGGTCAGAGGGGTATACATACCCTCCCTCCCCCCCTGGGCGTACCGGAAGTGACGCCCACACCCCCTGCACAGCGGGCTCCAGGCGGAAGCCCTCTGCTGCTAGAGCGAGGGGTAGGCTTGTGCCGCAGTGGCACTAAAGGGCCGCCCTTTTAGGGGGGCCCCCTTTGGGGGCGGCGGGCAGCCACATTCCTCGGTGTGTGTGTGTGTGGGGCGGGGTTAGGCGGCGCTGAGAGCTTCAAAGTTGGATGCCTGCGAAAAACCTGAGCAGAGGCAGGCAAACAAAAACAAGTTAGAGAGCAAGGAGGAGGGGCCATCACACGCAGTACCGTGTGATGGCCAACCAAAGTGTTCTCTGAGTGAAATCGCCAGTGAGGGAGCTAAGCCCACAAAGTAGGGACATTTAAACAAATGCACCAATAACAAGCCAGAATTTGATTTGTAAATGACCCTGATAACAGCCAATGGCAATTGGTGGGTGTGCTAGAGCCAGTAGAAGAGGATACAACAGATCTTCGAGGCTCCACCTAAAAACGAAATACACTGTAATTCACTACCAGGACATGTTACACACACCAGTACATGTCCTGCCTTTAATATACACAGCACCCTGCCCAAAGGGGTACCTTGGGCCTACCTTAGGGGGGACTTATATGTAAGAAAAGGGAAGATTAGGGCCTGGCAAGTGGGTGCACTTACCAGTTCGACATGGCAGTTACAAACTGCGTGCAGACACAGAAGTGACAGGTCTGAGAACCCTTTACAGGGCTGCTTGTGTGGTGGCACAACTAGTGCTGCAGGACCACTAGCAGCATTTGATTTACAGGCCCTGGCACCCTCAGTGCACTTTACTAGGGACTTACTAGTAAATTAAATACGCCAATCATGGAAACACCAATACATAACACAATTTTACAATATGAGCACTTGCACTTTAACACTGAACAGCAGTGAGGAGGTGCGCAGAGACACTAAACCAGCAAAAACAGAGTCAAAACCGGGAGGTCAGAAAGCAAAAAGACAGGGGAAACACGCCAAAAGATGCCAGGTCCAACACCCTGTCATCACAGGGCATGCATGCTGATCCCTGCAAGCCACAGAACAGGTTTTAGACCTTAGAATTATCATCTGCAGGCTTAGTCTTGAGCACACGCTAGCTTAGCATGCCAGCTGGGCCTTGAAAAAGTCAGGGTATCAGTTTCACATGCAGTCAGTCAGGGCCGGAGTAGGCGCCTGTTTACCATTCAATGAGCATTCCGGTTCAAACACCTGATAAAACTTAAAATATCCCTTAATAACTCTGGCTACATGAGTAAACCCATCTATGTCACTCACAAATTAAAACTCTTTAGTGGTATAAGGAAAAAAGGAGTAAAGTAAATCCCTACTTCATTCTCAAACGATCATTCTCTTGCAATCCCTGTAGAATTTAGAATGCTCTCATCCTCCATTCCAAAACTTTTTGTGAAAGTTCCTCAGTAATCGTTTACTTATCGAATTCAGTCACAGTTATATTCCTCTGCCTTTTGCTCCTACATTGTAATTTCTGATGCACTTATTACCCAGCGCCCCAGTGGTGTAACTCTTTGTCATTGGCCGTTCAATCTTTTGGGGCTATAATAATTTCATGTTGCTCTCTAATATAGTTTCTACCCGTTAAATATTAGTTTGCAATGTGCTATAAAGCGCTCTGACACCCAGATAATATGAATCACTCTGTCACAAGACATACTATACATAAATAAATTCATTATGAGGAGCCTGACGCCAAAGAATCCGAAAGGGCAGGGAGAGTAATCAATCGTGGATACATTTGGTGGATCGAAATTCAGGGCTGACCCCTGAAAGAGTTTGCGTTTTATAACAAAAAGTCATTTTAATATTTTTGTTTTGGTTACAGAGAGCCTGCGCAGGGAACAGAGCACAGGAGAGATATTTTGTTTTGGATACTTGTTGACGAATGCAGTCCTGCGGTTTGTACTCTAAAAGCATGATTGAAACACTTTTATTTCACTGGCAGTGACATTATTAGACACTGGCATCATACAAGAGGGCTATTGAAAAAGATTGGATACGTTATCTTGCTGAAATTTACGTAGTATGAAACCAAGTAATAAAGTCCCTCCAATTGTGTGTAGTCAAATGTCTCATTCTTATTCTTCGTGCCCTCCTCTCGACTTAGGTGATTTTCTGTGTTTTTTAGGTCTCGCCTAGCGTTGCAGCGCGCATGCGCTGCCCGCTCTGCGAGGCTTCTTGTAAACAAGTCAATTTCAGAAGTGGAGTCTAGGCTCCGACCCTTTTTCCTATTGGCTTTCGTCATCGTGCATGCTAAACCCTGGCTTTCCATTGTCAGTGAGGCTTTTTAGTCCCTCCTTGTTGCCGCCCTGTCTCCTTTTGGCCCCGCCCACCTGGACTGGATCTTTTACTCGCGGCGTTATCCAGTGTCCTTTAATTACTGGGTAGGCACTTTTTTTCCCACTGGTTTACGCTATGCTATATAGGAACTTGTTCTAAAGCTTGCTTTGTCTTGGAGCACCCGGTGCAGTGCTCGTGTTTTCAGACCACTCGTTTGCTCTGCTATCGTTCGCCACCATCCTGAACTCCGAGGGTTGGGGACTGGCTTCTGGTAGCACGCGTCTCTGGAGACATGCTAATAAGGCTCTCGTCGCCGCTGTGACGTGCGTAGCTGAGCCCACGCTCTATTAAATTTGTATTTATTCTCTCAATACATTAATCTTTTGACTTCAATGAATTGTGAGAATAAATAAGAAATGAATGAATTAAGCGCCGGCTCCACTAGGCCCGTCATGGCGGCGACGAGAGCCTCGTTAGCGTCTACAGAAAAAAAAGTGTTCCTCTCCTCTCGGGAGTCTGCAATAGCCACTACTTGGGCTGGATTCCACAGATGACACCAGCAGTGGTGCACCTTTTAATCATTTTGAAAAATAAAATAATGACATTTTGGAAAACAGCAAAAAAACTGGATATGGGTAGCAGTGCTTTCAAATGTTTCACTTGCTCCCAGCTGCTGGTGTCTCGCTGCTGCCAGTCCACTTAACCTCCCAGTGCCTTCCCCCCAACACCACCTCCCGCCCCTTGCAGCCTATTTGCAGTCTCGCCATTGTTCTGCGATCACCCCACCTCCCGCCCCTCGCAGCTTGTACGGCGCTGTTCTCAGCTGCTTGTTTTCTTTGGGTTTAACTTGAAAATTGTCCATAATTGCCTTTTTACTGATCTGTTATGCAACGCTGTAAATAGTTGAGGTGATGTTTGAAAGGCTAATATTCACTTGTTTTTTAAATCGAAAGACAAGCTTTCTGAGAGTTTGCACAATGAGCACGTTTACGCTGCTTCCCTTTGTATTTAACATTCAGTGAGGACAAGGCGCGATCAATGAGCACATTGCCCTCCATCAGATCTGGAGCCTGGGAGTTTAGTAATAGAAGACTCGCCTGATAACACTGATAAAACTGGCAGCTTCAAATATTAATAATAGTGTGTTTTTAAAGGCGAATGCTTCTGGAAACCGTAATGTCTTTGTTTTATGTTGATTGTGGTAGACGGAATGAAAATGAATCAAGTAATTTCGATTTTTGAACAAATACTGATTTGGAAAACATGTTTCCACTAAAACCAAAAATATATATATTTTTTAATATTGTGTTTGAAATGTGATACCAAGTGTTCATCTCGCAACTTGAGTTGGACTAATTTGAAAATACATTTTTTCCCAATGCGGCCTCCGCTTCTGTGAGCCTGTATAGCACTCGACCACTCTGCTAACAAAACAAGCATTTGCAATGCAATAGGTCTCGCATTTTCGCGAGTTTGAGCTATTGACATTGCAAATGATAATGCCTTTTATTTTTGTTTTCGTTTTTAAAACATAAATAAAAGGCATAGTCATTTACAATGCTAATAGCTTAAAGTCGCGCAAATGCGAGACCTATTGCATTGCAAATGATTGTTTTAGTAACTCGCCCTTTTTTGCGCTCTTTCATTATACTGTGGATTTATGAGTGTGTTCTTTTTTGTTCCACTCCATCTATTTGATCTCTTCTCCCTGTAGGTTAGGATGCACATTCTTGTCGTCTTTCAGCCATATGTCTTTTTTCATTTTGATTTTCAGTTCCTAATTTATTGCTTTTTACTCTCATTACCCTCATACTCCCTGTTGGAAGTGGGGGTCCTTATCCCTCACCGCCGCCACCAAATGCTGGAGGCGGGAGTCCCTGTCCCACACCGCTGTTGCCAGGTGCGAGATCCGGACCCCTCGTTTCAACGTTAGGCTAAGTAAGGACACCGTCTGAGATAGCCCTGCTCACCCCCTTAGTAGCTTGGCGCGAGCAGACAGGCTTATCTCCAAGGCACGAGTGTACAGTATGTGCAACCACACTCACAGCAACCCAATGATGTCACCACAAATAGACACCACACAAGTTTTTATAAAACGAGTATAATCTTTATACAAGAAGATATACAATATGACCACACGTTACAAAACCAACATATAATAATGGGTAGTATTCCTTCCGGTGGATTGGTAGGTTCTAATCCCAACCACCGCTTCTAACCAACAGTTAAGCTGACTTCTAACCGTTTCCAAAAGGTTAGGTAGGTCGTATTGCTAGAATCACACATGTTGCAAAAGAAACGAAATACTACAATGCGTAACGATATACTCCTGAACTGTGCAATAGAGAAACAATGCCATACGTAGCGCCACAGTCATGTACATTGCAATAGAAGGAATAATGCAATGCGTATCACCACCAGCATACCCTGTGCAAGGAAGAAACAAAGCAATGTGTCACGCTACAATCATATACTGTGCACTGAAGAAATAATGCAATGCGCCACGTTATAATCAGGTACTGTACTGTGCGATGAAGAAATAATGCAATGCGCCACGCTTACAATCATGTACTCTGCAAGGGAAAATAACGCAGTGCGTAGCGCACCCAGCATGTAGTTCGTCAGGCACAAATAGTCAGGCCTCATACAAGAGTTCGATAGTTCGTGAGCAGCAATAATGCAAAGTGTAATACGACAGTCTCAGTGCTCCGTTAACAGTTGCCCCCGACATGGATCAATGATGACACAAAAGTAACGCTTCTCACTCCAGCCCCAGTACTGCCCCTCCTTGGGCCAGCACGGGCCTCGATCCGAGCCGAAGCAACCGGCTCACACAGCTGCCAGGTGCGAGAGGCCGAGAGAGTGTCCCTCCTAGCCCGCACCCCACCCCAGGTGGTGATCCACGTTACCTGGGGGGGCGCGACCCCACTCTCCTCCCCTCCTTCAGCGACTTGGGCCTTGATCCAGAACTCCATCAATGGCCACGGCGAGCTCGGGCCGGCGACTCCGCTCCTCCGGGACTGCCGGTCCGGGCCGCTACTGTTGCACTCCGAGGGCCTAATGACCTGGCCCTCCCTCCGGCGGTCTCAGTGGACACCGAGACCTGCCCTCAGCACTTGTGGAGACTTACTTCGATTTTGGTGCACACGCTACCCAGGCACTCCTCACCAGCGCCTCTGGTTGCACCGCGACACGCACTCTGCGCGTCCGAGACTCGCCTCTTCTCTGGTGCACACGATGACCAGGCGATCGTCACCACTCCTCGGCTTGCACCTCGACACGCACCCTGCGCGTCCAAGTCTCACCTCTTCTTCCGGTGCACACAACGACCAGGCGCTCTTCACCAACGCCTCGGCTTGCACCACGACACGCACCCTGCGCGCCGAGTCTCACCTCTTCTCTCGGTGCACACAACGACCAGGCGCTCTTCACCAACGCCTTGGCTTGCACCACGACACGCACCCTGCGCGTCCGAGACTCACTTCTTTTCCCGGTGCACACAACGACCAGGCGCTCCTCACCAACGCCTCGGCTTGCACCACGACACGCACCCTGCGCGTCCGAGTCTCACCTCGTCTCCAGGTGCACACAATGACCAGGCGCTCCTCACCAACGCCTCGGCTTGCACCACGACACGCACCCTGCGCGTCCGAGACTCAGTTTACTCCTGCGTGCCCACGATCACAAGGCACAACTTCTGAGGGTCTCAAGCTGCAAAAGCACGCGCACACCGCGTTGCTTGGGACTTCTCCAGAAATGTTTATGTTCCTGTGTTTCCAAACAGGGAGTTAGCTCACCTCGGGCCCTTGGGGTTCAGGACACAGCACAAAGCACAGTCCTGTTCGAGAAGGGGGGGACACCACCCACTGCAATGTCCCTTCAGTCTCTTCCTTAGTAAAAGCTACAAACTGCATGCCAGCCCCAGATCACGAAGCAAGGGTCAGTCCTATCCAGCAGTCTCTTCAGCAACTTCTTCCTTGGCAGAGGTTCTTCTTGACCACGAAAGAGGTCAAAGCCTTGGCAGACTCGACCTGTCCATTTCGCCATTCAAAATTACACCAAATTCTAGGGTTTCAGTTCTCTTACCCCATCATGTCTTTGAAGTTCGTTGTGCTCAGGGGTCCCTGCCCCTGCCTAAATCAGTTCTGGGTGTCTCCCTCCCAGTGTCACCTTTCTCCCTTTGATACTGGGGGTCTGGACCCTTAATCACTCAGCAGGAGATGGGTCAATTGTTTTATAGCTGCAACCCAGGCCTCTTCACCTCCCGGGGCCTCTCCTCGCATACTCTCCAGATGCAGGTCAGCCAGGGGCCATCTCACCCCCGCCCATCTCAGATCCAGACAGTCAATCCACATTCAGCAGAGACACACAGAAATGCTTAAAGCACAAAACTCAGCCGCTTTCTAAAAGAGTGGTTTCTGAACACACAGTGACAAAACCACTTTCATAGAAAGATGTGTTATGACACTGTGAGTTCATACATACTAAACTTCACCTCTCCATTATAAACGTATAGGAAACTAGGCTGACAAAACACCATACCCAGCCTCCCCCATTCTGTCCTATGGGCAGAATGGCCTTTCACCAGTGAAAACGAAATGGAGTGTTTTTTCACTGTCAGGACATAGCACACACCTCAGTATATGTCCTGCCTTTTACCTACACTGCACCCTGCCCAGGGGTTACCCGGGACCTACCACAGGGGTGCCCACAGTGTACGCAAAAGGGAAAGTAAGGCCTGACAAGTGGTTGCACTTGTCAGGACAACATGCTAACTTAGCAAACTGCGCGCAGGCGCTACACTGAAGGCCTGAGTTCCCTTCTCTGCGCACCTTTGCATTACTAGCCCTTGCACCCACAGTGCACATCACTAGGGACTTTTACTAGTAAGGCAAACATACCAATCATGGCCAACCAATTACCATTGTACTTTACATAGGGAACCCTTGTACTTTGACACTGATCAGCAGTGGCAAAGTACCCAAAGCATCTAAATTGGCAACTCTATGTCAGGAAAACGGTCTAGGGGGAAAGAAAAAAGTTCATGGAACTTTAGCCACAAAGGCCAAGTCCTACACTTCCAAATGTAAATCTTTTCCTCTCACACCTTTCTACCGGATTCCCCATCAGTGTAACTTCCTCAGACCTCTGCCTTGCTTTGTACTTATTTTATGACGTGGTTTTCTGCTTTCTGAAGTGGCCTTTGCACTGTAGGTCTTGCTGGTGGTGGCCATTATACAGTGTAGCGTTTTTAATAGTATCACTATTTCGTTTGCCATAGTTAAGCCACATCATTACCAGCATTCGCAAAACGATTACTGTCCAAACGTCTACTGGAACGCTTTGCATACATTATACAAACATATTTCTTTCAGTTGTTTTCAAATACCAAACAAGATCTTTCTTGGATCTTGCGCCAGCGAACCTTTTGAATTGTAACTTTCATTTTATAAGGTAGCTTGTCGTGGCCTGAAGGTCTTTTGTTTGGGGTTTGCGTAGACTTTTTGGTTGGTATGATTAACTGCTCTTTAAATTTCTGTTGGCTATTATTTAGACTTTTACTAACGTCAATCATTCACATTCTCACTGCTAACCTTTCTCTTGGAGAGCATAATAAAGGATAAGGGGTCACTTGATCAGAGATCTGGTATTCATCTGCGAATAACACGTCTTTTAGAGCTATAAGACGGAGCTATAGGATGGTGTGACGTTGATCATTGTTTAAATTGAAAAAAATCGAATGAAATGAAGACGTGATTGCTCGTTTGACAAGCAACAGGTAAACTGAAAATGTTAATGATGGACTTTAGTTTCGAGCAGGCATTTTAAAAACACATATTTGACAACTATTGCCTAGACCGCGGATTACCTTCTGTGTAAATGTTATGATGACAAAAGTTATGAAAATGCCCTCACCAAAATCTGGATACAGAGAAAAAGAACTGGTGATATGCAGTGTAAGAAATAATAAATTAAGAAGTGTAAAAAAAGATGAAATACTAATGTCTACAATCTGCTAAGTATATTTAACGAACTGCATATAAAATAATTGGCACAGGATCACATTTAACATAGCAACATGATGACAAGTTGGTATATTATCCTAAAAAGTGTACGTTCTGGCTAGTTGCGTGTAGTCTAATGGCATTACAAGTCGTTCTGAAGTTTGGCTTCATTGTAGGTTAGACTCAACGTTATCACTTTGTAAGCAAGTACGTGCATTTGTATTAGCAATCTACACTTAATTAATCACAGCATTAACTTCCCCTGAGTGGTGGACAGCGTAAATCATTAGTTAATCACTGCTCGATGCAGTATGCTAAAACTGTATACAACCCGCCTAAAAATGAGTTCGATACATACACCCCCCAGACAATCCTTCTAAGAAAAAATCTAAAGCTTGATGCACAGGTCAGACAATATTTCCATTAAGGAGTCTTGTCGGGTAATGTTTCCTCATGCCTACTAACCAGTGGAAAATACACTTTGTAAGTATTTATTCACAGTATCACAAAGTTATGCTGTTCCTTGTCGTTTGTGGTATAGTGCACACTGCCATTATGCTACGTTATTGTGCAGTACTAGCGGCCCATCTAGGTTAATCCACCACTCTGCCAAATTCCAAATCTTGGTTTCTGTCTCTGAGTTGTTTTCCCATTCAGTAGGATAACTCACTATCGCATAGTGCAGTATGAGACCAGGTTTTTCTGTCTGATAGCTCATTTATGCTCTTTACTTATTTATTTATTTAGGTGTTGCATAAATCCCCATGTTACCTAATAGTCACTACAGAGCACTGAAACATACAAAACCAACCATCTCAAGCTTAACTCCATCAGAGCGGAATTCCTCCTTATCTCTCCACCGATTAGTCTCCCATTATTGTCGAATATATGAAACACCTAACGGCTCTCAATGGTATAGTACACATCATTGACTCTACGAGATCTCTGGGAATAAAACTAGATAAGACCTTGAACATGCAGGAGCACATCAGCTCAGGCACCAAAGGAGCGAACTTCCAAATGAACGTCCTAAGAAAGATAAAACCCTTCCTCCCCCGGATGACTTCAAGTCTGCTGTTCAAGCGTTAGTCATTTCCAGGTTGGAGTATAGTAGTGCAACTCTTTGCGGTGTATGTAGCTACAAGTTGGCACTGCTTAGGGCCTCTCTGAACTCGGCTGCAGGGCTCATCACAGGATCCAAAAGAAATAACCATATCACACCGGCTCTGGAATCCCTAAACTGGCTTCCATTTGAGGCCAGGATACAACTAAAAATTGCCTGCATGACCCACAAAGCTCTAAACCTTGACACTCCTCTAGACCTCACCCAAAAACTGGGAATTTCGGGCTGTTGCAGATCTTCTAGGAGTTCCAGCACCTTGCTGCTGAAACAACAGAAATTCCAAAGAAAGAAAACTAATAACCGTGCCTTCTCTGGTATTGCCCCGAGAATCTGGAACTCCTTGCCTCTGGAAACCAGACTGAATCCTTCAACTGTGTCTTTCAAAAAAAGAAGTGAAGCAATACTGATGAATACTTTCTGAACTAGAAATGTACCTACTCCGCCCTTGGGACCATGTTATTATGCTTCCTCTTTACACTTGTTTGTCCTCTTTTTATGGGCTTCCTATCCCAGATTGGCGCTGCTACATCCTGTTTCGTTCCTGAACATATTGTTGTTTTCAGCACCCTTATTTGTTATTGCTTATATATGTTCTTGTATATTGACTTTTCGGCGTTGCAATAGATCGGTCCTCCTGTGAACTCCTGTATCTCGTATGTTCATGTTGTTGTTTTGCATTACTTGTCTCCCTCTCTTTTGTCTCTGAATATTTGTAAAGCGCTCTGATACCCTCTTGGGTCATGTTGGCGCTATATAAAACTCTATAAGTAAATAAGTATATGGGTCCATATGAGCAATTAGAGACTTGATACGCAAGGACTTGCCAGCCTTCTTTTATCACTACCCCAAAGTCACTTTTTCATAAGAATGACTGCCTGAACAGTTCAGTTTTGAGGACTGTCCTGATTCTTAGGTAATTTGGTTCACCCTTCAGGCGTGAGTCAAGAGTGCAACAGAGGTGTTGGTTTTGTGCTCTCATTGATTGATGGACATGCTATTTTGAATTTTAGTGCTTGTTTGAATATCAGGTGAGATGTGGCTAATGACAGGTTCTTGACTAGGGTAAGGAAATGAGAAAGTGTTTACAGATATGTTCGCATTTGTTTTAATAAGCAATGTTCCCGATGCAAAGTGCCTTCAATCTAACCGTGGGTCATGTTTTGCTGGCTCCATTTTGCAGCCCATTTTTGATCTAAAAAAAATGAAATCGCTGTAGATTAGATTAAAGATGTCTAGGTGTGCTGAAGTCCGACATCTTGACAGCTAAACTCAGTGAGTTGTTTCTAGGAGCAGAGGTATTTAGCAGAGCATGGAGAGTTTCATATTGTTGCAGTTGACCAAGAATTAATTTGAGGAATACAACTGAGATTAGAGCCACAAATAATTTATTTGATATTGCAGGGGCAAGTCACACTCAGAAGGGCCAAAAGAACTGATGTTGAGCCCTATTTTTATCTGCAGTGTCATATGGCTATTAGTGCATGGCACACAGAGCCCCATCGCTTTCCGGCCACAGCTAAGGGTCAGGTAGTTACTGAGCCAACTCCATCCTACATGCAGTACACATGTAAAAAAAAAAAGTCTGCACCTTTTGCCTGAGTGAAGGCTGGTGCAAGCACCAGCCTTCACTCAGACAAAGATTTGAAATGGGGGCAGAATCCTTGGTAAGGCAATCGTTAGCCTTTAACTATGGCAACTTGTTCTTGTTTTAAAAAAAATCTGTTTATTAGATTTTTTGTTTTTTCTTTCCAGTATACATTACAAATTAAAATGCATACAATAAGCAAAGCACAATATAATACTTATCTGTGCGCCGCAGATCTGGCAGCAGGTACCAACAAGAGCTAGAAGGCCTAGGTCACGGAATGAGCAAAGTGAGTCTACGTATCAGTCCTCAGTTGATGTCAACAGTTCTAACATGCTCAGCCTAGAAGCAGATATGGAAGTAATAAAAGGAGACTGATTGGTGACCAACACCATAGGGTGGTCCGACTGTCAACAGGAAAAAAAATTAATACAGATTCATTTACAGAAGACAATACATAACAACAAACAAGATAAAAACAACATCTCAGTGGACTTCCCGTGTGGAGACCCTGCTCTTTCCCACCCTAAACATAGCGAAAAACTCAGCAATCAGGACCCTATCTCTGCCTACACAAATATATTAGCCTCCCATTGTGCATCTGCAGGGATATCCTGACAGACTGTAGCAGCTAATAAAATACCTGTAGGGATGGTGAAGAAGCACTCTGTGCCCCCCCCCCCCAAGACGATGTTGCAAGATCGGTCGTATCAGTGTGCATATCTGTCTGGAGCCCGGTCAGAATGGTATCCCAATAGGTATTTACGTAAGCCAAGATTGTCGTCTCTGTGCAGGGCGACACTTTCAGCTTGTGAGCAGTGAGCGTGGCCAAGCCATCAGGCGGCTTCCAACGTTGAGTGATAAGGCGTTGGGCAACTATGAAACCCAGACCTAGGAAACGAGAAGTATCTTTGTGTTTTTTATGTCTACGGTAGAGGCCCAATATACATATCTCCCATGTGAGCAGGTCCTGGCGCCCAGTGCAGGAGGACAAATGGGATGTAGCACATGACCAATAACTGCTTAAGCGTGGACAATCACGTAGGATATGAAGCATGTCAGCATAAGTTTGTTGGCATCAAGCAGCATAGGCTCTATTAAAGTAGTGGTTAATTCTGTCTGGGGAGAGGTATGCTCTGTGCAGGATGTAAAATTGAATGAGCCTAAAGCAGGAGTTTCGTGGTATATGTACAGGGCATTCCAGCAAGGATGCCCATTCCCTACCCGTGAAGGAGCATCACAAATTGGCTTCCCAGGGCCGACGTAAAGCGCTGAATGGTGGAGCAGTATGCATCTGCAAAGCATCAGCAAACCAACATACTAAGTGCTTGCCAGTTCCCATTACGTGGAGATATTGTATCACAAGATGGGTCACACGCTCAGAGGTCGTGTCTCCCCATTTACTACCTAAGGATGTGATCACAGAATTATATAACAGAAATGGACCAGTTTGCACACCATCCTCTTCTGCCAGTGTCTCACATGGGATTAGGACGCCATCTCGATAGAGATCCCCCAGGGTGTGTATCCCAGCGGTGTGCCATGCGTTCAATTCTGATGATGCAGTGAGTTTGCCACCGAGGGTGTACCAGTGCTGGTGCGTAAGGGATCATAGAGAGGGTGAGAAGGAGACTCCGGCGGTAACAGCGATACGCTACATGAGTGAAAAAGGTGTAGGACAGATGGTAAGCACCATGCAGTTCGAATTGTTGCATAATCTCCTAAGTTCCAACCCGCCAACCACTGAGCAATCCACTGGACTTTTATGGCCAGGTAATACTCTTCAAACTGCGGCACAGTGAGTCCACCCTGATCCGTTGGTAAATGTAATGTCACCAATGCCACTGTACATCTGGACTTGTTCCAAATGAATTCCCTCACCTGGCTATTAAAGGAATGGAAAAACGCTGCAGGGATATAGAGGGGAAGGTTCGTAAAATAATACAAAAGCCTTGAAAGGAGTACCATTTTCAAAAGCGCCACGTGTCCCATCACAGAGAAGAGTAGTGTGCACCAGAAGGACATCTGGGAGTGCAGGGACGTCACCGTGCGAGAAACGTTACCGCCAAAGAGGTCAGTTTGGGTGTGATAAACTTGCACTCCACGGTAACAAAACGTGCTTGGTTGCCAATTCACCTGTACGTCTTTCAGAAGAAAATGTGGGTTAGAAACATCTGCCATGAAGGGTAACAAACATGATGTAGACCAATTAACCCTAAACCCAGAAAGGATGGCTAATGTGTCAAGTGTCAGGGCTATGGTATTCGGGATAGTGTATGTGTCCCTAAAATAAAGTAATATATCATCAGCATAGAGCGATACAATATGAGTCCTATCTCCTAAAGGTATGCCCCAGGCACTCCCCTGATCATGCAGTGCCTGATCTAGCAGTTCAATTGCCTACAACAAATCACAGGAGATAGAGGGCAGCTCTGTCTAGTTCCTCTACACATGCGAAACAGGGCCGATATAAGGGACCCGGTCTGTACCTTGATCAGCAGTTGGGTATATAGCAACCTTACCAGCCGGAGAAATCGGGGTCCGATTCCATAGCGAGGCAACACGTCAAATAGGTAGGGCCACAACAGTGAGTCAAAAGCCTTTTCTAGGTCTAAGACCATACATCCAACTCAGCCATTGTTGACGATAGTAAGTTATGATACGAAAAAAGCGGCTCAGATTAAAGGAAGTGTTACGGACTGAAACAAACCCATTCTGATCCAAATGTACTAAGTTCAGGACCAACGGCGCTAAGTGATCCACAAGGATCTTGGCTAAAATGTTGCACGTCGGTGTTAAGTAGGGCTAGGGGTCTGTATGCACCGAGCAAAGCAGCGCAATGGCTTCTTCCAATTCTATGTGTTGATCAGAGGTGATAAGGAGCATCGAAATTGTAAAAAAGAAGAGTTAGAGTCCTGACGGCCGGTTTCCGAGACTGATTGATATAAGAGCTTATAATGGCATGTTAGTTCATCATGTATGGCTTGTTGAGTGCATAGAAGGGTACCTGTGGCAGATCGGATCGACACGACACAATGGGGTGTCTAGGCCGATCCTGTCAGATAAGCCAGGCCAATAACCGACTGGTTTTATCAGCTGCAGCATGTGTGCGGGCGGAATGAGCGGAATAGTGAGACAGCGCAGATGTTCTGGCAGGCCAACATGCACACACACGGCATGCGTCAGTCAGCTGCTGACTAGTGGTGGGGTCACGTGCCGCCTGTTGTTCATAATCTAAAAGATTACATTTAATATTACAGATATCCCTAGTGAGCGTCCGCCGCATGTTCCATTGTACCCCCAGACAGTGACCCCGGATCGATAACTAAAACATGTCCCATTCAGTTAACTTGGTGGAGGCTGTGTCAGCGTTGTGTTCAAAGTAGTCCACGATGGATGCTCCAAGAGGCGCTCGAAAGGGAGGGTCCTTCAACGCTGTCGGCTGCAGGCACCAGGTGGATATTGGAGGGGGAGTGGCATCCCATGCAATCTGTATGTACTGTGGATTATGATCAAAATGTGTATGTCCCAAGTAGTCAATCTGTATCACAGATGGGAGCAGAGAAGAAGCACCCACAAATCTATCTATACGGATGTGAAGGCAATGTGGAAAGGAGAACACTCGTGTCAGAGTTACGCGCACGCCAAATATCAACCAATTGCCAATGCAGCAGCAAATCATGCCGCGCCTGGGCATCAAATGTCTCTGGTGTACGTGGTAGTGTGGGGTGTTAAGTACACAATTAAAATCCCCTCTATGTGCCATGGCAGCCCACTCCAACTGGACAGTGTCTCAGATAAACTGCGCTAGAACTTAAGTTGATCGGTATTGGGAGCATATATGGAACCAAGCAGGACTTGGCGGTCATCAAGATGGCCCAGCCCAAACACATATCTACCCTCAGCATCTATGACAGTGTCTTCAAACACAAAAGGGGTATTTGGCTTGACCTACTCAAGAACACCCCTAGTATGTGAGGAGAAATCAGTGGCATATACCTGTCCCTGCCAGCGCCTTTGCAGTCTGATAGCTTCTGCATTAATCAGGTGCGTTTCCAGCAACAATGCAATGTGTGTGCAGTGACGTTTCAGGTACCAGTACACTGAGTAACGGTGTGTGGGGTGTGCATCCCACACACATTCCAAGTGATTATGTTAAAGTGTGTCATGAGCACAGCGAGAGAGGGTACTGTAGAAAACCACTGTGTGTGCCGTTATGTGAGCAGGCCTGTGGGATTTCAGGAGAGTGGAGCTCTGAGAGGGAGGGCTAGGACGTGTATAGTCACAACAAGAAATAACAGAACCCTCTTGAAGCATGAAACTTTGATTACCTTTAGAGTGGAAAACCAACATGTCACCACCCAAACAACCGTACAACTAGATCAGTTACGGCCAAACTGGTGAAGGAGCCCAAAAGTAGGGGGCGGGGTGGTTGCACAACAGCTGGTGAGGAAGTATCCAGCAAAGGCCAGTATGAATGTGCGCTAACCTATGAAAGTGTGACAGCCTCGGAAACTGTGCGAGTCAAACAGTGGTGTACAGACAATTCTTAGCAATACCTAGCAATGGGGCTGCATACAATAGTGTCCATCAGCCAGGCTGCAAAGAAGAAAGGGGGTGGTTAAAGACAACAGAGCATAGGAACATGTTCCAATAATCAAACACTGCACAGAGAGGCAAATAGAGGAAGGAACTGAATGCAGTTATGAAAGAATGTCTTCAGCCATCTGCAGATTCACCTCTGGTGATGGCAACTTGTTCTTGTTCTGGCTGCCATGGTGTTTCCACTTCCAGGGCCTCAGCGGCAATTGAGATGGGCCAAAGTACTGCATGCATTTGAATGAATTTGAGGGTGTGTTTGTGGAGGAGTTAGAGAACGTTACTCATGGGAAATTTGGTATGACCGGTGGGGTGGTCAGTCTCTCCTGCTGTTACCTATAGCTTGGGCATTCTCTGCGACATTCCAGCTATCCATTACTTTACTTTAATAAGAAATCGCAAGTTACGAAAAGTTACATTTATATGCAGATGATGATGGCAGACCAGGAAGCTTTGAAATACAGGATGTCGCCACAACCCAGAAGCCTAACAAGGTGCTGGAAGGAAAGAGTGCTCCTTGCTCACTTCTTGAAGTGGCATTTGGCAATTCCTGGAGAGCACCATGTCCAAGGAAGATGGCGACAAGGATTGTGGCAGCAGGAAGAGGAAAGTTTAATTTTCTGAGAAGGAGTTGGAGCTGATAACAGAGGAATGTGCGGCACAAATGGACCAGCTGTTTGGGAAGGCCTCATTTACTTTTCCAGAATCCCAGAACACCAAGATATGGAACAGCATCCTGGCGAAGGTGAACTCCCTTGGTGTCACCCAGAGGAGCATACCTGAGATCAGGATACACTGGTATGATTTGAGATCCCGCACAAAAGAGAAGATGGCCAGCAAGATGGCTGAGGGTCTTGGCACATACAGTGGACCCTCCAACCACCACCCTCCCACTCCCATGGAGTCACTGATCAAGGGGACACTGGAACCAGAGCATGTCGTGGTAATGTCAAACATTTGCGGATCCAATCCTGCAGGCACCAGCCAGGCTAAGTCTACTCCTCTTTACTTTCTTAACCTAACAACATCTTTGCAATTTCCCAAGTTAAACATCGCAGCTAAATGTTGATGTATGGGAGTTGTAGTACACGAAAGTGGCATGATTACATGGTGCTGATGACTACCCTACTCATTTCTGTTCCTCTAAAACATGTCACAAATACATGAGGCACACTTACAACAATATTTTGAAAAAATATTACCAATTTATTAACACTAACTATATACAAGCATTTCCACAGATCACACCCAGGCTGTGTCAGAAAGAATTGAGGCAGAAGAAGCCATTGACATAAACGTGGGAATGGAGAACAGCACAATTGCAACTCCTATGACCATCGGTCCAACTCCAGTTTTCAGGAGAGCAAGTGTTGCATCACTACCAGACTTTGTGGCCAATGATGAGAGCCAATCCCAGAGCAGGGACACCACTACATCTGTGGGTAGGACACACAGACTCTGTAAAATCCAACCAGCAACCGTCCACAATGACAATGTGTCAGACGACATGGCAGCCAGTTCTCCAGTGTTTGGTGGCCTGGAAAAATCAATCATCTCAGTACCGCACCTGCAAACCAAACAAATTAAGACAGTAAATAGGCATCTGCTAAGCATGTCTAAGTCAATGCAGCTATTCCAGAAATGGCAAGACCGTTAGATTGCTGCGATGGAGAAGAAGCACCGTCTGCAAAAGCACAGGCAGTACATGGCATGCTTTGATGCCTTCACTCATTCAATCAACAGATTGGCCGTAGCTGCGACCACTCTTGCAAAGAGAACTGTCAACATTCAACATGACATTGGGAATTGCGGTCAGGATGTTGCACATGGGCTACTACAAGAGACAGCAGCCCTTTAAAACATACAGACACATGATCTGTTTATCCCCAACATACTGCCGCCACCTGAGAGTGGAGATGGCTCTAGTATCAGTTCTATATGTATGCAAGAGGGATGCTGTACCAGATGTACACGTAAAACACCTCCGGATCTGACATGCCCCCTCTTCCAGAGGCCAGTTTGCCGAGAAGGCAACCAACCCCAGAGGCTGGAAAAAGTGAAGCCACTGAACACTCAGACTCATGAGTTTACTTTGTATAGTTTGATATTGCATACTTTGTTGCTTTGTTGAAACAATGTTACATCTTCAATGGTTACATTTCATTAAGGAGAGATACATTATTGTTACAACCTGAATAAAAGGTGGTATTTCAGTTATGCACCATGCATTCCCATCATGTGTGATGCCTATTAGATATTGCCATCAATCTTACTTCAAAAATAGTTGGTGGTGATCTCTGTGCGTTGTGTGTGACCCTCTGCTGCATGGAGAAGTGTGGCTCAATGGTTAGAGCGGCAGACCCTGATGCAGAGATCTGGCCCGGGACCAGGGTTCAATTCCCGCCTCGGCGGGTCTTGGGCTCCATTTCCTCGGACCTGATCATTCTCGCCTCGGTGCCTATTCTAATCATGGGTCCCACTCTGCAACTCTGGGCAATAGCTTGCTTAATCTCCACAACGGCCCCAACAGCGCTGGGATGCCTGGCTTCACCCTGGGGGTGCCCAGGAGTGGACATTTCACAGGGAAAAGCCAGGAAGGGTTCCACAGCGGTATGCGTACAGCGCCTGGACACCCCTTTGGGGGTATGGGTGCGCTTTACAAGTACAAATTTCATTTCATGTGTGCTGTCCTGCTGCACCTGTAGTGGTGGTAACTCCTCATCGGAGTCTGATTTATCTCTATAGTGATGTTGTGCAGCACCTTCCTCATGGCGATATTGTGTAGTATGGAACATGTGGCAGTGATCTTACAACACTTCTCAGGTCTGTAAAGAAGTGCTCTGCCAGTTTTGTGGAGGCAGTGGAACCTGGACTTCAGTATGCCAAAGGTCAGTTCGATGGTTGACTGTGCTGTTTTATGTGCCATGTTGTACTGCCTTTCTCTTCTGGTTCTTGGAGGCAAGTATGGTGTCAGTAAACAAGGACACATGGTGTAGAAAGCTGTCTGCTTTTATATCAAAATGACATATATCGTGCAAAGAGTCTAGGGATTCCCTAATGAGTGGACAGGGACTTGCTCTAGCAATCCCAAGGTGCTCTTCTGTGGGGGTAGTGTGGTCAAGGAGCCTTAGGCTTATCAGGGAGGAGTGTTAGACATTCACAAATACACCCAATAGTCAATAAATGATGCACATGACTCAATACATGACTGGATAAACAGCAATCAGCTAAAAGTGAATTCAGAAAAAACTCAAATTGTTGTCACCAAAAACAAAATCCAGCACTGATATCCATCTTGCTGTCCCCCGGAGACTGGCCTGGCCCCCGGAGACTGGCCTGCCCCCCACTCCCAAGTACGCTGTGAAAAGCCTAGGGGTCCTCATTGATGAGGACCTCTCCATGAAGCCTCAGATAGGAGAAGTAATTTCTTCATGCTTCTATCAGTTATGGAAAATCAGGTACTATTTCACCCATGAGGCGATCATCCAAATTATCATTGCCATGGTGATCTCCCGGATAGACTATGCCAATGCCCTTTACCTGAATCTCCCAGTCAGCCTAAACCGTAGACTGTAATTGGTACAGAATCAGGCAGCTAGGCTGATCTGCCAATTGCCCAGACACTGTCGCATCAGCCCAGTAATGGAAAGGCTACACTGGCTCCCAGTGGCGCAAAGATCAATTTTTAAGACGGAATATATCATCTTTAAATCAATGAACATTAAAAGCCCAGCTTTCATATCTGCCAAAATCAAACAATGCACTCCCACCCGTAATCTAAGATCCGCATCCATGAATCTACTAATGGTCCCAAAGTTAAAAAAACAAAAACCTGGAGGTGCCAGATTTGCTGTATGTGCTCCTAACTTATGGAATTCCTTCCATCAGGAAATCATACCACATCTAACTTCGCAAAGTTTAGGCAGCTACTAAAAACAATGCTCTTCAGACAAGCATATGGCCAATCCCGAACAGCCCGCATCATTTTGTGATATTATAACGCCAAGGAACCTATCGGTGTAATTGCGCTCTACAAACCCCCAGTAACATAACAGTAAGGAGTTCCACACCAATTTATAAAAATAAAACATATTTTTATATCTATTTAGGCACCAGAAGCAATTTGTTCAGGTAAGTACGTTTTTCAAAAGAAATACTTTTGTATTTAAAAAGTTGACACAGTGCAATTTTAAGAAGCTGCAATGTTATCCTATAAGAGGAAGAACAACTACGACATTCAGGTATAGTACAGCGATTTACGGGACCAATCTCCAGGAGTTAAGGTGAGTGGTGTGCAAGGTCCAAGGCAGCACCAGCAAGACACCACCAGCGGCATTAAGGTGGCCGGGTGCATGGTTACAAATCAGCGTTGGGTGCCAAATATACGTCTATGGGCTCGGTCTTCACGTAGAGAGGCTGCAGGCTTGGACTTGGAGGCCTGTCGGATGGAACCAACAGGGGGGCTCAGACCTCACAATGCTCGGGATGTAGGGACACCTTTGTTCCGCTTCTTCATGGGCCAGGGGCGACGGGTGCAGAGGTGTCTTTAGGCGTCGGGATTTCCTTATCAGGAGCAGTCGCGGTAGAGGGGGCCTGAGAAAAGAGGCTGCAAACGATGTCAGGAAGTCCACGAGAGGCGGAACCACAGTGGACCCTGTCTCTGGAGGGCTGGGGGACCACGCTGGCACCATTGGTCCACTTCAACTAGGGCTTGGAGCGACGGGTGCAGCGGTCTTGGAGTCCTCTTAGGTCTCTTTGGATGCCTGCATGGAAGCAGCTCTGCTGCTCCACGAGAGTTCTTGGTTCCTGGGTGAAGTGCTGGCAGGTCTCCCAAGCTTTGGAGACACAACAGCTGCAGGACAATTCGTCTTTTGGAGCAGTTGTCGAAGTCATCAGGCATGCTGGCAGGGTTGTCGCCAAGTCGGTTGCTGGGGCTTCAGTTCTTGCTCTTTGCAACTCTTCAAGTCTGTCTTCTTTCAGGTCGGGAGGATCTGCTCTTCTGGTGCCAGGGCATCCCCTTAATACTGAATTTAGAGTCGTTTGGAAAGTGTAGGGTAGTTGCCAAAGGGCTACTTACAATGGGGTCACTACTCCCCCATATGACCACTTCCTGTGGGAAGTGGGCATAACCCTGTCCCATAATTCCTAGGTTTGCCATCACAAAGATTGCCAACTCTGAAAAGTCGTGTTCACTTCAGTTAGCCCACCTAAAGGGTTAATATTAGTCTGGGGGTGGGCATGCTTACCTGACTGACTCATGTTCTCACCTGTCCAGGTGCCAAACGGCTCTGGACAAGGGGGGTCGGCTTCCTCTCCTGTGAGGGGAGCCAGATTCACATTTCAAAGGTAGTGGCATCTTTGAAGCTCCCCTCCCTTGTAATACTAATCAGCAGGCCATCCTGAGGGAGGGGGTGTGAACGCCCTCCTCCCGTGCGGGCTTTGTTTCTGACCTCCTGAGTGCAAAGGCCCTCACCCTTGGAGGTCAGAAACTTGTCTCTGGTGGCAGGCTGGCAGAGACCAGTCAGCCATTGCACCAGAGGCTGGTAGGTTCTCAGGGGGCACCTCTAAGGAGTCCTCTGTGTGCATGTATTCACAAATCCACCACTGGAATCGGGGTGGGTTTGTGAATACGAGATGTTTGATACCAGACATCCTTATTTTCAGTGAAGCCATCATGTTGCTAGGGAACTCATTTTCACCAGTGTTCAGCACATGTTTTAAAATGGCTTCCCTGTTCGCTTGTACTGGCAGTAATGGAACTGACCAGCACAGGGACATATCTGCTCATGCAGATATGACCTCACATGTAATATAAGGCACCCTGTCTTAGGGCTGTAAGACCTGCTGTAGGGGTGACTTACAAATATTACATGCAGTGTTAAGGGACATGGCACACAGGGATGTGTGTTATGCTGTGTTTTCACTTTTGTCTGCATCAAAACAGGCAGCCTGCAATGGCAGTCTTGCATGAGTTTGGTGAGCGGTCCCTTAGGGTGGCACAATTCATGCTGCAGCTCTTGGGAACCCTCTTTAGTACCTCAGGCCCTAAGTACCAGGGTTACCATTTACTAGGGGCTTTTTAGAGAGTGCTAATGGTATTGCCAATTGGGGGAACAATTGTACAGTTTTTGGAAAAGAGATCTGGCGCTGGGGACCTGGTTAGCAGGAACCCAGTTCACTTCCCGTAGAATTCACATCATTTACCAGGCAATAGGTGGAGGTGACCATGTCAAAAAGGGGCACTTTCCTACACAAGGCATATGCATTGTCTCCTTAAAGAACATGAGAGTAAGGATAAACAATTAGGTCACATAACACAAACTGTTCTGACCACTGTATGCATTGAGCCAGCAATTCTCTTACCAAGTAATAAGCCATCGCCAATTTCGCCCAGAAACATTCAGTTATGTATTCCACTGTGGCAGAACATGAAGGAGTCATGGGTGCTACCTGGAAATCTAGCCACAATGTCTGTTATGATGCATGAGACATCACACACCACCTGCACATTGAGTGAATGTGTGCTCTTCTTATTTCTGTAGATTAACTCATTTCTTGAGGGGTGGCATAAGGCAATATGGGTGCCTTCAACACAGACAATAACATTGGAGAACTGTGCTACCCGGTAAAACATTAATTTGGTCTGTTACAAATGTTGGGGGGTATTTGGAAAAGATATGTTTTGGTTAACTTTACTAACCATGATGTCCAGGAACCTGTGAAAGAACCTGGAAAAAGCACTTTCCTCCCGCCACTGCTATGACCCCCTGATAACTGCCAGGAGCTAGTAGGTGTAGACAACACAATGCCTGCACATATGGTGGGATTACAGTGCTGGGGTCTGCAACTGAGGTTGTAACTCAGCAATTAAATCCAAGATTACCTCACTATTGAGTCTGTACTTCTCACATATCTCCTCCTCGGTCTGTTCAAACAGTGTGACTCTCACCCTAAATATTCTCTCCTGTCTCCTTCTCTGCTTTCCAGCCAAATTCCTCATCCTCCTCGCCAAGACATAGAGCCGACATTCTGAAAGAGCCAGATGCATTTTGGGTGCCTTTTTATAGTTTGCACCTGGTTACCACCTGATACACATTGATGGTAATTCCATTTCCTAAATGGCCATTTTGTGAATATTCGCAATTAGAAAATCCTTTGTACATGGTATTTGCGATTCGTTATTTGGAAATCCCTATTTGCTGTTTTCTATTTAGCGTTTTCCAAAATGCAATTTCTACTGGTTTAAAAACGCATTTTGCACCACTGAAAATGCCTTTTGTACATTCCGAAATGGCATTTTAAATTTCCTAACAGCCTGAAAATTGCAATTTGCACCTTTGGGAAATGCTAAATGCCTTTGTAAATATGGCCCAGATCACATCTAAGGTGGTAAATGTTGTTTTATTGTGTCAGCCTCTTACTTGCAATATCACATTTCCGTCAGATGCGCTACTGCTCGCTGTACTCTTTTGCACAGTTCCTGCCTGTGCCTAATCCTTGTGCCCTTTGGATGGTGCTACACCATTCCAGTGTGCAATCGGTGATGCAACCCAGCATCTTTTGATGGAACTGGAAAGCTGAGGTTTAGAACATCAAATATATCCTCCCCTTTTTCTTAACCATGGAGAAGGCAGTGCAGTAGAAATATAAGCTTATACTCTGGCACTCGAATGGCTAATTTGATACTTCAGTTTCTCCTGGGTGTCTTTGAGACCCCGCTACTTCCAGCCAGCATTTCAAGGACTATTCATTTAGGAAAGCCACCCATTATTCTCGATTCGTTTTTTTTAAACTTCTTTCAAACTTTTCTTAAGGTTATCGAAGCTCTCAATATTAAAGGTACCTTCAAAGGACATTTTACCTTCATCTTTAATGCTGTTTGACCAGTTCTTTATATACCTGCACATGTTCCAGATATATAGTTTGTGCATGAGTCCCTTTGAAAGGGGGGGGGGGGTGTTATACAGCTTAGATTCTGCAGACTCCACTTTTCCTTCCTGCACCCATGTTCACAACCTGTAAAGCATTTAGGTGGCCTGTCAGGAGTCGGGAAAGGAGGATAAGTAAAAGGAAGGGAGGATCTAACAGATCTTCCTGTCTGGAACCTAAGTGTGAGGAAGGAGAGTATGCTCATGCTTGTCCACTGCCCCCCTCACCTTGCAGCCTGAAAACCTCCGGTCACAGCCTGTTGAGGCTTGTAGAAGGTCGTCCTGGGCAGTAAAACCAGTTTACCTCTTCCTGCACATTTATCCAATAGGGTCTGCATTTAGGATCCAGGGAATCCTTTCTGAGCCTCCTGCTCTTGCACCATGAACTTCTTTCGCACTTTTCCCACGTAGTTTCCAGGATTTCACCCATACCTACTCGACCATTTTCATCCCATTGTCCCCATGCCCAATCTACAAATAAACATAAATGTAAATAACAAAAAGGCCCCTTGAATGGATAATATACACAGCCAGATTCCCATTTCAAATTTTAATTGAGCTGAGCTCTGCTGATGTGCTCAAGGAGCCAAATGCTCGCTCGTCCTCCATCCAAGCTACCCAAGGAGGAGCCTCTGTCTTACCTTTGCTGCTCGTGACTGTTGTGTAGAGGTCCGGGGCAGCTCCAATAACTGCATCCGGTCAAGTGCAAGTGTTCCTGGCCCAAAGCCTCAGATCTGGCAAAGACATGACCTTACAGAGCAAGAGTCTGGTCTAACAGGGTTTATTTGACAAAAGAAAATAATCTGTATAGCATGGAGCCAACCAATAAGTGATCACCTGGAATTCCACGAGGGAGCAGAAGAACGATCTTTACTACTAACAACAATGTAAACAGTTTTTAGCTGAGCAAACTACAGCTTCATTTTATGCCTCAGAACTAAAAAGCAAGGCTTCTCAACCACAGATACTTGGCAGTTCCTGTGGGCAGTGTTAACCTCAGCAAGAAAACATGGCTGAAGCCGGTTATAGTTAAACTAATATGGACAACACATCTTTAAAGTTTTTCAGTGGGCTATTATGGGCATTCTTGGGGACATTCTGGCTAACACTTCCATAACTTTTTTCTTTTTTACACTAAAATATATCTGTTCCATTGATCCTAACTCTACATGTTTGATCCTATTAAACTGTAATTTGTTGGCGAATAGGTAATCCATAAGCACCTCAACTTTTCTTCTTACTTTTAATGTTTTCAGTCTGTTTTACTGTGACTATTTACTAATGAGTTCTCTGTAAACCACCTAATAGTCCTTGTGGTGGTGGAGTACTACATAGTATTGTTTTGCAGGTAGCAAAATAATAGTGGTTTGCCTTGATGAATTGTGGGCTTTCTTACCAACATTCTTGGTATACCTTACTTAATCGTGGAGAATCCTTGCCATGCTGTGGTCATTATTTGCAACATTTGGGCTCTCCCTGGCATGTCAGTGGTTCATCTTTGGCATACTGTGGGTGTTTTGTGCTTGAAAGTAGTACATGTTTGTTCTTGGTGACAATGACAAGCTGGTTACATTTCTATATTTTCTGAAACTGGCAAGATGATGTTTCCGATAGAATGGCTGCATTTTAAAATATATTTAAAGGTGATATTTATGTGATCATTCATGCTGCATTCAGAAGGATTATCGCTAAAAAAAAAATCTTGGTATCAGACAGCACTTAATACTAGGGCTGGTATTTCACGACACGTTTGGAGACATTTTATCTTCTATTTTTTTATAATAGCAATTCTCCTTTCAAAGGGCTTAGCAAGCAAGAATGGTGTGACCTATCTGTTGTCTGATCGCTTAAGCTCTATGTAGTTGAGCAGTAGTATTACTGTATGAGCCTGTAAGATTTGTCTAGCTCTGTAGTTTACGGCCTGTAATTGTTAGATTTGTATACCTTTTCATGTTCTCATTCTGCCCTTTTTTAGAAGATTCTCAGACAAAATGTATGGGTGAAAATCTGTTTCAAATGACAGAGGTACATGTATGACATGAAGAAAAGTGCTGTGTAGAAATGATAGGCCATATAACAGATTTTAAGCGTTGCCGTAGTGTACATATAGCTCCTTCCTAGATAAACGGCTCTGAAGAATCCACTGTTTGACACCGTTTTGCCAAAGATTCTTTGTGGAGGAAAAAACTTAACATTTATAAAGCAGGAAAGGATTGACTGACAAGTCACAAAATTATTTAATTATTTCATTAATGATCATTACAAATTTTGGGATTTTTTAATGTGAAACTTTTGTGTAAAATTTGCCATTCGGTCTTGTTTTTTTGTCAAAGTTTTCTTAGACGGAGTTGAGCCAACCATCGTAACTCCGTTAGAGGAAATTTGTCTCTTTCGCTTCACTCACTCAGGCCCATTTAAGGCATGTATTTATGCCCCACCACTTTTAAAGTTCACCAGCTGCAAAAAGTACAGGAAGTCAGAAGAATTCCAGCCATTATAAAACTGAATCCACATTTTTTGGTTATTTCTTTGGGCATAGTTTTAATTTCTGTGGATGTCCTATGCAAGTTCCAGAGTTTCTTCTGGAGCCTGGCACCCTGAATGACAGTAAACTCTTCAGTGCCTTTAAATCTTTTTGCCAGAAACGTTTGAAAGTCAATTCCTATGGCTCCTCAGACAGAAATAGTCTCCACTTGTGTTTAAGTATAGACCAGGGTGCTCATACTAGACCCGTTTGGTAGACAGTGGAGCATTGTCTTTGAGGGCAATGCTGACTAGAGGAAATGAGAGCGGCGACTAGGGAGACTGGTGCGGAAACACCTAGACTGAAGCACCATTTTGCATGCAACCTTTAAAAGTCACAATAAACTTGTGCCTTATATGAAAAGGTAGACAGACACAAACTACCCCTGCTCTTCCACGTAGATCTGAGAGGATGCAGCATTCTAAAGCATTTGGCTGTTCTGAGACTCCTGAGTGACATATGTTACTTCCAGCATGGCTGCTACAGTTTCAACCCAAAGTTCCAAATTGCAGAGATTTTCATACCCATTATGAGCTCTACAAATGAAGCTCGTCTGTGGCCTTAAGGTGAACCCATTAAAAATGTAACATGACATATGAGCTCTACAAATGAAGGTGCAAACTCAGCACATGTGAGGGGCCATCTTGGGGTACCAGCAGATGGGAAAATGGTGCAAAAACTCACATTCCTCCTCTCCCACCCAGGTTCCTTGAAGCACTAAAGTCAGAGGTGTAGAGATGTGGCTGTAAAGATTTGTAGCCATATGTTGTACACATTGGTGCAAAAGCAGACCGACACTATGTCAGGCTAGGGTGAGCCAGGCATGATCAAGAAGCTCATACTGCAAAAGTTCCCCACCACTCTCAACCCTCATAGGGTCCATGAAAGCAGCTGCTTACCACACTCATTTGAAATGCAATGAAAGCTTTATCTTTACCACTGGTGGACATGGTCAAGACATTTGGTGACATTGACCTGAATTCCTGGATAGCTGTTATGCTGAATATGAATTTATCTGTTGTCAATGTGCATCTGGAAATGCAACTGGTATATTTAAAGCATTGGTTATTTCTTTGGGCATAGTTTTAATTTCTGTGGATGTCCTATGCAAGTTCCAGAGTTTCTTCTGGAGCCTGGCACCCTGAATGACAGTAAACTCTTCAGTGCCTTTAAATCTTTTTGCCAGAAACGTTTGAAAGTCAATTCCTATGGCTCCTCAGACAGAAATAGTCTCCACTTGTGTTTAAGTATAGACCAGGGTGCTCATACTAGACCCGTTTGGTAGACAGTGGAGCATTGTCTTTGAGGGCAATGCTGACTAGAGGAAATGAGAGCGGCGACTAGGGAGACTGGTGCGGAAACACCTAGACTGAAGCACCATTTTGCATGCAACCTTTAAAAGTCACAATAAACTTGTGCCTTATATGAAAAGGTAGACAGACACAAACTACCCCTGCTCTTCCACGTAGATCTGAGAGGATGCAGCATTCTAAAGCATTTGGCTGTTCTGAGACTCCTGAGTGACATATGTTACTTCCAGCATGGCTGCTACAGTTTCAACCCAAAGTTCCAAATTGCAGAGATTTTCATACCCATTATGAGCTCTACAAATGAAGCTCGTCTGTGGCCTTAAGGTGAACCCATTAAAAATGTAACATGACATATGAGCTCTACAAATGAAGGTGCAAACTCAGCACATGTGAGGGGCCATCTTGGGGTACCAGCAGATGGGAAAATGGTGCAAAAACTCACATTCCTCCTCTCCCACCCAGGTTCCTTGAAGCACTAAAGTCAGAGGTGTAGAGATGTGGCTGTAAAGATTTGTAGCCATATGTTGTACACATTGGTGCAAAAGCAGACCGACACTATGTCAGGCTAGGGTGAGCCAGGCATGATCAAGAAGCTCATACTGCAAAAGTTCCCCACCACTCTCAACCCTCATAGGGTCCATGAAAGCAGCTGCTTACCACACTCATTTGAAATGCAATGAAAGCTTTATCTTTACCACTGGTGGACATGGTCAAGACATTTGGTGACATTGACCTGAATTCCTGGATAGCTGTTATGCTGAATATGAATTTATCTGTTGTCAATGTGCATCTGGAAATGCAACTGGTATATTTAAAGCATCTGCGTAGTAGCGTGCATGTAGCAGTAAAATAGGGATGTTGAAACTTATGCTAAATCAGTTAAGCTCTTCTTGCCAACCATTGCCTCTCTTGTATTGTATCTCCCTTTGACAAGTACAGAACTCCATAGGCTCCGTAGCTAGGTTTGCTATATAAAACAGACATGAATAATAATCAAATACGCGATCTTGACCATTTTAATTGTATTATTCTCTCTGCAATAAAGACATATTTGCCCAATTCTGTGAGTATATATTTACATTGAAAAACATCCAGTATAGATTGTGATTTTTGCATTGTGACTTCAATTTATTTGAAGGGAAACCTCTGTTCCTTAATTAATCAGTGTATTATGTACCGTCATACATTCGTATTCTGCCCAATTTGTATATCAGATGCCACCAGTCATTAACTGCACTAGTTTATCATGACTTTCCAATCAATAATAATAGTATATTTATTGCTTTAGACCTCCTGTGAGATCAACAGTATAAAACTTTAAAACAAGCAACATAATACAGTAATTTGTATGCCATGTAACAAGATTTGAAGAATGTAAAAAGTATTCGGGAAACAATTAAAAACTTTAAAAAAGTATAGCACACATACTCATTCATTGGAAACATTATTAAATCAATTAATTCATCAACTCTTGTATTAAATTTAAAGTAGAGCGGGTTTAGGTAACGTTTTCTTGTTTCTGCGATTGCAGGACAAATGTAAAGTGTGTGTCTTAAATTCTGCTTCCCTCCACAACAGAGGTCACAAAGACCAACATCATTTTTTGAATCAGACCATTGACATTTATAAGCATTTAGTGGTAAGATGTCCAACCTAAACATGAGTGTTACTCTCCTTACCTTATGCTCCAAAGATAAAAATAGGTACTATTGGCTTGTCTATAATCTACAAGGTTTGAAAAAGACTTGTACAATTTCAGATTCATACAATGAACAGTATCAAGAGTATAACTTAATTTTGTATTTACAATTTTTTAGGAATACGTTTATTTGTGCGGGAGTCCATGACTGCATATATTCTATTTTACAAATGTTTCATGATTTAATCTCTCTCTGCGTGCCAACAAGTGCATGGGTTAAGCAATAATGCCCGTTGAACAATTTTGCCATAGCTTGAGCAAAAGAGCTAACCAAATCAAATTTCAGGTGGGTGCATCTCCTATACTGGGACTTCTGGGATCACTGTAAATTATTTTCAGAGGATCTTCCCTTCATGTATATTCAGAAACTACCATTAATCAAGAGGGATATACTCAAGAGCGTAAGTAAGTTTAGGAGGAATTTTTGCTTTATAAATTTCCAATGAATGCATAAAATGTCTCCTTCCCAAAGAGCTGAAAATGTATTCAATGCACCTGCATGCACTAAAGCCTTATTCCCTAAGTGCAAAAATGTGGTTTGTTATCAAGTTTCTGAGAGAATACTCTACTCAAATAAGTATATGCTTTAACTATTTCTAGATTAAATTCATCCAGATTCCTGTTGTAGTAACAACCATTCTTTCTGCCCTTGAAGACAACTGTCTTAGTTTTGGAGTTTTAATTTTCAGAAATCTCTTTACACCATACGTATTTAAGTCGGTTCGCAAACTGTAGGAAGGTGGGTTTTTTATTGAGAGAGGTTAAGACCCTTCTCAAGTACGAGCCACAATCCCTGTCAGGGTGAAACACAAAAGTAACTAATTTAACCTGTGCTTAAGCCTCTGGTAGCTTTGCACAAAAGCAGTTAGGCTTAATTGGGGTAAATATTTTAAAGCACACAAACAATAATAAAGTGATAAAACAACATGAGAAAATCACACAGCAATTTAGAACAACAGAGAATATTTAAAAAAATTAAATGTATAGCGCCTTCAAGCACCACTCTCAGTCCTCTGGTTGTGTTAGACCGGGAAAAAGCCACAAGCTCAGGTTGACCGAGATGCAACCTGGGCTGGATGCAGAGACCAGGTTAGTCCCACTGAAAAAGTTATCTTGTCAAATTCCACAGTGAAGAGTTCAGTTCACAGTGGAGGAGGCCGCGAACAAAGAGTTCACGGAAGGTCATCGCTGTAGCATTAAGATCCTGTTGGGTGTCACAGACAGGCGTTGCTGTAGCTTCTTGTTGGCGATTACTGCGGGCCGTTGTTGCTGTAGTGTGAAGTGTACAGCTGTTGTTTCCGGTCATCACTGGTGGTCGCTGTAGTGCGAAGAGTCGCGTTCACTGCAGCTCAGCATTGCTGATCGTCACGGACAGCAAGATCTTAGCGCGAACTGCCCAAAACCTCAGGATTTCTCTTTTTCTTCACAGGAGGAGCTCAGCTAATGCCAGCCAAGCATCCAGAACCTGGGGAGGCCATTCTTGGGGATCAGGAACTCACTCCAGCAGACGCCAGCAGGGTTCAGGCAGGCCCAGTCGCACTGCCAGGCAGGTCCAATGTAGCAAGTCAGTTGGGCAGTTGCAGGAAGGCTTCTGGAGCTTGTGTCCCTGTAGCTCAGAACAGGAGGTCAGCCACCTGACCCTTGGAATCACTCTGTTCTGGTAGTCCTGGGATCAAGCAGAAAGGCAGGCCTCAAGCAGCAGGGCAGTCCTCCTAGGGTACAAGGCAAGCTTCAAGCAGAAGTGAAGTCTGCTGAGGGTACGAGACATGCTTCACGCAGCAGGGCAGTCCTTTAGTAGCAGCAGGGCAGTCCTCTGGTAGCAGCAGGGCGGTACTTTGAGGTACAACAAAGTCCTTCCGGGAGTCCTCCACAGTCCCAGGAGTGAACTGAAGAGTTGGTCTCCGGGTTCAATATTTATACCCGATGCCAGCCTTTGAAGTGGGAGAATTGTTGTGTAGTTCCTACAAATCTATATATTATCTGCGCGTTTAGACAACCTAAATTAAGGGATTGGTGTCCAGACTGATTCCAGACACCCCCAAAGTATGTGTTAGTGTGTTAGTCCAGCTAGCTTACAGTGGTACTATGAGCCCCTTTTACCAAGGAGCGAATAGCTTTTGGCAACTATCGAACATGACAACCCTGACCCCTCAGGGATCGTGGAAACAGTACAGTACTTTTCGCTCAGTCACTCATGCTTACTTTGTCTCAGAGAGATACACAGAATAAACGGTGGGGACGTTTTCAATAAGTTTTTATTGTACCAGCGTCATTATAGTATAAAATACGTGTGCTGCAACAACCATTAGACATAAAAAGATATATACTATTATGAGCACCAGTAAAGTAAAGAAAAGGTGGAATTCTACCATAGTGCTAAAACAATGAATATCTGCAGGCATATAGATACGTAACAGTAATAATGTGTACTCTTACGATGCACACCCTAACTAGATGTACCTAAATGTACCTAGCATGTATGTAGGTGTGTAGCCAAGAATCCCCTTAGGATAGAACCAACCCCATTAACTGATGTCGGAGAACGAAGGACCCCGTCTTGGTCTCGAGATGGACACCCCGCAAGGGATGTCAGACCACTGCGTGCTGGAGTGTCTGCGTGCAGGGACCTCAGTGTCTCGCGTCAGCGTGTCAGCATGGAAATCTTTCTCCTCTGGTTTGCCCAGCGAAAATCTATTGCTTATATACCCAAAAGGTACCCTCAGGGGTTCTACCTAGAAGTGTACTGTGGGCATGTTGGGCAAGGATGATGATAGAAGTGACCCTTATACAGAGTTATTATGCAGACAATGGTAATCCTGCTTTGATACTTAGAATCCTCATGCATAATACATGAGGCTAGTTTTTGGAGAAAACCACACAACAGTCCTGTAGCACCTAACTAGGTAAAAGGTCAGCGCCAAACCTGTTATGTAGAACAATGGTAAGGCAGATGTAGGTAAAAGGTTGTGTAACTACCTGGGCCTATATAGGGGTACATTGGGGTTCAAAACAGAATCTTCTAGACTCCCAGCCCCCCCCCCCCCCCATCTGGTTCTGGAATTTTCCTTTCTTCCCTGCCCAAGCTCCAAGAGGTCTAGGGTGAAAAAGGACTGGTGCCATGTTCTTTGTGAGTGTAGTGAGGCTTCCCCTTTGAAATGTAAGTGGGGCTGGGAACAGCCTTGCCCTTCCCATCCTGGCAACACCCTTGTCCCCTTTTGCCTCGCTGTCAGTGAAGAATGCACAAATGCCAACTATGCACAGTCATGTGGCACAGACTGCAGGCACCAAATGGTTAGGACAAGAAAATGCCAGCTTTCCAAACGTGGCATTTTCAGAATTGTGACTTAAAACCAGACTTTACCATTAAAGAGGGTTTTAAATTACAATTCATTTGAGTGTAAACATGGTATTCCTACCTGCTCCGAATCAACGTTATCTGAAAGAGACACGTTAGTGATAGATTCCTTACCTTAGAATATCCCCAGGCGTCAGACTGGATCCGGAAAGTTTTGCTAGCAGTACCCCTGCTCGCCAGTAGGTGGCGTCGTGCGGCTCCGCGTCCGTCGCTGGCGTCGTAAGCGCTGAGATGACGTCACGGAGACTACTTAGGTGCCACCCATGCGCGCTGTCGTCAGTTCTTTCTTTTTCCGTGCCAGAAAGCGCAGATCCGGTTAGAGCACGTACCCTAGTCACTTTTTGGCTATCTCTTTTGAGACTTTTGTCTCCCTTTTTCCAGTTGGTTTCCTGGTGCACGTAGGGATGCCTGGATTTAAGTCTTGTGGGGCCTGCCGTCGCAACATGTCGGTGGCGGACCCCCACGATGTCTGCCTCTACTGCCTGGAGACCGACCACGACTCTCGGTCTTGTCCGGATTGTCGGGCCATGGCCCCGAAAGCCTTGCGGGAGCGGCGCCAGAAACTGCTGGAGGTCCGGCACTCGTCCCCGCGCTGTTCCCGGTCCAGAGGCCGTTCCAGGGAACGCTCGCGGGGCCACAGCCATCGCTCCTTGGGCTCCAGGTCTTCACCCTCGGGTTCAGGTAAGACGACACAAAAAGAAGTCGAAGAAGCTTGTTCGCTCTCCGACGTCCCCCCGCTGGTCCTCGGATGCGGATGAGGGGGACAGGGGCCTTGCCCCTGCGGCTCCTTTGGAGCACAAGAGTCCCGTGGCCTACTTGCCTTACCCGGGTCCGTTGGCGACTCCCGCACAGGTGCAAGAATTTCTTGCTACCATGGACCGCCTTTTTAGGCCTCGGGCTCCCGCCGGCGCGCCCTCGGGCCCCGCGGTCCCGTGTCTGGATCCTGTTGGACCGCCGGCGCCGCCGGCGGATCCAGCTTCGGCGCCACAGGATCCTGCGCTGCTGGCTCTGGCCACGGCGCCACAAGGTCCAACGCTGCCGGCTCCGGCCCCAGCGCCGCCCTCGGCTCTGCCTCCGGCGCCGCAGTGGGTGCCTTTCGTCCCGCCATTACCCAGGTTCCAGGACCATTTTGTTCCCACCTGGGATCCGCATTGGGGCACGGCGCCGGTTCGGCCCCGACTGGCGCCGTTCCCGAAGCCGTATGTTCCCTCTCCGGCTCCTGCCCCTCCGCCGCGGTCGGTACCACCGGCGGCGGAGGTGGAGGACGACTGGGAGGGGTCCGAGGACCCTCTCGCCCATCAGTGTGACTCCGAGCAGGACTGGGCGGACGACTTGGAGGACGCCGGCGACCTCGACGTCTCTGACCCGGGGTTTGCCTCTCCCCTGCCTACTATGGAGGAGGGCGTCTCCTACATGATGGTGCTCCGTCGGGCAGCTGAGGTCCTCAACCTTGCCCGGCGCCGGGTGACCCCGCTTTTTTGACCACTCATCCTACGCCTGAGAGTCTGGTCATCCAAGCTTCGACGTCACAGAGTGCCTTTCCCACGGCTCCGCCGGATAAGGACTCTAAGAAGCTGGAACAGTTCGGTAAACGTTTGTTCTCTTCGGCCAGCTTGGTGCTGCGGTCAGTGAATACCGCCTGCCTATTGGGCCGCTATTCCCACGCGGTGTGGAACACAGTTGCGCAGGTGTTACCTCAGTGTCCTGAGGAGACCCAAGCTGTATTGTCCTAAGCCATTGCAGAAGGTAAAGATGCGGCTAAGTTCGCCATTCGATGTGGTTTAGACACCGCGCGGACTCCTTAGGTAGAGCGATTTTCTACGACTGTGGTGCTTCGTCGCCACGCCTGGCTCAGATCTGCCGGGTTCTCGCCAGATGTCCAAAGCTCACTCATGGACATGCCCTTTGATGGCACTCGCCTGTTTGGCGATAAGGCCGACAGTGCGCTGGAGCGTTTTAAGGACTCGCGGACCACGGCCAAGTCCTTAGGTCTTTCCACGAAAAGCCCAGCCACTCCTGGGTTTCGTTCCTTTTGTGGCAACGGGAGGGGCGCCCAGGCACGTTCTTTCAACAAGCCTGTGCAGAACCAGCCTCAGCGCGGCTGCGGTCGCGGTTTCCGCAGGGGCGGATCTGGGAATCAGCGTGGGGGTCAGTCCACCTCCGCCCCGCCGCTTCGGCCTCCAAACCTTCCTAATCCGAGCCTTGTGGGGCATTCCACGCCAGTGGGTGGCAGGGTTCGCCTTCATCTCTCCCACTGGCACGCTATCACTTCGGACAAGTGGGTGTTGCAGATCATCCGCAAGGGTTACGCCCTTCCCTTCCAGTCCACCCCTCCAGCCATGCCGCCTCAGTTCCACCGCCTGTCGGGGGAACACGTGGCACTTCTCCGGCAGGAAGTCACGGCCCTCTTGGCCAAGGGGGCCATTGAACGTGTTCCTGGGCCAGAAGTAGGGAGTGGTTGTTAATCCCACTACTTTCTGGTCCCCAAGAAGGACAAGAGGGGCTTTCGCCCCATCCTGGACCTCAGGAACGTCAATCGCTTCCTTCGGAAGGAGAAGTTCAAGATGTTGACTCTAGCTCAGGTCCTGGCTGACCTCGACCCTGGAGACTGGATGGTAGCGTTGGACTTGCAGGACGCATATTTTCACATCCCCGTCCTGCAGGCCCACCGGCGTTACCTGCGGTTCACGGTAGGCCAGGAGCATTTTCAGTTTGCAGTGCTCCCCTTCGGCCTTACCAGCGCCCCTCGGGTGTTCACGAAGGTGATGACGGTGGTCACAGCTCATCTGCGCAGGTCAGGGGTGCCAGTCTTCCCCTACCTCGACGACTGGTTGTTGAAGGCGGGCTCGCCCCAGGCAGTCGTCAACCATCTTCACACTACGGCTGACCTCCTGCATTTGCTGGGGTTCTCCATCAACGTGCCGAAGTCGCACCTGTGTCCCTCTCAGCAGCTCCCCTTCATCGGAGCGGTTCTGGATTCAACGCTGTTTCGGGTTTATCCTCCCGAGCAGCGAGTCCGGGATATTCAGGCTATGATTCCGATCTTTCAGCATCTATCCCGGGTTTCAGTCAGGATGACCCTCCGACTCCTGGGCCTGATGGCCTCCTGCATCCTGCTGGTGCAACATGCCAGATGGCACATGCGGGCTCTGCAGTGGGACCTGAAGTTCCAGTGGGCACAGCATCAGGGCAACCTGTCCGATCAGGTCCAGATCTCGGAGGGCACTGCACGACAATTGCAGTGGTGGCTCATGAATCGCGATTGGGTCAATGGCAGATCCCTCTCCCTTCCCCAACCGGAGCACACAGTGGTGATGGATGCGTCCCTCCTGGGATGGGGCGGCCACTTGGGAGAGGTGGAATCAGAGGCCTCTGGTCTCCGGCGGAGTCCCGGCTCCATATCAATCTTTTGGAGCTTCGGGCGATCCGACTTGCACTGAATGCATTCCTTCCCTCTGTCCGGGGAAGTGTAGTGCAGGTGTTCACGGACAACACCACCGCCATGTGGTATTGCAACAAGCAGGGCGGGGTGGGGTCGTGGACCCTATGTCAGAAGGCTCTGCGCCTCTGGACATGGCTGGAACATCAAGGCATTACCTTGGTGGTTCAACACCTGGCAGGTTCTCTGAACGCCAGGGCAGACGAACTCAGCCGCTGGTGCTTGATGGATCACGAATGGCATCTGAACTCGGACGTGGCGCAAGGTCTCTTTCTGCAGTGGGGAGAGCCTTGGTTAGATCTATTCGCCACCGAAGAGAACGCGCAATGTCATCAGTTCTGCGCGTTGGAATTTCCAAGGCGGCACTCGCTCGGCGACGCTTTTCGTCGCGAGTGGAGTTGCGGTCTGTTGTACGCCTCTCCGCCTATACCACTTGTGCCCAGAGTGCTGAAGAAGATTAGGCGCGACCGGGCCCAAGTCATCCTTGTGGCTCCGGATTGGGCACGAAGATAATGGTATCCCGAGCTAATCAACATGGCGATCGATCCCCCGATCCGACTGCCTCTTCGGGAGGATCTTCTGTCGCAGCAGCAGGGGACGGTCCTCCACCCGAACCTGTCCAGCCTCCACCTCCATGCGTGGAGATTGAGCGGCGGCAGTTGACAGCCTTCGATCTTCCTCCCGAAGTCTGTGATGTCATTCTGGCAGCCAGGCGTCCCTCCACTAAAACGGTATACGCCTGCAGGTGGAACAAGTTTGTGGCATGGTGCACAGCTAAGGCTGTGGATCCCCTTTCTGCCCCTCTTTCCGAGGTCCTTCTGTTCCTTCTTTCTTTGGCCCAGCAGAGCTCTGCTCTGGGCACTATCAAAGGTTATCTTTCGGCCATCTCCGCCTTTCTCCGGCTTCCAGATCAGCCTTCTCTTTTTAAGTCCCCGGTTGTTAACCGTTTCCTGAGAGGCATTACGCACACGTTTCCTCCCGTGCCGTTGATTATGCCTCAATGGGACTTAAACCTTGTCTTGACATATCTGATGTGCGCTCCCTTCGAGCCCCTTCATACCTGTCCTTTGCGTCTTCTCACTCTCAAGATGGCTTTCCTGGTAGCTATCACCTCTGCCAGAAGAGTGAGTGAGCTCCAGGCTCTTTCTTCCAAACCTCCTTTCCTTTCTGTTCATCCGGACAAGGTGGTTTTAAGGACCCGTCCTTCTTTCTTGCCAAAGGTTGTCACGCCCTTCCACATCGGGCAGACCATCACTTTGCCCACCTTCTTTCCGCCTCCGCATCCTACAAAAGAGGAGGAGAGGCTCCACCGTCTGGACCCAAAACATGCGCTCTCGTTCTACCTGAAGCGCACGCAACAGTTCCGGGTGGATGACCAGCTCTTTGTTGGCTACGTGGGCGCCAAAAAAGGTCGTGCCGTGCACAAACGGACCATCTCTCGGTGGGTCATTCTCTGCATCAAAGCCTGTTACTCTTTGGCTAAGAAGAAGCCTCCTGTGGGGCTGCGTGCCCATTCCACCAGGGCGACAGCAGCCACTACTGCCTTGGGACGCGGCGTTCCCTTGCAGGACATTTGCCAGGCAGCTATGTGGGCTTCCCTGCACACGTTTACCAAGCATTACTGCCTTGACAGTCAAGTCTGGAGAGACGGCTTCTTTGGCCGTTCTGTTCTCCGTGACTTTCTGGTGTAATCTTGTTCGCAGACCCACCACCGGGGTTGGTATTGCTGGGGTATCTATTCTAAGGTAAGGAATCTATCACTAACGTGTCTCTTTCAGATGCACAAGTTACTACTTGTGTAACAATATATCTGTAAGAGACATTAGTTAGTGATAGATTCCTTACCGCCCCACCCATCCTCCCCGTTCTGCGAACTGATTTCTAGGGTTAAGGTCATCCCTTTTAGGGCCCTAGTTTCATGGCACCAGTGGTCAGTTTCTTGCATGGCTCTGCGTTCCTGACGCGGAAAGTCGTGTACAGAACTGACGTCAGCGCGCATGGGTGGCGCCTAAGTAGTCTCTGTGACGTCATCTCGGCGCTTACAACGCCAGCGACGGACGTGGAGCCGCACGACGCCACCTACTGGCGCGCAGGGGTACTGCTAGCAAAACTTTCCGGATCCAGTCTGACGCCTGGGGATATTCTAAGGTAAGGAATCTATCACTAACTAATGTCTCTTACAGATATATCGTTACACAAGTAGTAACTTGTGCATCATTTACTAAAAATAATAAGGTAACCCAATGTTATCTTATGGAAGAGGTAGTCCTCACACACTAGTGAAAAACAATGTGAGTTGTTCATCACCAGGACATGTAAAACTTAAAAGTACATTCCAACTTTATAAATGCAGTGCACCCTACCCTATAGGCTGTTTAGGGCCTCCGGTAGGGGTGACTTACATGTAATAAAAAAGGAGGTTTAGGCCTGGCAAAATGTTTATTTTGCCAAGTCCAACTGGAAATTTTAAAACTGTACACAGGCTGCAGTGGCAGACTTGAGACATGTTTTAAAGGGCTACTTAAGTGGGTAACACAGTAACTGTTGCAGGTCCACTATTAGCATTTAATTTACAGGCCCGGGGTACATGTTCTACCACGTTACTAGGGACTTACGAGTAAATTAAATGTGCCAATCAGGTGTAGGCCAATTTTACCATGTTTTAAGGAGTGAACACAAGCACTTTAACACTGGTTAGCAGTAGCAAAGTACACCCAGTCCTAAAGGCAACAAAAAAAATTCCAGCAACAGGAGGTGAGTGGGTAAAATGTTTGGGGGAAGACCTCCCTAAGGGCTGTCAGGTTTAACACAATCCAATCAGAGAAATATCTAATATTACCACATTATTTGCATACATCAAAACATGAAAAGCATAAGACGCAATGCTTAGTGGAAAATTCCTAAATTTTGCAAACTGGCTTGGTAAGTCTTAAAGAAATAGGGAGAACAAAAGTGGGGCCTGTTACTGGGACTGTACTTATTTACTTATGTAATATCCCTGTTGCAAACCATTCCTTGTTTGAATTTTAGATGTTAATCTATGTTCCAGCCCCTCAATACTCTATACCACGTGGAGGAATGTAGTCCTTAAAAACATGGCCTTTTCGGCAATAGAAGCTGTGGCTGCACTTCCAGCCTTGTTACCTAGCTCCAAGACACCTCAGGGTATTTGACTTCACTTTACAAAAACTCAAATCAAAATCAAATCAAGCTATAATCAACCTCGACAGAATCAAACAGATGAAAAGCTGGCCTATCCAGGCAATCGAAGGTCTTATTGAGAAGTCGATAAAAGCAGTAAACCGAATTTGGGATTTTAAAACTACATATTTGTCGATCAGTATTAAACAATTGCAATATTGTCTGTTACAGAATGACTGGATCTAAAACCAGATTGGTCACGGGGGAGGATACTTTCTTTTGCACCCAGTCTTGCAGATGTTCAGGATGCTTGTCACAAAGATATTTCCTGTAACCTCAAGAAGGGCAGTCTGATGACTGGGAACTGGAAGAGAACCTTTCTTAAGTAACGGAATCACAATACTCCTGTCCAGGAGTAGGGAATTTGGCATGTTGTATAGAATTATGCAAATAGTGGAGCCAAAAATGTACCCCACGCTTCTGAAACCTCTTGCAAGACCTTCACTGGAATTGGGTCTGTGCCCATTGCTCCAGAGTATTTTACTCTTTTTATGTATGCCACTATCTGTTGCATGTCGGTGGCATTATCTCTTTGGAGGAATGCTTGAGACATTGGGATGGAGCCTGGGGCCACCTCGTCGAGACCCCAGGCTGTATAATCAGCATTTAGCTTGGTGATGTAATCTATCCAAGCCAAGGCTGGAATTGAGGAAATGGCTGAAGTGTGTTTTTTTAAAGTCTTTTTATTAAACAGTTGCTCTGCATACTCTGACAGGTTTGAACATATAAAATCACGACTGACGGTGCAAGATAGGAGCACATCACATTTTCAATGTCCGTTAAAGTCAAATAAACAGCAAAGGCATACCTTTGTACAGTAGGCAACACAGTTCAAAAGGCCATTCAAGCCCCTTCATTAGCCTGGCTTTGATCCTTCCAAGGTGCTCCTTCATTGGCCTACATACTCCCCCCATAGGCCCCAAATTTCTTCCCATTTTCTTGGCATCCCAAGCTCTGATATATCACCTTCTCGACTTGTTGACACCAATCCAGGTTGACCTCCCAGTCCACCACCCTTGGAGGACGATCGGCTTCCCAAGCCCTCGCTATGTTCCTTTTTGCAACTCCAGCCAACATCAGCCATATTTAGTGTTACTTGGGCCATACCTCCTCCCCGTCACATACATGATATACCACTACACCTCCAATGGGACATCGAGGCCCGTGACTCTGGCCATGAACTGTACTACCTCCCTCCGTATTGTTGGATTTTGAGACAAACTCATATTATGTTAAAGAAAGATCCTACTGTGCCGCATCCTCTAGCACACAAGTCTGTGTCACATCTCCCAAGCGTTGCATGAATGTTCTAGAGGAATAGGACCTGTGTAGGATCCTCTGCTGTATCAGGCAGAAGCAGGCATGAATAGCTATTTCTCACTGACTCTGGATTGCCTCCACCCATTCACCATCTTCTATTAGCCCCAAGTCTGCTTCCCTTAGGGTACCCAAAGGATCTGGGGAGTTGTTCATGAGCTTCCTATAGGTTAGGGAGTTGGCTTTGTTTTTCATAGGATCAAGCAGTAGCCTGTCTTCCAAGGGAGAGTATTCTGGCAATTGTCCCCATTTCAAAACATGTTGCCGCAATGCGTGTCCCTGCTGCTGATATCGGTACCTCTCATTGTCTGTTTTCTGATACTTTGCCCGCAGGTCTTCAAATGTAATCAGTGCCTGGCCTCTCCAGATATCCCCAAGATAATCAATGCCCAGGAGTCCCCACTTGTGGAATCCCGTCAAGTTCCCTACCTCTCGCAGTAGATTGCTGTCCCATAGCGGGATTCTTTCTGTTAGTTTGCCCTCCCAGCCCAAAAATCTAGTGGCTTCATGCCACGATCGGACCACCATCTGTGTGTGAGTTGGTAGCTTTCCTTCTTGCCTCTTTCGATATAATACTGCTGGGTTGCCTCGACTTCCATTGCTTGCGATCCTCCCGGTATGTGGGTTTGTCTCTGTCCGTGAACACCTAGTCATTGACTGTAATTAATTGGGCTGCCCAATAATATTTCATATGTCCGAGACTGCCAGGCCCCCCTCAAATAACCTCATCTGGAGCTTACGTAGTGCTATTTGTGAACTTCCCCCATTCCATATGAGTTTGCGCAGCTCACTGTCATCCGTCTGGAAAAAGTCTAATGGTAATTTGTAGGGGGCGTTCTGCATGATATAGAGCAAACGCGGAAGGGCCATCATCCTAAAGAGGACAGCTCTACCAATCAGGGACATTGGGATCCTCCGCCAATGGGCCACATTGTTCCGCAGTTTTTCCAGCTGTAGGAGTAAATTCTTAGCCAGGAATTCGTCAGCATTCCTTGTTATATGGATGCCTAAATATTTGAACCCATCTTTTAAAGTCAGGACTGTACACCTGGAAGACAGAGCAGGAATATCCCCAGTAAGGGTAAAGATTAGGAAATTATCCCAATTAATTTGATATCTAGCGCAGCTGCCAAACAGCTGAAAGATGTGGAGCAGCGTATCAACCATCAGGTGTGGCAGCGCAGCATATAGCAGTATGTCATCAACGTATAGGGAGATTCATTCTTTTTTTTTTTTTAAATATCCTCATATGACCTCCGTAGCTACTGCCGCCTCTTGACCTGTCCCACCACAGGCGCAGATAACTTTTTGGTGGTTCATTGTCTCAGCTGATGTATTCCAAACGGGAAGAAAAAAAAACGCTTATACTCAACTTGAGCTGACCCAGAGGTTTTAATCATTGGAAGTTATCCTATACCCAAATCTAACATAAGGTGACCCAAGATCTCTCAGGAAGGGTCATCCAACCAATTCCAAAACAATCCAATGTCAGGCCTTTCCCTGAAAACATTTACCCTCTGATCTACAGCTCGATAATACTTAACAGAATTCCACCAGGCATTCCAACTTGGAGAGATTTCCTGACGCCACAACTTACAAATCTCTCTCCTGGCCAACAAAATCAGGTAAAATACCAGTTTATATTGGGGTCCACACTGATCTCGTATCCCACCCGGCCTAGGCACAAAACCAAATAAGATAAGAGTTGGGCTTACCTCCACCTCCGCACCCATGACCCTGGAGATAGTCTTACCAACATCCGACCAAAATTTGTGGATCTTAGGGCAGGACGCAAATATGTGGACATCATCCGCATTCTGGAATCCACACCTCCAGCACTTGACTTCTCCTCCACCCTTCAATTTAGAAACTTTAAGAGGGTAGAAGATCTTTTTAATAACATACCATTGGAATTCACAAGAGCGGAGATTCTTAAAATTCAGGGCAGGATTTCCTCTTTTATTTGGGCAGGAAAAGGGATTAGGTTGTCCTGGAAAAAACTCCGGCGCAAACTAACACAGGGTGGTATGGGTTTACCAGATTTTCAGCTCTACTGTTGGGCCTATCAACTGAAAAACGCCAGGATGCTATTGCACACTCCGGATAATTCATTAATTGGCAACATGTTCAAAGCCATGCTGGAGGGGGAAGGGGAGCATGGTTTCATGTATAAATTTGGCTCTCCTAAATTTTATAAAAAGGTTCGTTTGAAGACGCTGGGCATGGCGGCCAAGCTTTGGTCGGACTGTCGAAATTGCTTGGGGCTCTCCTATTATAGTAAATGGGCGCCGGTGTGGGATTCGCCGGGAACCCCGGAGTGCCTTTCAGACGCTCTAGCTCAGCCACTGATAGCGGCAGGAGTTTTACATTGCGGGGACTTGGTACTGGATAGTACATGTCATCCTTGGGAATTTTGGAATCATATTACAAATGGAACCTTGTCCAGATTTAAACACTATCAGCTCACATCATGGTGTAAATCTCAAAGCTGGTCATGCTGTGAAGACAATTTCATGGAAAGTGATTTGCAACTTCAGGCTCCAAGGAAGAAAGAAGTTGCTTTATGGTACAATTATCTTCTGGCTGCAGCAGAACAAAGGATGGAAAAGCCTTATCAGGTCTGGGAGAACTGCTTGTCTGGCGAAGAACGGAAAGAGTTATGGCAAGTATCTAATGACCTGCTTTATTCACTGGTTAAATCTGCTGCACTCAGAAGAAACCATTTTTTCACACTCCATAGGATATACTGGACCCCTCTTAAAGGGAGATTCATTCTTACCAGTCTTCCCTCTCCTGCAATGCCCCATACGAGTGGGTCCTGACGATCCAGGCCGCCAGAGGCTCAAGCACCAATGCAAATATCGCTGGGGACAGTGGGCATCCCTGCCTCTTGAGTTTTCGCAGGGCAAACAACGGGACAGTATACCGTTAACCCGCACTCTCGCTATTGGGTCTCAATAGAGGATTCTGATCCACTCACAAAATTGCGTACTAAATCCCAATTTAGTCAAGGCATCGAATATATAGGGCCACTTATGCTGTCGAATGCCATTTGAGCGTCTAGGGAGAGTAGTACGGCCTTCTCCAGATGAAGGACTGTGGTCATGTGTAGCACTCCATATAGGCGCCTGAGATTTAATCAGGTGCTTCTGTGGGGCATGAATCCTGATTGGTCAGTATGGACTCGCAGAGGATATCACTGTTCTTAGCCGATTTGCCAAGGCCTTCGCCAGCGCCTTGGCCTCCAGACTAGGCCTGGGCGGAAAACTACGCTACGCTCGCGGAGTTTGCGGGGTTTGCGCTACTACGCGCTACGCGAATTGCACGTGGCACAGTGCAAAAACGCGTAGCGGGCATTTTTTGCTTGCTCGCGGTCCTCAACGTCAAGTTGGCGACCGCGAGCGATCAAAATCAACATCCCGGCGAGACTTTTTCCTCGTTCGCTATCAGCAACATCAAGTTGCCGATCGCGAGCGTGGAAAATAAACCTCCCGGCGAGATTCTCAACGCGGGGATGTCAGGTTTCTCATTGCGAGTGGTCGCGTATGCTCGCGACCGCTCGCGATGAGAAACTACCAGTCCGCGTTGAGAAAGCTGCCACTCGAGTACAAATCTACTTGAGCGGCAGAAAACGACCGCTTGCACTGTGCAAGATGCCGTTTGCAATGATTGCTCAGTGCGGACAAGCATCCGGCACTGTGCAATTAGTGCGAACAGCATTTCCCTACCGCACTGCGCAGTTCGCGTAGCTACGCGTAGCGTGCGTAGCGCGAAGTGCACTTCGCGTAGCTATGCGTAGCGCTACAACGCGAACTACGCCCAGGGTTACTCCAGACTCAGGCGCGATATGGGCCTGTACGAACTGCATTCCTCAGAAGGTTTATCTTTTTTGGGGATAACCACAGCAGTTGCCAGCCTCTTCTCTTCCAGCACGCAACCCTCCTTCCAGGCTGCCTGAAACATATTTTGCATAGGCTTTGCTACTTTGTCCGCGATGCATTTGTATAGTTCCACTGGCAGGCCATTTGGGCCTGTAATTTTTCCAGACTGCAGGTCCCGGATGGCCCCCTCTATTTCTGGAGTGTGTTTTTTTTATCCACTATTTACTGCAATAAGGTTCCAAAATAATTTGGAATTTTTATTGAGTGCAGCATATTGAAGATCAAACCAGTTCTGATCGGCCAACAGCAGACTCTTTTTCTTTTTTCCTCAGGCTATGAATTTCTCTATTTCTGATACTGATGGGAAGCAGAAACCCACCCCACCCCCAAATCCAATTTAGTCTGCATGCTTCCCCACCGCTCTCCTCGAACACAGACTGTGTAAGTTCAAGCAGCAAAGTTTTCACTCTTTTCATTAAGCTTTTATACCTTTCCTATTACTTATTCATTAAACACCACCCTTCCTTCCAGCATGATTTTATATGCATACCTTAGCATTTATGTAAATAAATCCCCTTGATGCTCGAGCTATTCGAAGCAAATTATGTTCACCTCTGATCTCTGTCTCTTCTATTCCAGTCTGTGGGGTAACTATCTAGTAGAGGGACATAAAAGGGCTCCGAAAGCTGATTAATTCAGATCTTTGAACTAGCACTGTCAAACATTCATCTCAGCATACACGTTTCCACTCTTTTCTTTCCAGTGCAAGTGCACAGCCTTGCCAGTTACAATTTTTCTGTGTATTGGGGTAGACTGGATCCTGCTTCTCTGACACCCTGCTGCCTGCATGTTTCTTCAGTTTGTTACTCTTTTTCTCTGCCTGGGCTGAGTAGTCTGTACCCCAGTGTTCAGGTGTCAAGCCATACACAAAATTCACAAACCATTTGCAGCTGTTTATTTCCATATCCATTAGTCATCAGGCTGGGGGAGATCCTGCGCACTTGATGCATCTATCCGGGATGAGATCTCTCCACAGCAGACTGGGATGTATTCAGAGTAAAGGTGGTCCCACCATTAAGAGACAAAATACTTTCTTTTCAAACAGAAGAGGTTTCAGGTAAGAATAGGTGGCTGAAAGTTGAGTCTAATTTCAAACACCTCTTGTCAAGTGAGAAAGTAGGCACACCTAAGTGGCCACTCATTCCTGTACGAAGGTCATCCTTGCTGACCAAATGAAATAATGCCAATAAGCCCTGGAAAGATGAAAGCAGGAGGTCTATTTAACTTTTCCACTTGAAACATATATTTCATTTTTGCTGGATCTGATTGTGTAGAGATTTGGCAAGAAAAGATCCTTTGTGGACTACACCTTCGAGAACTTCACTGATGCTATTGCACCACTGGGCTGATTATAAATCTTGTGCTGGGCTGGAAGTCAGTAATTGCATCATGATATCCTTTCGGGCACAGTGGGTCTGAAACCTAGCACTGAAGGGACAAGCACACGTCCCTTCCGGCCATGTTTGAGCTGGCAGTCATTTTCTGATCAGTTAACTTTTTGTCATGGCACTCAGAAGTGGAGCTAACCTCCTCCTTTGGGTGCTCATCTGTAGTACCAGCCTGACCTGATCGATTCTGCTTCTGACACTTCTCTCCTTCCCCCCATTCCACCACTGTATAAGTCTCGGTCCTGTTTAGTTCAGGGCAAGGGCCTCTGCAACAAAATGAAGAGGAAGAGTCTTAGTTCTTATCAGTCTCCGGTCCCACATCTTATTGAACTTGTGTAATGAAAGCATTATGAGGGTTCTACACCAATGGATGCCCCACTATAGCCAGTAGGGGCCCACCCCCTCCCTCTCTTCTTCATCGGGTCCTGGAGGTCTCCTCCTTGGGATATCATTTGTCCAGTACCCCTTTGATGCAGTGATCCAAATCCACTATGCTTCATCTCCTTGTCTGTCCCTCTCTCAGGAAAGTTGACTGCATCACTCAGAGTACTGTCAAAAGCACTGTACTGATCTAGAGAGGCAGGTTCTGGTGATATGTTTACCTGCAGATTCCTCACCTTATGAATATCCTCTAGGCAGCAGACTGGACCCAGAAACATTCTCCTCAATAATAGAGCTCCGCTGCCAGCAAGTCACACTATGTGGGCTCAGCTACGACATTCCCTAACTAGGATGTGATGACGTCCGAGAAAATGAGGTGCCAGCCGATTAACTGGCATGAGTACCTGTTTTTCCCTACCGTGCCCAGAGCTCTTCTCGTTGCTTCACTTAAGAAATTCCGCAGCTTTCAACATCCACTAAATTGAAATACTCCTCCAAAGATTTCAGGGATTAAACGCTACAAGATTATTATTTTGTTGGAACCCCACAGCTTCTGGCCTAGTGACATGTCTCCTCAACCTGCAACTCCTGCTCTTTGATGTAGCTGAAGGCCCTCAAGGAGATGGAAGCCAAGCTGTTTTTGGGCAAGGCCTGCAGGCATATGCCAAAACATTCCCCTCCTACTTCAGATACAAATCTCCCTTAAGAACAGGGGATGGTCTGTCATAAGATCGTCCCACAAAAACCACAGGGAAAGATCAAATGCAGAAAACAGTTCTGCTCTCATGATTTTTAGAATTTGCAGCGCTGGTTTAGTGATGCCAAGCTCTCTCTGCCCTTCAGAGTCAATTCTGAATGTAAAAAGGTTGAAACTGTATGCCTCCTGAATCTGCCTCCACAGCGCTGCCTTTGGCACGGCTTCAGATAAAGCTCTTTTAAGACACTAACACCCATGCGCTCAGGTCGCTGATGATGCACACACCAACGCCAAAGTTGGATGCAGTTTCTGTTCTGTCTTAGAAACCCCTGAATTCAATGAACATTTTCTGAGCAGGAGAAGAAAAAGGTAAGGCCTGTTTAGTTGGCAAACCCTTAGTACAACTTCTCCCTATGGCTCAGAGATTTGCCCACAGAAGAGAACTTTTAAGGCCTGACCCTGTTGCTCTAGTCATGCCCTACAAGAATGAAATCCATCCAAACAGTGATGATTCGAAGGCAAATAGCCTTATAACCGCTTACAAAACAGATGGTGGCCTTTTGCCGTACTTAAAAACTGCTTGTGGTTTGTAAATCTTCTCTAGAAGAGGACATACCTTTCCTCTCTGGTCCTCCTTCAGTAGAAGTGTCATACCAGTATAGTATGGTATGGTATGAAAGTAAAAGGAGTGTGTTAACTTTGCTCACTACTGAGATAAAGTTCAACAGATTGTCAGAAATCTTGCAACCTTCCTCTGCCTGCAGTCTCAGAGTCTCTGCTACCTCTCAGTGAGGCCTTTTTAGAGCCCAAAGTGGTTGACCTGGTAGAAGCCCTTTTCTGGCCAGCAGTCCACAGACAAATTGCTAGATGACAAAGGCCTGCTACAAAGGACCTGAATTCTTGTGTGCATGCCTTTCTCCAGAGAGCACAGTGGTAAGAGCTCCCTTTGTGAAACTGAACCCAAAATCCTTTGTGACTGCTCCTCTAGAGCTAAAGTGTGAGGGACTCTACTTTAGGGGGCGAAAATTCTTTGCTTCCTTTAGCCTTGCCCTTTGCACTGCAACTGGCACTTGCCTTTGTGGTTCACTTTGTCCACACCCTGTGGGAGCTAACTAAACTAACCATTGTCTTGAGCTCATGAAAAATGAAAAAAACATTTTCTTGTCAAAGAAAGTTTCCAAACAAATTCTGAAGTGCAGCCGCGATACTGCTGACACCATGACTCAATCATTCATGCTGCGTCGCAACCCTTTGATGCGTTCTTCTTGCTTTTCAGGAGATGTTCAGTTTAACCCTTATGGACGTGCCCTTTGATGGTGAGTAGTTCTTTTGAGAAAAGGCAGACTCCTCCTTGAAATGCTCCAAAAATAGCTGAGCCACAACATGCTCGCTAGGCCTTGCTGCCCTGGCCAAGCAATTTCCCCAGAAGTACTAAACATTTTGTGATGACTTAGTGACATCCAGTTAAAGCACAAGGGCTACATTCTATGCTTCCTGTTTTTCCATCTGGAAGGTCTTCCAACCACAGGTTATGCATTCCGAAACACGTCTCAATCTTGGTGGCTGAGGTTCTTGCTCGACTGAACAATAGGGTAAAAGTAGTGGTGTCCGTGGAGGAAAGAGACACAAAATGTGTGTTCCTTTCATTTATTCTTCCCCAAGAAGGTCATAAATCTGAAACCAATCCTGGACCGTTGCCCGCTAAACCTTTCAATTCCACTTTACTTGGTCAAGATGCTGGTCCTCAGTGTGTGGGATTCACTGGTGTCCCTGGACATCCAGAACATGTTCTTTGATCTATCAATCTTACCGGCTCACAGAAGTTACTAGAGTTTTGTTATGGGATTGCAGCAAAATCAGTTTGTGGTTCAGCCTTTTCGACTGATGACTGCTGCGCACGTTTTCACCAAAGTTATGACCATGGAAGCGGCTTTGCTGATAAGGCCAGGAGTTTTGGTATTTCCTTTCTTGGACGACTGGCCAGTGAATACAAGGTCTCCTCTACTGATCACAGAGTTTCCTGTGCTGATTGAGGAACATCTACAGTTCACCATGACTTTTTTTTGAGACCTGAACTTCACTGTCAACATCCATCCATCCATTCTTGCACCCACACATACGATGGTGTTTATACGAGAAGTTCTAGGCACAAAAACGTTTTAAAAAGGCCTTTCCTCATCCTCAGAGGATTGTAGAGATTTGGGTAATGGTTCAGATGTTTCTAGTTCAGGCACCAATCCCAGTTCATCAAGACCAGGCCTGTTAACCTGGTGGTTTAATGCATCTTGTTGGTGACGGATGCCAGATGATTTCAGTTGTGTTTAAGCAACCAGTTGCTTCAGCATCAGGGGAGCCATTTTGCTTGGGTGTAGATTTTCAACTGTAATACCAAATCAGCACCAGAAGAGGTGTCCTTGAAACCTGCTGGGGGATTGTCACTTTAGTCATTCACAGTGTCAGGCTACCATATTTATGGTCACCTCCTTGCTGGGCTGTGGCTTCTCACGTGGGTGACATCACAGAGCAGGGCTTTTGGTCAGCGTCAAAGCATCGCCTACACATAGAGGAGTTGCAGCAGTGGGTGGTCTGTCTTGCAAAGAAGACCTTCTCAATAAGTGCCTTTCCAGTGCTGTCCTATAATACTGCCACCTTCCATGATATCAACAAGCAGGGCAGTGTGAGTTCATGGACCATGTGTTGGGAGGTGATTTTTCTATGGTGGTGGGTCCAGTAGCAGCATACCTTGAAAGCACTCTTAGCAGAGTACTAATGCTCTGAATCGCCTCACCCTAGAGCACAACAAGTCGAAACTTCATCCTGAGTCAATGTAGATGATATTTTTTAAATTGGGATGTCAATTTGTTGTTCTTTTCTACATCCCTGTATGGGATGTGTCCTTGATTCTGTGCCACTCTGAATGGTTCCCTGGGGAACACCTTCAAATACAATTTGTCATGGGGCCTACTTTACTCATTCCTGTTGTTCCCACTTCTTTCAAGTCCTGAAATAAGCTGTGAAAGGACTGAACACAGCTGATCCTGCTCACCATGGACTGGACAGGTAGACATTGGTACTCTTATTTGTTGGAACTCATCGCTTGGCTCCTTCTTCCTCTGTAGCATGTAGGGACTATTTTCACCGGAGGTTGTCCAATTCCTTTACTCTAAATACTATGGCTACATGAGCGGAGATTGACAGTGCTTGCAAGAGTCCTTCTGCTTATCACAAGATATTGCAGAAGTCTCAGCTGTCTGGAAACCCACCACAAAATCCATCTATGCTGGTCACTGGCACTCATTTTTCAATGTTAAGTCTGAATGTTAGTTTTCTGTCACATCTTATTGATGTTCTATCTCTTGCCCAGTAAGGCCTAGTAGTGGCCTTGGTAAAAGACTGTCAACTGCCACAGCCACCTTTTTGTTCCTCTCTGACCGGTCTTCTTAGCTTAAGTCATCTTTATTTGTGGATTTTCTCAAAGCTCAACTCTACTTGTTTCTTCTCAGTCCTTTTACTGTTCCTGATTGGAATCTGATAGAGACTTCTAGTTGTAGATTCCTTACCTTACAATTTCCCCCAGGCGTCAGTCTTGATTCGGAGTCAGTTCTTTTTTTTTTCTGCGCCAGCCTAAGCGCAGATCCAGAGAGAGCTACCCCTTAGCCATTTTTTGGCTACCTTTTTTACTTTTGTCAAAGTTTTTTTCTGAGTCTTAGACTCCTGGTGGCGTCAAGATGTCCCAACGTAGAACCTGATTCAAGCCCTGCGGATCCCGTCATCTGATGATGTCCATGACGGATCCGCACCTCGTGTGTCTCTGGTGCTTGGAGCGCAACCATGACCCGAAGTCGTGCTCCGAGTGCCGGACCATATATCCGAAAGCTTCATGGGAGCGGTCCCGAAAGCTGTTGGAGGCCTGGTGCTCTGCTTCACGTTGCTCCCGTTCTCGATCGAGAAGAAGTGCCCGAGAACAGTCACGAAGCCCACACTCCTGGACCTATTTGAAATCTTCGGGCGTTCAGGTAAGCACAAGAAGAAGTTGAAGAAGCACAGGTGTTCTTCGACTCAACCCCGTCCGTCGGCTGATGCGACCTGGGTCACAGAGCATTGTCGCTCTAGGCCTCCGTGCTCGGAGCCTCTTTCTGAGACCACTCCGCACCCTCCCCCCTTTTCCGAGAGCCAGAGCGTCTCCTGCCCAATTACGACAGTTTTATGAGGCCTTGGAGGCTCTTTGGGCAGCCTGCTCGGCTGGTTCACCTATGAGTCCCGCGGAGTCAGTTGGGGACTCCAGGCCTTCGATGCCAGCTGTTTCAGCCTCGGCTCCAGAGGGCCCCCGTGGATCTGTTATCGGATCCGGACCGGTGTCGGTCATTCCAGCTCGACCTTTCTCCGACGTCGATTCTGGCGGCGACGCTCCTGATGTCGACTTTGCCCCTGGTTGGCGTCGACCCCATCTTCATCCTCGACTTGGACACGGAGCCGGACTGGTTTTCCGGGTGTTCGTTCCTGGTGTTGATTTTGTACCGGGAGATGGTGAAGAGGACAGGGAGGGGCAGCTGAACCCTTTATCAGACCAATTTGAAGACCTCCATGGATTGGCGGATGGACCTGGGTGAGACCAGTCGGTTGGATACTTCCCCTGACACTGGCTTGCTTTCTCCCCCTACCATGGCTACGGAGGAGGGGGCATCCTACGCAATGGTGGTGAGAAGGTCAGCCCCTCGAGCTCTCTTCATTGGCAGTCAAGACTAACCTCCTGACAGAGGTGCTTCAACCTACGGCTTCTAACTCTGAACCTCTTTTGCCTTTTAATGAAGTCCTCACTGATGTCCTTCTGGGCACTTTGTCCAGGCCTAGCACAGGGGCTCCTGTGGACAGGACAATCGCCCGCTGCCATCGACCCGCTATGGGCGACCCAGCGTTCCTTACTCAACATCCTTCCCCTGAGAGCTTGGTTGTCCACGCCTCATCTTCCAAAGGTGCATTCCCGCCTGCTCCCCCAGATAGGGAATCCAAGAAGCTGGACCATCTTGGGAAGAGGATGTTTTCTTCTTCCAGCTTGGCATTGTAGTCAGTGAATACCTCTTGGGCTGATACTCCCATGCCATCTGGGATACGGTTGTGCAGGTGCTGCCTCAGTGCCAGGAGGAGGCCCCAGCTGTTCTCTCTCAGGCAGTTGCGGACGGGAGAGACGCAGCGAAATTCACCATTCGTTGTAGACTGGACACCACTGACTCACTGGGCAGAATGGTTGCCTCGTCTGTAGCATTACAACGCTACTCCTGGTTGAGGACTTCTGGCTTTTCAGGGGATGTCCAATCTACTCTGATGGACATGTCCTTTGATGGCCCTCGCCTTTTCAGCGAGAAGGCAGACTTAGCGCTTGAGCTCTTCAAGGAATCTCAGGCTATGGCCAGATCCTTGGACCTCACAGCTACAACCCATCTCCCTCAGTCTGCCTTTCATCCATTTCGTGGCTACAACCATGCCCTGTCCAGCCCAGCCTCCTGAGTTATGCAAGCTGTCCAGCCTGTGCATGGCCGCAGATGTGGGACTCAGCATCCTCATGGGTCAGGGAGACAGCCAGCGGACGGGCCAGTCCACCCTTTCCCCCTCTGCCACTGCCTCCAAACCCTCCTAGTCCGACGTTTCAGGCCCATCATCGGCCAGTTGGAGGCAGGATTCGCCATCACATCGTTCGCTGGCAGTCCATCACGTCGGACAGGTGGGTTCTGCAGATAGTCCGAAGGGGCTACTCCCTCTCCTTCGAGACTACCCCTCCCTCCATGCCACCCTCCTACAACTGTATGTCAGAGGATCATTTAGCGCTTCTCTGCGAGGGAAGTTACAGCACTCTTGGCAAAGGGGGCCATAGAGATGGTCCCTGTGCCAGAAGTCGGACGTGGTTGTTATTCCCGCTACTTTCTGATGCCCAAAAAGGACAAAGGCCTGCGTCCTATCTTAGACCTCCGAACCCACAACTTCTTCCTTCAGAAGGAGAAGTTCAAAATGCGCACTTTAGCCCAGGTCCTTTCTGTCCTCGACCCACGAGACTGGATGGGAGCATTGGACTTGCAGGACGCTTATTTCCATATCCCCGTCCTGCCTGCCCACAGACGTTACTTAGGGTTCACGGTGGGCCACGAGCACTTTCAGTTCACGGTGCTCTACTTTGGCCTTACCAGTGCCCCTCGGGTGTTCACGAAAGTGAAGGGTTTCAGTCTTCCCCTATCTCGATGACTGGCTGTTGAAGGCAGCCTCACCCCAGGCTGTTGTCTCCACCTCCAGACTACGGCGGACCTCCTGTACTTATTGGGATTCAATGCCAATGTGCCGAAGTCACACCTGACTCCCTCTCAACCACTTCCTTTCATCTGTGCGATTCTGGACAAAGTACAGTTTCGGGCCCATCCTCCAGAGTAGCGAGTCCAGGATATTCGAGCTGTGATACCGATGTTTCAGCCTCTATCCTGGATTTCGGTGAGGATGACTCTGAGGGTTCTGGGCCTCATGGCCTCCTGCATCCTGCTGGTGGATCATGCCAGATGGCATATGCAGGCTCTGCAGTGGGACCTGAAGTTCCAGTTGGCACAGCATCAGGGGAATCTTTCAGACTACTTCCAGATCTCGGAGGGAAATTCACCCCAACTGCAGTGGTGGCTAACGAACCAAGATTGGGTCAGAGGAAGATCCCTCTCCCTTTCCCAACCAGATTTGACGGTGGTGACGGATGCGTCACTCCTGGGATGGGGCGGCCACCTGGGAGAAACGGAGACCAGAGGTGTCTGTTCTCTGGCGGAGTCTGGTCTTCATATCAACCTTTTGGAGCTCCGGGCGATCAAACTGGCACTGAAGGCATTCCTTCCCTCTCTCAAAGGGAAAGTGGTGCAGGGGTTCATGGACAACACCACCGCCATGTGGTACTGCAACAAACATGGCAGGGTGTGGTCATGGACCCTTTGTCAGGAGGCTCTCCTTCTCTGGACATGGCTGGAACATCAGGGCATATCCCTGGTGGTTCACCACCTGGCAGGTTCTCTGAACGCCAGAGCGGACAAACTCAGCCGTCTATGCCTTGTCAATCACGAATGGCGTCTCCATCCGTAGATGGCGCGAGGTCTCGTTCAGCGGTGGGAAGAGCCTTGTTTAGATCTGTTCGCCTCGGAAGAGAACGCACAATGTCAGCAGTATTGTGCGTTTGAGTTTCCAATGCGGCACTCGCTCGACTACACTTTTCATCGCGAGTGGAGCTTGGGCCTCCTCTACGCCTTTCTGCTTATACCACTTCTGCCCAGAGTGCTCAAGAATATCAAGCACAACTGGGCTCAAGTCTTGTGGCTCCAGATTGGGCCCAAAGAGTCTGGTATTCCAACCTTCTGAGCATGGCCATCGATCCTCCGATCAGACTGCCCCTTCGGGAGGATCTTCTGTCGCAGCAGCAGGGGGCGGTTCTTCACCCGAACCGTTCCAGTCTCCAACTCCTTTCGTGGAAATTGAGCGGCAGCAGTTGACAGCTTTCGACCATCCACCCGAAGTCTGTGATTCATCTTGGCAGCCAGGTGTCCCTCCACTAAAACGGTATACGCCTGTAGATAGAACAAATTTGTGGCATGGTGAACAGCAAAGGCAGTTGATCCCCTTTCTGCCCCTCTTTCAGAGGTTCTATTGTACATACTTTCTTTAGCCCAGCAGGGCTCTGCTTTGGTCACCCTTAAGGGTAATCTTTCTGCTATCTCTGTCTTCCGAGACTTTCAGATCAGCCCTCTTTGTTCAAATCTCCCATTGTCCATAGGTTTCTTAAGGGCCTTACTCACTTGTTTCCTCCGTCTCCTGGTTGTCTTATTGGATTTAACTTGATAGGATTACAGAGGCGCCTCTCTGAGCTGGTAAACTATGACGATGAACACTTTAAAAAAAATAAAAAAAATTAAGAGCAAAGTTATGACTTTCAGGTCTCTGGGGTGCAGAGTTAGGAAAGATTTGCACTGGTTCTTGGGGAACAATAAGTTGGAAGTGGTGAAGCTGCTTCGATGTCTTGGGAGATATTTTTCCAATAACTGCTTAAATAAAGATCATATCATTCAGTGTAGGAGTAAGGCATTATTCACAGACTATATAAGTGCTGTGGGCGAAGGCATTTTGCCCATGTTCTTGTGGTCTCTAAGGTTAACATCCTGCCTTCACTGAGTTATGCCTGTGAAGTAATGGAGGAGCGGCATTGGCCCTTTTTAAAAACAATTTTTTTTTAAGAAGTTCGAAGGGAGTATTTGGCGCCAAATGTGTAATTTTAATTATTCAGCCATTCCTTCTGCTTTCCAGCTTGAATTTGGGCTCCTCTCTACAAATGTGTTTGCTATGGTAATAGGTGGGGGAACCATTTATTGAATTGTGACTCAGGAATTCAATCCATGCTGCTTTAAAACAAGAAATATTTTATAGCTTGATGGGAAGAAGTGCTCTCTTTTCAAATTATATAAAAGCTGTGGATATGTTTGAAATTGGTCAGAATGAGGTGGCACCTCTACCCAAGCTTATCTTAAAATATCTGATTTAAAAAATCTATTTATGAAGTGAGTCAGAAAAGGGACATTGCACTTTGTGCTCAGCATGTTCGGAATGAAATTGTTGTTGAGAACAGTATCTGTAAAAAAAAACCTTAACTGTATGTTTTATGGAACCTTTCCCGTGGTGTGCATAGAACCATCTTATTACTAAGGTTGAATTTGCTTCAGTTACGAATTGTTACTGGATCCTGGGAAGGTATACCTAGGGAAGAGAGGCTTTGTGACCTTTGTTTGACTGATGTTCAAGATTTAAATCGTGTGATATTTGCTTGTCCTCTCCTACATTCATTGCAACGTCAATTGTTAAGACCACTGTTCATAAAGTACAATATAACTTCGGCAGCTGAAGCTCGTCAATGTCTCCTTGCCCCTCTATCAGAAATAGATTGCCCAAAAAATTGTACATTTTTTAAGCACTTTTTAAATATCTATTAAATATATTTGTATACTGTAATTTTAATATTAACTGTACTTGGCTTTGAACCGGTGGAATAGGGCACCATAGGATTCCTAAAAGATCATGTATTGTATAAGTATTGTATTAGTATTTTCTTATAAAGTTGCCCCTAAGTCAAACAAGCACACCATCCATGCAATCAATGTGTCACCTGATCACTGTCGGAATGTGTCTATGATATCATTAATCTCCTGTTGTGTGAAATCCTCCAAGGAGTTCAGCATAAGCCCCTGTGGATTCTGTGGATGTTGCTGTAACTTTCGCCAGTATATTGGATGTGCTCGGATGATTTTCTGACCCATGGTCTCATTCTGACTAATACCCTGAACACACTCTCCCCCAGAATCTGACGAAAACTCTGCTGATTCCCATATGTTACCATCCCACTCCTCTGGGTTCCAATTCAAACCAGACTTAGCAATTGCCAAATACACCTTTCTCTTGTTAGCCCTTTCTCTTCGCTTTTTCCATTTATATTGTGCTACACGAACCGCTGCCCTTTCCGCCACAAGCTAATAAGTTTCCAACTTATCTTGCAATAATTTATTCTGTTATGACCGCATTACAGAAGTATTCTTGGCTTCCACTAGCTGTTTCTCCATTGCTTCACGCTCCGTTTCTAACTGAATACATTTTTCATGCATTTTCCTATAAGCTTTTAAGAGGATCCCGCGTCTTCGACCCAATGCACAAAACTCTTTCCCTTTTTCAACTGGCACTTTTGACATGCAAATTAATATATCTTCTGGCTGCGCACCAGACATACACGCACTCCAATTCTCACTCTACTTTAGCACAATGCGACCACCCATGAGCAAGCTGACTATATGAAACTGATTCCCATCCTGGTATTTAATTTGGTATTTGTTAACCTATTTTATCCATTTTTTTTTTGGCAAACATTCTGCCTCTTTCACTTCAAATCCTACAAGTGACGCCAAAATATCTTGCTTTCTGTTCAGAACACCTGAGCAAGACTTCAAAATACCAGGATACAAAATAGGACTCTACACCGTTTAGAATACCAAAATACAACATAAACAGAGCTCAACACTCATTTGCCAAATAAAGGGAAATATTTATTGCAGCAAGTTCCCATATAGCAAATGGCAATAATGCACATGTAAAATAAATGCATATAATGAATGTATATACACAATAATAAATGCATAGAAAGATAACTGCATGTACACAAGAATGAGTAATTTAAGCTTGGAATACTTCACCGGCTGTCTGTCTTGCATAATCCTGCCAGCAGAACCCGTTGACAGTCTTAGCAGAAGCTCTCTGCCAGAAAAAGGGGCCTAGGCAGTGCGTCCACTCTTAGAAGAGTTCCTGTCAAAGCGCCATGAGTTCTCCGTCTTTATACTCATGCTAACACAGAGAGAGGCTTCTAGAAGCTCCCCCTCCCTTCATCTGCACTGTAGGTGCTGGCTGCACTCTCTGCGTCGACGTCACTCAACGGAGCTTGCTAGGCTCTGATGAGAGCTGAGGCAGAATTCTTCACTTTCTCATCCTTGGGCATTGTACGCAACCCTCACTTGTCTGTTCTAGCAGCTTATCGCTCCCGCTCGGTGAAGTGAGAAACGAACAATTCTCTGTGTGCGTAAGTAACTGGGGCCTGCCTGCGTTCTCAGCTGAAAGGCCGGGTCAGACAGACACAAGATGAAACAGTGCTCACAAAATAGTTAAAGCAGCATCGAGTCAATGGTCAACACATGATCTCACAATATATAAATGCCTGTAGCATTACAATAGGTTACTGCTTTTGTCTCAGAGATCGTTTTGGTACTTGAAGTTCATAAGTTACATTTCTTCTAATATAGCACATTTAGCTATGAACTGGCATGAAAATTCCCTCTGCAGGGAAATTGAAAGGCATAGGTTTTGAACCTTATTATTTTTTCCTTAACTGTTCATTATTCCAGTGTTGCTGAAAATGGTTCTTTGATTAGTAATACAGTGTTATTAGTATAACCCACAATCATTGTGTTACGTTTAAAAACCTGAGTTTATGGGGCGGATTTCCTACAACTGCGCCTGATTCGCATAAAAAAAGTGACAAAAACCTGGTGCAAAATGTTATTTTGGTGTTTTCTTTCCAGCTGAAATCCTGAACTGCGTTGGAAAGTAGCGCTAATGTAACCCAAAGTAGGACTATGTACTACTTTATGTCAAGGAGGCGTACCATGGGTACATGGGCATTACTTTGCACCCACCTTTGGATTTTTATGCTAATCCCTATCTATTAACTTTTGTAGAAAGGGGTTTGCATCAAAAAATGACACTCCCTCGAAGAAGGTGTAAAGTTGGAGAAAAGATTTATTTCCTACAAACCTTTCCAGCTTTGCATGTGTGATGTACCGTACAGAACGCATACAGAGTAGTTAAACTTAGTCAAAGCAATAGCATTTTGTGCTGGAAGGGTACCCTTCCAGTATAAAACCTATGCCTGACATCATGCAGACACCCTTGCACTAATGCAAGGGTGCGTGCATTATTGCAAAGCAGCCTAAGGTACCCCAGGAGTAGAGGAGAGAGTGACAACATCATATCTTACCAGATATAGTGCTTTTCTGCTCACTCCGTTTCTCGCAACACAGTGCAGTAACTTTGGTTACTGCGTTACGTGAAAGCTTTGTAATTGCGCCCCTTAGTTTCTCCAGACCAAGCACTCTTAACTAGGTCTGGCAGACAACATGCTGAAGACGCGTGTGCCAATATTGTGATGTACAATATGGTTAAATGAAATGGAAAAAATATAATTGCATTTTCCTGTATAAAGCAGCATGTTTCTCTTGACCACAAGCACTCAGACCCATTGCACTGCTCTGTGAATGGGTTTTAGCTGAGGCCTCACGGTCTGGCGCCATAACGGCAGCCGGGGACCCAGAAAAAGCCAGTTTGGGCTGCTTCAGTGCACCCAACAACAAAGGGGATTCTCCCCCTCCCCGGGCAGGAGCGTGCGCAAAAGGTGGCGCTAAAATACCTGGCGCTAAAATACCTGGCCAATAGGTGAACTCCCCCCCCCCCCCAAATGGGGGGATGCCCTCGCATGGCAGGAGGGGACAATGTGGAGTTATAAGCGCACCACCACCCCAGCACAGGTTACTGTTGGAAGCTGGGGCGATGCGCTGATCAACTGTCAAGAGGACAGCTGTGCCTGCAGTGACGCGGGTTTTCGCCGGGTCTACCTGCTTGGTGCACAGTACACCGCCACGGCCCAGGGAGCAATACCGAAGTGACCCTCACCAGCAGAGGACTGCCGCACAAACGGCAACGCGACTCTGTGGGGGCAGGGGAGCCTGGGCACCTCGGTGCATTCAGCCGCCTTTACACCCCTCTCTCTTTTTCCTGGTTGGAGTCTGTCGGTCTTGGTCCGCGCCTGAGTTGCACCGCAGAGGAGGACCTCGACATGCGAGGGTTGCAGGGTGGAGTGAGCACGGGCCAAAATTGCAAAGTTACGTTACCGGGACCTGCTTGTCAGGGCACAAAATGGACAAACAAGGTAGCCAGTTGGGGCCTAACTCCAGGGAGAGGCAACCTCCCTCGCCCAATCGGCGTGAAAACTAACAGGGAACTTTATTACCCCGTAAAACGGCATGTATGATGGCCTGAACAAACTAAGAGGTGTCACAAGTATGGCAAGCAGGTAACAGAACGTGATTGCGATATGTCAGAAATGATTTATGACCTGTCAGCCGTTGTTAGTTATGACCTGTCACTTGATTTACGAGCCTGTCAAAATCATTTGACTGCTAAATGGATTGATTAATGAACTATCATGTCTATAATTTATGAGCTTGTCAAAATTATTTGACATCCCGTAACGTTGATTCATGGCCTGGTCATAGCGGGCTATGACCACGGTACTGTAACGCAAAAAGTAAGTCATACATGTTATGCAAAATAAACTGCGGCCAACAGCTACCACTAGAAACAAGACGCACACGTGTTTGGCAAACTTTATTGGGAAATATATGTAAAGAATGACATGCATGGCAATTTTGGGAGTGGGCCCAGTGGAGGGTTATGAAGGAATGTGAGGGGGATTTCACTGAGCTAAAGACACTGCTGATCCTGTGGATAACATAAAGACTGTAGAGAGTGAGGACATAGCGAGGTGAAGTAGGCTTCAAGTACCGTGCATAAACAATAGGGTGAAAGTGTGTAAGAGGAGCGAGGGATAAATCGAATGCAGTCAACTTGTGTTTGTTAGACCTGGCATCCTTGGCGTGGCTTCCCCTGACTTTTTGCCTCTACCTCCTGTATTTTTGACACTGTGCTGGATTTCGTTTTTGCTGGTTTAGATGCTTTGGGCACTTTGCCACTGCTGATCAGTGCCAAAGTGCAAGTGCTCCCTGTGTAAATTGTTATTGTGATTGGTTATCCATGATTGGCATATTTGTTTTACCAGTAGGTCCCTAGTAAAGTGCACTAAGTGTGCCAGGGCTGGTAATTCAAATGCTACTAGTGGGCTTGCAGCATTGATTGTGCCACCCACATAAGTAGCCCTGAAAAGAGGTCTCAGGCTTGCCACTGCAGTGCCTGTGAGCAGTTTGTTAACTGCCATGTCGACCTGGCCAGTGTACCCACTTGCCAGGCCTTACCCTTCCCTTTTCTTACACCTAGGACACCCCTATGGTAGGCCCAAGGTACCCCCCTGGGCAGGGTGCAGTGTATGTGAAAGGTAGGACATGTACTAGTGTGTGTAACATGTCCTGATGGTGAAATACTGCCAATTTCGTTTTTCACTATTGAAAAGCTATCTTGCCCATAGGACAGAATGGGGAATGCTGTGTAACATGTTTACCTGCATATCTTCCTATAGGAGTGAGATGAAAAATTGGAGTCTGGTATCCCTGAACTCAGAATTTAATAACACATCTTTTAGTAAAAATGGTTTTTAAATTCTGTGTTTGAAAATAGCACTTTTGGAAAGTGGCTATTTTCTTGTTCAACCTTTCTGTGTGCCTCTGCCTGTTTGTGGATTGACTGTCTGGTTTGAGAGTGACAGGCTGGGGTGGCTCCAGGAGTCTGGGTGAGTCAGCACTAGGTTGAATAGGCCGATCTGCATTTGGAGTGGTGGGAGGAGTAGCACCTGGGCCTGAATAGGGCTGTGCCTGCCATCCACAATGCTGGCTCCACCTCCTGCGGTGTATCTGATGACCCTGGCCCACACTGACAAAGGAAGAAGTTGTGCACTGGCAGAGTGCACCCAGAACTGGTTTGGACTGGGTCCAGGACCCCTCACACATAGAGAACAAAGACTTTTGGGGTATAAATATGAGAGCTGAAACCCCTGAACTTTAGACTACTTCGTGATCAAAAGGAACCTCTGCCAAAGAAGAACATCGGAAGAGACTGAGGAGAAGTACTGCCCCTGCTGTGTGTCTGGAGCTGGCCTGCAGTTTGCTGATTCAACTAAGGAGAGGACCAAGGGACTTGGCTGTGTCCCCTGCTTGAGGAAGGACTTTGCTGTGTGCTGTGTCCATCTGAGGATAAGTCTCCAAGGGCCTGAGAAGAGCTGGCCTCCTGTTTTTGAAGTCCCAGGCACAAAAGGACTTCACCCCCAGCTTCCCTGAACTTCCTTGCTGGGAGTTCTGACCTGCCAGGAGGTGCCTGTAACTGTGTGAGGCCCTTACTGTTTGGAGCTGGAAGCGCGACGCAACGAGGGAAAAGCGTGTCGCAGCCGCCGTCGCATTGCCGAGGAAGCATGCCGCCGCTGCCGCTGTTCGTCGCCGCATCACCGGAGAAGCGTGTCGCAGGACCCGTCGCATCGCTGAGGAAGCGTGCCGCCGCCGCTGATCGCCATCGCATCACCGGTGAAGCATGCCGCCGCCAACGAGGGTGCCGTCGCATCACCGGAGAAGCGTGTCGCAGGGCCTGTCGTGGCTCAGGAAACCACTGATTTCGCCGCACGGCCGTCGGGCGTGCACGCATCACCTCCACGTTGTCGCATTGCATCAAAGAGGCCATTTTGTCGCATCGCACCGGATTGTCGCAACGCATCAAGGCGCCATCTTGTCGCATCGGAACCAGAGCGCAGGAAGAATCGACGCATCGCCTTCTCTGCGACCCTTTTGTTTGTTCTGCGTTACGCATCCAAGGTACTTTGAGAGTAAAGTGTCGCATTTATCATCTACAAGCTTATTTTTGCAACAACCTTTTTAAATGAAAGTTAAATTATTCCTTGGTTGCCTATACCCACTCAAGCACACAATATTGCATCCCAAGCAAGTTGTTCTATATATAGAGTCATGCAATGGAAAAGACAAACAAAGAATGAAAGCCCAAACAATAAACTAGAATTAAATGTCAAAGATCAGAGTCAATATGAATAGATTTATTAAAAAATTATACAAATCATGTTAAAATACATTATAAAAACATTAAAAACCAAGTGTATCAAGACAGTACTGTATAAAACGTTAATGTTGTTTTTATAATGTATTTTAACATGATTTGTATTATTTTTTAATAAATCTATTCATATTGACTCTGATCTTTGACATTGAATTCTAGTTTATTATTAGGGCTTTCATTCTTTGTTCGTCTTTTCCATTGCATGACTATATATATATATATACAACTTGCTTGGGATGCGATATTGTGTGCTTGAGTGGGTATAGGCAACCAAGGAATAATTTAACTTTCATGTACTAGTGTACCCAATTTCCTTTGGTTCAGCAAAGGGTCCCTCTCGTATTGTTGCACAACCTTTTTAAAGACATTCTACTGAGTATCTGTATGTTGGATTTTTGTCGTTTTGGTCTTGTGTAGTTTAGATAAAGATATTTTATTTTTCTAAACTGGTGTGGTGTCCATTTGTGGTGTTTTCACTGTGTTACTGTAAGTGTTGGTACAAATACTTTACACATTGCCTTTGGGATAAGCCTGTCTGCTCGTGCCAAGCTACCAAGGGGGTGAGCAGGGGTTATCTAAAGTGTGTATCCCCCTTACCCTGACTAGAAGCAAGGGTCCCTCTTTGGTCAAAGGTACCTACCTCTGCCAACTAGAGACCCCCAGTTCTAACAGTGTTTTTTTGCAGTTTTATATAGGGGTGGGCGGAATTTGCGTAGTCGCGCTACGCAAAGCTCCGCGAAACGGTAAAAAATCTCCGCGAGTACGCAAAAGTTCCGCGAACACGCGGAATTGCTTGTTCCGCCCGTTCGCGATGCTTTTTTCCTGTTCGCGAACGCTGTTTGCGTGCTCGGGGAGAAATATCTCGCGAACACGCATTTTAAAGCGCGAACAAGCAAAAAACTCCGCGAAGCCGCGGATCGCAGAATTTTTGGCAATTTCGCGTTCTCCGCGGAACGCGAAATTACCCAAATTCCGCAAATTCCGCGAGCGGAACGGAATTTACCGCCCAGGCCTAGTTTTATATAGAGCGAACGAGGCCCAAGGGCATTGGAGTGCTTCACTGGTTATGTTACACAAGGTCAGATTCCTTTTGTTTAAGGCACGGGGAGATTAAGTGATTTGCCGAGATTATTGAGCCGACGTTGGGAGTCGAACCTGGTTCCCCAGTTGACAGCTCTAGCCATAGTCACCACATCCTCTTAAGTATTAAGTAAAGGCAAGTCTGGCAGAGGGGCACGTCTGTCTTCTCTATGCTTGGGTGATGTGAGCACGGATAAAGACAGGGTCTGCCCCCAGGGAACTCCTTTGCCCCCATCCCAGATACAATGGATAGACGTACGGACAAACGGTTGTCCGTATCTCTGCGTGTGTGCTGAGACAGAAAGAGAGTATCAAAGTGTACTTATCAAATCACCGTTCGTATTGCCCCTATTTCATGTCAGACATTTCTCTGCCATTTCGTATTATCACAACTTTCTAACTAGCTATCGTGGGCTCTTACACATAGTAATTGCATTTATTTAGCGCTTACTACCCTAGACGAGGCATCGAAGCGCTTTTCGGCGATAAGCACGCTACTCCGGAACCTAAAAAGGATTAGTGGTGAGTTAGTATAGGGAAATATGAAATGTATTTGAGCGGTGGACATGTGTATCTGTCATTTGGGTTGAAAAGTATAGTGGAGGGATAAGTATGTAAATTACACACACAAGGTTTTGAAGGCTTAGGCACTTAGCCACAAATATTCACACCCACATTGAAGAGGTGAACAAATGGATTGCGTACAGCATGCTGTAATGACCTGCTGTTTGTTACCATGCGCTGTATTACGTTACCTGGAACTTAGATAAACCAAATGGTAACGTGTTATGGCTGTTTTCTTTTTAATATTTTCAAATATGTTTCCATAGAAAAGACCGCACTACCATGTGTGTGAGAATACTTTTGCATTGTGTAGACTTAAAAATTAGTGGAAACACTGCAGTATTTCTCTTTACAAAGCAGTATCTTTCCCTTGACTGCAGGCACTCAAACCTAATGCGCGATATAAAGAGTATTTGCAGGTCCGCAAGCTCTCGCTGGGCTACAGAATTTCTCCTGCTTGGAATGAAAGAATGGTTGTGGAGGGGGAGGAGTTAAGTGCTGCATGCCCCTAGTGCATCGAAAAAAGCAAAGGAGCAGAAGCAGGACTTGGAATGGTGAGGAGAAGAGTGAGGGGATGGAAAGAATGCGATCACTCTGGTGTTAAGTAAAATCAGATTAGCAGAGGGACGCGGGCCCACCTGTCTGCTCCCTCTCGGGGTAGTCTGCGGCTGCTAGACTGCACCCTTCAGTCCCCTAAACGCACTTCATACATTTCACAGCAACTCGTTTCTCTGACTTCAGTCTCAACAACCATCCTTCGCTGCTGTAAGGAGGAGTTTTATCCCGTGCCAGGGAAGCGTAAATGCAGAGCTTCTAGGAAAATTAACAGTGCACATGGAGGAGAAAGCAAATGCTGCGCTTTATTAGAGAACACAAGTTGTGTGCAAAGGGCCTCTGTGGACCGTTGCCATCTTTATCGAGGGTTTCCCTTCAATGCCGCAGCGTCATGACGCACGTGCACGCACTCTGTCAGATGGAGCACAAAACGTCTGTACACCTGGCTCCCAACATGTGGATGCAGCCAAAGCCCCTTTCCTGCTGAGTATCGTCACTTAATTGCCTGGCGACAGCTGCGCTGTCAAGCTAGACCATAAAAACTGCCTGATATTGTCCAGTTATGGTTAGCTACACAAACTATAGCTCGTGCCCCGCCATGAAACCGTAACTTGCCCACCAAATGCACTGTGATTTTAAGAATATGACGGATGGCATCACAAATGACACTGATGACATTGCTGAATGCATTACATATCACCTTACCACTGACATTATGCCGGGTCTGGAGGCTTAGTGGACTAATGCACAGGGGCAGCCGGCACGGAATTTGGGGCGGCGGGGCGAGGGGGTAAGGGAGTGTAAAAAATAAGAAAAATACACTTAGCTCCTTGCCACTCTGTCCCATGCCGTCTCTACTTCGTTGGCCGAACAGGAAGCAGCCAGGCTCCCCTGAGCCAATCACAACGCTGTAATGCAGTGTTGTGATTGGTCTCAGCGACGAAATTTGGCGCTCAGATGGGGACTGGGGGCCTAGGCATGTTCTCCACCCAGGCTGTAATGCAGCCTGGGTGGAGAACATGCTACATGCGCATGACTGTTTGGCCGGCCCGAGACGGCCGGGCAAAGCGTCATGTACACTTCAGTGTGCCCACCACTCCTCCCCTCCCCTGCTGTGAGCAGAGCAACCCCGCCCCGCCACCCATGCTGCCGCCGCAGGATCAAATAAAATAATAACATTACATTATTATCCGGCCGGACAAAGCGTCATGTACACTTCAGTGTGCCCACCACTCCTCCCCTCCCCTGCCCTGCTGTGAGCAGAGCAACCCCGCCCCGCCTCGCCCCCATGCTGCCGCAGCAGGATCAAATAAAATAATAACATTACATTATTATCATTTTCTTTTTCCTTTTCTTCACTGCTGCAATGCAGTGGGGTGGCGATCCTCCGCCTTAGCGGAGGAGCTGCCACTGCTAATGCATCCACTGTACGGCCTGTGTTTGACCTCATGGTCACAGGTTCAAATCCCGGCAGGTCCACTCAGCCTTTCATCCTTCCGAGGTCGATAAAATGAGTACCATTGAATTAGGTAACAATCAACATCTGTTATTCAGCACCAAGACACCCTTCTGGGTGAACGTGCTCTTTAAATACACGTTATGTTATTGTGAGTGGATCACTATGTTGATAAACTATCATTTCTTTGTTGGTTTATTAATGACATTGTGATATTTGGTAAGTTTTGTTAATTATTGGTGTAAGTATTGTGATGTCATGACCTGTGCATGTGGTATGCGAGTTATGGTTTTCATGGCAGGAGCAGGAGTTACTGTTGTGTAGCTAATCATAAGTGGGCAAGTTGAGGCGAATTTAAACTTTCTTTCATAACCATATGCTCTCTTTCATCTACTGTTCTGGGTGAAGGGTCTGGCAAATGGCCATTTAATGAGCCAGACACAGGCTCCATAGTGCCATTGTGCTAGGTCTTTGGCATGGATAGCTGCGCTGTGTGTTTTCTTTGCTCACATTTTGTCCGGTTTTTAGCACAAAAAAAAAGTAAAAATAGATTTTTTTTAAAAAGTCACAGATCTGTAGACTCGGATTGGGATCTACCTTTTTTTTCTATTAGTGTTTTTTTAAAAATCTTTTCATGGCAGTATTAGCTTCTCAAGGACCACCCACATACTTCACGTGTAAAATGATGCAACCCTATCCTGATATCAGGATACAGGCTTTGGTGAGTGGCATCCTGTAATGGACACCACAACAAACATTTTCAGTTGCTTCCCGTCACCACAAAGGCCAGATTCATGAATCCTCCGAGGATCTGCGACTCCTACATTGACTAAAGAAAATAATGCTTCATTCTTAAAATATATTACCCTCAAAAGATTCAAGGATCTGGATCTGTGAATAATCTGCAAACCAGCAGACAAGATATACAGAAGTCTCTCGCAGATTAGCCCATTGAAGCCCACCAACATCTTTTTGTAAGACAGAAATCTCATAAACTACCAAACTGATTTACGCCAAACCAAGTAATGGCACTACTCTGTGTAAAGTTATAGTCTGATGCCAACTTTGATGTCAGCGAGAACAAAGTTTCCTTTGGGCGTTAACATGGGAACTTGCCACTTTTTAAAAATCACTCTGTTTTATTTTCCCCACCCCTATTTGCTTCTATACCGAACTTGACGTGCGATTAACAGGATTTGATTGTTTTGTGCAAATTTGTCACCAAAGTTACAAGTGAACCAAACATATCTTTATAGCGGACCAGAATCCTAATCATAACTGGACAGTTGCTATTGCCACTGTGTAGTATGACATTTATTTCAAGAGGTTGTAAATTGGATCATTTTTGAGAAATGCTTTCTGAAACTGGAAACAGATGGCTGAAAAATTATACTAATTTAATTGTCTTTTTATAATAAACATTTAAGAAAATGAGTTAAAATCTATTTGTTCAGAAATGAATGAATGAGATAAACCACATATTCTATAATAAAGATGCAGGATCTTTTCTGCCTTTTTATAATTTATTCACCAGCAACGTCATGTTGCTGGTGAATAAATTATAAAAAGACAGAAAAGATCCTACATCTTATTTTTGTATTTAAAATGAATTCTAAATGAGCATGAGCCAGATAGGTGAGAAATGTATGTCTAGAATATTTAGATCAGTTTCTGCATATTTTACTGACATATGTTCAATCTGTTTCAAATAGTACAATCATTATTTTAACTAAAGGAAGTCTTTCATAGTTAGAAACATCATTTCTCGAAATCTTGCCAACTTATATTGTTAATGGATGAAGACTGTTAATATGAAAGTCATTTATCTGTTTAATAACCGCATTAGTAGTGAAAAAACATAGTTATTTGTATTTGTATGGCTAACTTAGATCTCTTTAACATCTTTATTACTAGAGATTTAAAACACAATAATGAGGGGTACATGTAGTAATATTACAGAGCAGCACATCTAGTCAGAGGCAAGCATATTGGAGAAAATAACCTTTAAGTTAATATGATAGAAAATAGACAAGGATGCACCTGTGATTAAAATAAAATAGAATATCAGTGAATAATTTTAGTTGAAGAATGCACATTGGGCAATGTGACTGGTGTGATCGCAGCTTGTAGGGGTGAAGATGAAGTTGTGAAATCAACATCAAACAAAGGATGTAGAGGAATGGGCAACTGTGTAAATTTCACACCACATTTATAATAAATTAACAACTGTTGGTTTAAAGACTTGAAGCTTGATCCACCAGTGTGCTCTAAAGTATTAATTGAGAATATTCGCACAGAATACGGGACATATGTTGAAATAAGGCTGATAGAAAGAGAGGGAAATTTCTACATTACTGTACAACATAACATTTAAGGAGCCTTCTGATAAGGGGTGTAGTTGATTGCCTTAACCTAGTTGTCTTTGTTGCTTCTATGTTAATTTTAAACCTGGAATTATCCCACTTAACACATTTACTGGTGATTGCAACAAAAACAATTGTAATTGAGCTGATAAATCCACCCCTTTCTGTCCGTTAAACTCCTGCTGTTTAAAAATGTGGCTTGTACTAATCTTAGCAACTAAATACAGCCAGTGGGAAGGAGGCATTGTGTGGGTGTCAAGGCACTTCATAACTTAAGATCCATTTTTACATGGGCAATTATATATGGAAATCTTGGATTAGAAAGGCAAATGCAATTGAAATTCTGACATATTAAATTGTTCTAATAAAATATTGCCTAATTTAAATAATTTAATTCTTACTTTGAATTTTTATGTAACATTGATCTGCATTTTACTGATGTTACATTTACATGCGTGCATACAGCTATAAATCCTTATGCCTTGTGCTTGAAGGTATGACAGCTTGAATCTGTGACCTGAATTTTGAAATTAATTTTATATTTTGCTTTGTGTGTATTTTAATATTTTTTTATGGCAGGTTGTCTGAAAAAAACATTTGATAATGATGATGACATGTCATTAAACCAATGGTCTTCAGAATTTTAAAGCTGCCCACCATCCCCATAAATGATTCATTGGGACTTCCCAGAATTATAATATTTATGTAAAAGTTGCTGCTCCGAACATGTTTACAACTCACTTTGCAGTTCTGTTCAGTTAACAATGCCATCAAATACATGATTGACCACATTAGTGGCAGCCTAGACTCCAGAAAAGTGCAAAATTAACCACAGTGTGATCCTTTATCAGAAATGGGAGAGGGACTTTGAGAGTTATTTTGAGCCCTCTAGGCCTCACCCTCATTTTGACACCTACTTCCAGCCAGGACGTGAGTGAAAACAAACATTACTGATGGTCCATTACAGAGTTGCTCACTGCCACTTTGTTTCTTTCACTAAAACTACAGCACTATTTTAGCTGATGTTTTTCCTAGGATCATATTTAATCCTTTTCTTGTCCAGAGCCTGCCCCTGCCCTACCCCCTCCCCCACCCCGATCACTTCAGGCCCCTCGCGGTTTGAAGAATCTGCAATAGACAAGGATGCGCCTGTTACCCAAACCACCTTTAAGTTGAACAGGAATTGAAAGTTGGGGTGTGCAGTGCAGTAGCTCAAAGTTTTAACTCTAAAGCAGAATGTAAATTGTGGTTCTGGCTTGTTTATGACACAGTATGAGTGAATACTATTATCAAGCATTAGGAGTGGAGACTTTGCTTGCCACTAACATCTACATTTAGTTTCTGTGCTGTTAAGCGCCTAATAGAGTTTCTACCTGGATGGTCACTTCTGACTCTCATCGAACAAGCTTTGGCGAAGCCAATCAATCTCGCCGATGCAAAACCTATTGGATTTGTCAATGTTTTTTTTAGGCATGTTGCGCAGCAGTGCTAGCTGCTGTTAAACATGGCATGAAATCAAGACAAAAATAGCATTATGACGTGGCCACCATTGACCACATCATAGCACTTTTTTTAAGCCATGTTGCAGAGCAGTCGGTACTGCAGTGCAATATGTTTAAAAAAAGCGGAGGGGGAGCTCCAGACGAGGGCAGCGCACAGAAAAGCGATGAGTGGGAGTAGAAAGAAGAAATAGTACCTCAGTCACAGAGCGAGCATTGGGTACTAATTAAGTTCAGTCAATCAATCTGTGCTTGGTCAATGCTCCAAAGAAAGGAACAGAAATTATGGTTGGCCTGCGCTGTCCAATTTGGGGGCAGCAAAGAAGAGTGACACTGAAGCCAGCTAATGGTAAGCAGTGAGCAGGCTCCAAGCCCTTTATTGTAATCAGTAGCGTCACGCAAGCGTGAGCGCATGCAGGCTTTACCTAAAAGGAAATGTTGGTTGGAAAACCCGTTAATGAGAAAAGCACAAACCACGTTCGCGACACATACATTTTGGTGAAGTCGATGGAACTGCAAGCCCTCACCACAGAAGACCTGATCACCTTTCTCATTGATCTTCAGGACCAGATCACAAATAGATTTACAGAAAAACTCAATGGCATGAAGGACAAAATGGTAAGTTCTTTCTAAAAGGTGATCAGCGAGTTCCAATAAATATGCACCCTTATCAGCGCCAACAAACACTGTATCACAGACCTGGAGAGTGAAGTGGAAAATACAAAGAGGGAGTTGCTGATAATGAAGTATCTGCTTCAGATGCCATGTGACAAGCGTGAGAGTTTGGAAGATCATTTTATATGGGCAATGTATGCCTGGAAAAGTGAATGAAGTGTTGAGAGGCAAACCCGTTGGTGTTTGTCTTGAGCCTCTTCTGTACCGTTTTCAAGGATGATCATTTTCTTAGTGAGATTGAGAGCTCAGAAGGTGGATAAATAAACATCCGGAAGACCTGCTAGTGAAATGGTTTCTTTTCATTTCAAAGATCATATAATCAGAGAAGCGGGAGGTAGGTTTCAGGGATCATGATGTATCGGTATATAAAGATATAATGCAAAACACTCTGGCCAAACAAAGAGAGATGCTCTTTGTCAAGACAGAGCTCCCAAATGTTAGATTTGATAAAAAAAAAATCTCTTCCCCTTTGCACTGCACTTTTAACTTGGCTCAACCTCCACACAATCAGAACACCTGCATATGGTAGGTGAGTGCTGGACATATTTCAAACAGATGAACAGGAAGAAAGAAGAGGAAGAACAGCAGTGAGGGATAATCGTAAGGGATGTGGAATACAGATAGCGGTGCACAAACACGGGTCAAAATTCCCCAAAAAATTCAGGATGGAGATGTTTACAGAATCAAAATACTAACGACTAGGGTTTTGGACATTATTTGTAAAGATCTGATCTGAATATCCTGCATTTTGGCAGGTAGTGATGAAATCGTTGGCAATGTAGCAGCCAACTTTGAGCAAGGCGAGGATGATAGCTACTAAGGTACACACTGAAAGCTTACCTGTCATGCCTGAGAATGCATCCTTCCCTACATTCGATCGCGGCAGTACTAGAATTCTATCTTTAAATTGGTTGTAATTTATCTTTATTTATTTATTATCATTGGGGTTTTAGTTTGGAAGCGGGAGGAGATCCATCACACTGTAGAGTTAACTCCTGTCTCCAGGACATGGGGTGAATGCAAGCGCAGGCTCAATAGAAAGTTGTTGAAAGAAACACATACCAGTAAGTGAGATGTCTGCTTTAGTTCTTATCTTTTTTTTTTTAACAAATCTTTTTATTGAGTATAAAACTTATGCAGTATACAGTACAGTGACCATGGGAAATGGATGATAAAAACATTATTAGATACAGTTCCATTTCACAAACAGTTGGTACATTAGATCACAAAACTTACATCTCTAGCCGCACTCATGTGAAAACTCTTGCACCATTCAGCGTCAAGCCTGCCCACCCTCCCCTTCTCAGTTTTACAAACCCCTATAGGCAGCCCATTGGTGCCACACTTTCTCCCATTTCTTAGGGCAACCCCTGCCCTCGTACACTACTTTTTCTGCAGTACAACACCAGTCTAAGTCAGTCTTCCATTGTTCCACCCTCAGTGGTAGGGCAGCTCCCCATGCCCGGGCTATGTTTCTCTTAGCCACCATTGCAGCCACCATTAGCCAGAGTTTCTGGTATTTCGCCATGTCTGTTCCCCCGTTACACACTGTATGTGCCATCTGGCAGCTTTGGGAATTTCTTGTCCCAGGACCGCTGACATCACCCGTATTACCTTCACCCAGTAATGATGTATAATAGGGCCCTCCCCAGAGGATGTGGAAAAAGGTACCTTTTCGGTCACAGCCCCGAATGCAGGTATCTGTGTGGATGCGTCCAAGTTTGTGCATGAGCGTACTCATAGAGTAGGACCTGTGGAGGATCCGTAACTGTACTAGCCTGAATCTCGCCCTGACCACTACCTCTCTCGGGCTTTGTATGGCCTCTACCCAATCATCGTCTTCCAGTAACCCAATGTCGGTTTCCCAGGCCTCCCGTAGCGCCCCCAAGGGATCGGGTGAATTATTGACGATCTTCTTGTATGTTAGGGATGATGCCTTTTCCGGGATAGGGTCCAATAAGAGTCGATCCTCCAGGGGACTATATTCCGGAATACGTTCCCCCTCTCGGATATGTGTACGGAGTGCATGCCCTAGCTGCATGTATCTGTATCGTTCCGCTTCCGCTAGTTGGAACTCAGACTGTAGGGTTTCGAACTATATGATCGCCGGGCCCCGCCATACATCACCTAGATGGGCTATATCTAGCAACTTCCATTTGCCAAAGCCCTGCAATTTCCCGACCTCCTCTAACATATCACTGTCCCACAGCGGAGTACGTTCTGTCAATTTATTGTCCCACCCGAGGAATTTATTAGCCCCTTTCCACTCATCTAACACCGCTTTTGTATGGGGGGGCATAGACTTCCCAACCCGTTCGTGATACAGAGCGGCTGGATAGCCTCTAGTGCCCATCACAAGATGGTCAACTTGGTATGCCGAGTCGTTCCTATCCCGAAGATCCAATCATTTATAGCCATCAGCTGCGACGCCCAGTAGTACTTCCTAAAGTCTGGCACTGCCAGGCCCCCCTCATATATGCCTCCCTGGAGTTTGACCAGTGCTATTCTCGCACCACCCCCGTCCCACAATATCTTGCGCAATTCGCCATCGACCTCTTTAAAGAATCCGTCAGGTATCTTATACAGGGTGTTCTGGAGTACATATATCTTTCGTGGCAGTCACATCATTTTAAACAGGACGGCTCTCCCCATCAGGGAAATTGGCAACGTCCTCCAGTGCTCCACGTCTTTTCTCAGACGTTCCAGTTGGAGCTACAAATTACGGGTATGAATTCTGCTTCCGTCTTAGTTACAACGATGCCCAGGTATTTAAAGTGATTGTGTACTTGAAGTTGTATCCCCGTGGGGAGAGCGGGTGGTGGGCTGTCCGAGAGCATAAATAGAAGGGGTTTATCCCAGTTAATTTGATAACCGGAGTACCCCCCGAATAAGTGAAAGATTTGCAGGAGCCTACTGATTGTAAAACGGGGTCTAGTCGCATATAAAAGGACGTCGTCAGCATATAGGGAAATTTTCTTTTCCCACTGCCCACGCCCTATGATACCGGAGGCCACTGGGTCCACCCGCACCCACGCTGCGAGAGGCTCCAGAGCCAGCGCGAATAACACGGGGGAGAGTGGACATCCTTGTCTCGTCCCCCTGTGCAAGGTGAAGGAGCGGGAGACGGAACCATTCACCAGCACCCTAGCCAAGGGGCTACTATAGAGTAGTCTAATCCAGGATTGGAATCGGGGGCCAAACCCAAATCTGTCTAAGACAGCGAACAGGTAATGCCATTCAATACTGTTGAACGCCGTACGCACGTCCAAGGACAGCAACGCTGTATCTTCAGCCGGTCGGGACTCTGTCAAGTGCATCACGCCATACAAACGGTGTAGAATTAATCTGGTACTCCGGTGTGGCATAAAGCCGGACTGGTCAGGGAGTATTAGTGACGTTATCACTCCTGAAAGGCGGTTCACCAGGACTTTAGCGAGGACCTTGACTTCCATATTCAATAGGAATGTGGGCTGTAGGAGCTACAATGGTTCGGCGGCTTGCCCACATTAGGTATAACCACGATGGTGGCTGTCTGTTGGTCAACTGGTAAACAACCCACGTCCTTGGCCTCCACATACATAGATAGGATGTACGGGGCCAGAACGTTCGTCATGTTCTTGAATAGCTCCGCTGGTAGGCCATTCGGCACAGGGGCCATCCTGGACTGCAAGTCTTGGATTGCCCCTTCAATTTCCTCGACCGTAAAATCTTTTTCCATACCCTCCCTGTCCTCGTCTGACAGCGTAGGTAGCCGGACGTCAACCAGCAGCCCCCGGCTTTCTGCTTCCGTTCTGGCGGGGTTGGAGGCATAAACCTCCTCACAATACTCCGCAAATGTTTCCGCTATCCTCTCCCCCGTTACATGCGTTGTCCCCCGCGAGTCACATACCCTCCTCTCCAGCCAAGCAATCATCTTGTTGGCCTTATCGCCGAGGTCATATACCCGCCGTTGTGTTGCCAAGGCGGCTGCACTCGCGGAATTATCGGCAAGGCTCTTCATCTCATGTCCTTTAAGTTCAAGCTGGTGGATAAGCTGCGGATCCGCCTCCTCTCCAGCCAGGATTCTGGCCTCCAAGGCGACTACCTCAGCCTCCAATGCATCCCATTGGATCCTTTTTTCCTTTTTACAGCCCCCCAAGTGGGCCTGAATATGCCCCCGTATCACTGGTTTGAACGCCTCCCAGAGGGTGTACGCTGAATCTACCGATCCCTTGTTTTCCTGGAAGTACAGTTTCGCCCTCTCCCTAGTTTGGTCAGCCAAGTCCTTATTTGTAAAGACCCAGTTATTTATTCTCAGCGGCAAGACAGTAGTTCGCATCGGGCCCTGGAGGGTTACCTCCACCGGTGAATGGTCCGAAATTCCTCGAGACTTGATGTGGGCATTGCAGAACCACCCTTCGTTACCCCGAAGAGTCAGAACATGATCGAGGCGGGAGTGGCTGCCATGCACAGCTGAATAGAAAGTGTACTGTTGCTCTCGGGGATTATGAAGACGCCATACATCCGTTAGGCCCATGCTCTACAAAAGTGCGAAGCGGCTCCACCCTCCTCCCCCTCGTAGCCCTGGTTACCCTGTCTCTCTCCGGATCCATAGTGGAATTCATGTCCCCCTAATATTAGAATACCCGATGGAAGGTCTAGCAAGGCCCCCAGAGCTGATAGCGCTTCAGCATGTAGAGCTGGTGGTATGTAGCCCGAAACTATATTCAGCGTCTGACCCTCCCATTTTCCAGTAAGTGCCACATATCTTCCTAAGGGGTTGTGCCAAATGTTCCCCACCACAAATGGGAGGCCAGTCCTGACCAGAATCCCCACCCCCCTTGAACCCGTTGTGTAACCGGTGTGTGCTGCAAGCCTATAGCCGTACCTATCTAACGCCTTGTACCTATTGCCTTTGAGGTGCGTTTCCTGGATTAGTGCCAGATCTGGGGCGTGTCTATGGAGATATTGCAAGACTACAGGACGCTTAATACGATTACCCAAACCATTAACGTTCCAGGACAGAACCCTAAGATTATTGGAATGTCGATGATCCCCCTGGCGCGACACATTCACACTCTGGTCTTCCATTTGGTAGGAAATAGCACCTTCACTGTACATTTAGATATCACCCACATCGTCTGATCCACTGAACACTGCATGAAGCCTGCATAGCAACATTACATTAACAAAAAATAAACATTCCTAAGAGAACTAGAATAATCCACCACAACGATACCCCCTTCCCACCTCCCTGTTACCCTGCTGGCGGGTGAAACAACCACCCACCTCCCCAACTCGCAGAGTACCTGTCGCCCTGAACTGAATAACTGCTTAAGGGGTTGGAAGGTGCTGAACAGAGTAGTGCACCATCCCGACGTCCCGCACATCCCAATGCCCCTTCTAGGTTGGTCCAGTCCTGCCGGCCATACATCGGGCCATCAGCCAGTTATAGGTCCCAGTGGGCAGAGTCCTGTGCACATAATCTCATCCTCCACCCAGTGGAGGGTGACCCCCCGCGTGCCTCTAGGCACCAACCCTGCAATGTCACTTTACCTGCTGGAGCCGGATCCACCTTCCTGAGCATACCTTTGTCCGAAACCTGTGTCTCATTCTCTGCTGGGCCCCCTTGCTTGCCTTTCGCTAGGCCCCGTTGTCTCTCACGTGGAGGGGTGCGGCCCACTGTACGCCAATCCTCCAGCCAGACCCAGGTTTCCTCAGCCATGCTGAAGTACCACGTCTTCCCCTCGACGACCACTCTCAGCTTCGCAGGGAACAACATGGAATACTTAATGTCTTTACTGCGTAGTTCCCTTTTGACGCCCTCAAGTGTTCGCCTCTGTCGCTGGACCTGAAGAGTGAAGTCAGGAAAGAAACGTATCACCGCATTTTCATGGTGCAGATCACCGTGTGCCCTTGCTGTCTGCAGAATCACGTCCCTGTCCCGATAATTGAGGAGTCGTGCTATAATTGTTCTGGGTGGAGCTCCAGGCTTCGGTCTAGGGATGGGCGCCCTGTGCGCACGTTCAATAGTAAAATACGTAGAGAGTCTTGGGGGCTTCAGGTGGTTGAGGATTAAATCTTCCAGGAACAAATCTACATTCGGTCCTTCCATCCCCTCCGGGACCCCCACCACCCTAATGGTATTCCTTTGTGCCCGCCCTCCCTGGTCTTCGAGCTTAGCCGCCATCACCTCTTGCTGCTTCGTAAGGGACCGAACTTGCTCCTCGAGGCTTTTCGTACTGGTCTGCAGGTGCGCCACATCCGTCTCTATAGCTGCCACTTTGTCGGCCATTTTGTGAAAATCGGCCCGCAGGAGGTTTACAGCCACCGTTACGGCCTCCAATTTAGGTTCAATCGTGCCCTTGAGATCCGCAATCGCCGCCATTATGGCGCCCAAGGAAGGTTCTGCCGTGTTCTCCGGCCTCTGTTCCGGGGTGGCAGCCATTGGTTTTGGGACAGCGTACTTGTCCATTTTGTTCGCCTGTGTCCTGGATTGCCCCTTGGGCTTCATCCGGAGGGCCAGTGTCGTCGCCGATGCTCTCGCTGGTTAGTCCCTCGAAGTAGGGCACTTGAGATGGCTCGCCCCGCCGCTCCGATCAATGCGCTCCCTCCGTGGGCCTTTACTGGAAACACGTGATGAACTTATCCCCCAGGAAAGTCCAGGCCTAATGTACCGCTGCTTCCTTGTCGCCTCTCTATGGGCGCGCAGCCACAGCCACACGTCTTCTGTGGGGCACCCGGGTCCTGGTTATCGCACTCACCCACTCTCTGGTCGGCAGACACTGTCAGCCCCGGCCACACCGCAGCATGTTCTGCCCAAGTGTCTGGCCCAAGAGGGGTGGCGTTCCGGGCCAGATCTTAGATGGTCGCCTCAGAGCCCTCAGTGCACACAGTAATGACCAGTCTCCCCCCCTGGGCTCGCCATGTTAGGCCCTGTCGCTTGCTCCACTCGAGGAGGTGGTCTGCACACGTATCTCCAATTTAGGAACGCTGTGGGGGGGGGTCACTTTGCCCCGGCGGCTCCCGGGGGTGTGATCGATTTCCCCCTAGTCGCCACCGGCAGAATGGATAGGGCCCCCGGAGTCTCGGAGAGAGTCTGTAGGCTCACCGCAGGCAGTAACACTCTGCCCTGCACACAGGACTGCCCGGCCGGCTTACCAGCGCCTCCGGCGAACTCCGTAACTGTTGGCCCCAAGGCAGCAGGTCCGCCGCTTCAGCCTCGCACTCCCGCGGCCCAGCCGCGCCGCAGGCCTTGGATCGATGTAGAGGTCCGCCTTGCTGTGGAGCCGCGAGCGGAAGCCGTGTACGCGACCTCCGCCATAGCAGCACCTCCGGCAGACGTCTCACAGGCCGCAACCGCCGCAGTGTAAATGGCGGCTCTTTGGCGATATCTTCGGGGCTCTGCACAGCCCCAGGCCGGTCCGTGGGGGTCTCTAGTGCAGCACCAGCACAAACCACCGGCAGGATCGGATGGACAGATGGATTAATAGGGGATTACAGAGTCGGTTGACGGTGCTCCACTAAAGTGCCGCCATCTTGCTCGGCTCCCATGCCACGCCCCCTCAGTTCTTATCTTAACGTCAGCCTGGACTCACACGAGATAACGTTTGGAGGAGCATAGTTGGAGAGCAACCTTGTGTGATTGTTAGACTTGGCATCTTTTGGCGTGTTTCCCCTGACTTTTTGCTTTCTGACCTCCCGGTTTTGACTCTGTTTTTGCTGGTGTAATGATTCTGCGCACTTTCCTCACTGCGGTCCAGTGGGAAAGTGCAAGTGCTCCTGTATAAGATGTGTTATGGATTGGTGTTTCCATGATTGGCCTATTTGGTTTATGTGTCAGTCCCTTGTAAAGTGCACTGCGAGTGCCAGGGCCTATAGACCAAATGCTGTTGGTGGGCTGCAGCACTGGATTGTGCCACCCACGCAAACAGCCCGTAAAGTGTAACTCGGGCCTGCCATCGCAGAGCCTGTGCGCAGCCTGAGGCTGCCATGTCGACTTGGCAAGTGCACACACTTGCAAGTCCCTAAACCTTCCCTTTGCTACATGTTAGTCACCCCTAAGGTAGGCCCAAGGTACCCCTGTGGGCAGGGTGCGTTGTACACGAAAGGTAGGACATGCCCGGGTGTGTGCGGCATGTCCTGATAGTGAATTACAGCCTAGTTCGTTTTTCACTATTGCAAGGCTACCTGTTCCCCCTAGGCCAGATCGGGCGGTTTGGATTATTACAGTGTATAAGCCTAACTGACCCCGGGAACATGGTAGAAATTCAAGTTTAGTATGCCTGGACTCAGAATGATAAAATGCAGCTTTTAGTGAAGTTGGTTTTAACATTCTGTGTTTGAAAATACCGCTTTTAGAAAGTAGGTATTTTCTTGTCTAACCATCCAAGCCTGCCTCTGCGAGATTGTGTATTCCGTGTCTGGAATGTGAGTGACAGGGGCTGGGGGATGCCAGGAGACAGGGTGAGTCAGCGCAGGGCTAAATAGCCAGATCGACCTGTAGATGGGTGGGAGGGGTCGCACCTGGGCCCTGAATAGGACAGTGCCTTCCCTCCACAATGCTGGCTCCACCTCCTGTGGTGCGTCTGATGTCCCTGGCCTACTCACTGAAAGAAGGGACGGAGACTTGTCAACAAAGTGCTCCAGAACTGGTTTGGACTAGGCAAAGGCCTCTCTGCCTTCAGAGAACAAAGGAATTTGGGATATAAATATTGGGGCCCTGACCCCAGGAATTTAGATCTCGCTGGAATCAAGGAACCTGCCAAGACGAAGAGCTGGAAGAGCTGCCAGGAGGAGTACTGCCCCGTTGCTGTGTTGTTGCTTTGTTGGGTTGGCCTGCAGTTGCTGCTTCTGTCTTGGGCAGTGAAAGGACTGGACTGAACTTTCTTCAAACTTGTGCTGAGTATCTCCAAGGGCCAGGAACCGAGCTGGCCTCCTGTTAAGAAGTCTCAGGGACTACAAAGACTTCACAAGCCTCTGGGTACCGCTTCTGGAACGCTGTTTCAGTCGCCACAGAGGAAGGGAACTGCAACCGACTCCGTCAGCCGAATCCATCCCTGGCCGGTGACCTGTTTGCACCGCAGACCGCATCGCCCCGCTTCGCATCGCAACCCTGGTCTCACCGTGGGCGACGTCCGACGCCGCCAACATCGAGCCGCTGCTTGCACCGTGACCTGTGGGCACCGCAGTTCGCATCGCATCGCTTCACTGGGCCAGCCGGACCAGACCGACACTGTCGCTGCCACTGGCTCAAGAGTCGAGACCGCACCGCATTTGGGGCACCGCTCGCACGTCTGCGACGCACCGCTCCGACTCGCACCGCTGTCCGACGCCAGCTCCCGCACTCCGGCTAGGTCACCCTGCATCGCAACCTGTCAGCACCGCATCGAGCATCGTCTCACCCTGCATCGCACGCCTTGGACTCACCGACTCCGTCTGCACGACGCTCATCGAGCCGCTGCTTGCACCGCACCTTGCATCGAGGGACACCGCACCTTGCATCGCTCCGTCTTGCACCGCAACCGCGACGAACGCCGACCGGCTCGTACACTCCGTACCAGCCACAACGAGAAAGGTACTGTAACCGAGTCTGTTCACGACTCTGCTGGCCCGTATCGACGCGGTCGGCTGGAACTGTTAGACTCTGTGGTTTTCAGCATCGCGGTAGGCTCGGACGGAGCTACCGACTCGTACGAACTTTGCTTTTGTGCTATTCCTGCAAAGAAGAAGTTAACGTATCAAGTATTCATTCGTAAAGTATAGTATTGTGGATTTTGGTCGTAATTGGTCTTGTCTTGAGTATATAAAATATTGGTTATTTTTCTAAACTGGTGTGGTGTCCGTTTGTAGTGCTTACACTGTATTACTGTTGGTTATGTGCAAATGCTTTACACACTGCCTCTGAATTAAGCCTGACTGCTCGTGCCAAGCTACCACGAGGGTGAGCAGGGGTTACTTCACGAGTGTAACAACCCTTACCCTGACTAGGAAGAAGGGTCCCTACTTGGACAAAGGTGCAAGCCCTTGCCAACTAGAGATCCCATTTCTAACAGTGATAGATCTTCAGGAAACACATTTTCTAAAAATGGGCACTCTACTCTTTCAACATAAGCACAACAGCTTTCTTTTTTGTTCTCCTAAAACAAATCTAAAATGTGCAGAACAATCATAGCTGTACATAAAGTTTTACCGTTTCTGTTAATAGATGTGAGCCTGATGGAGAAACGAGGAGATCCGCTCTTTTTAATGCTGATTTCGGTAGAGTCCTACAACAGTTCTTTCCTCATACACCAAACACTGTTGGTTACTTTCTTCATGGATCTATTTGAAACCTGGTACGGAAAACTAACATAGATCCCTGGGTAAGCAACACACCGGGAATGATGCCAAGGTGCTTCCTAAAAGTGCCAAGCAATATAGAGGGAAATTTCCCCACTGACATAGATTAGCATTCCTTCTCTTGTGGTCCTAGGCTGTATTCTCACATAGGCATATTTCATTCACAAGGCACAATATACATCATTGGTTTAGGACACAGTCATTTCTGATTATGCGCCCATTACTTGGGAGATGGGGATGGGTGAGCGCTATGGGAGGGGGATGGGGGGAAAGCTCTTTCTTCTCAAAGGCAAATTAACTATAGACATGAGCAATGGGCGACTGCATTGCTTATACTTTCATTTTAACAAAGGGAGTGCAGTGGACGTTGGGGTAGTATGGATCACATTCAGAATGGTTTTGTGCATTCAAATATAATGAATTCAAGCAAATAGAGCCTATACTCGCCCTCTGCCCAGCCTCCCTCTGCACACTGCACTAGCTGTGCACAGCGAGTTTGACTGCGGCCAGGCCATGTGCACAATCTCCCGTGCAGCCAACCCTGCAGGGGTTGGCCGTAGAACCTCAGCTGCCACCAGGTAGAAACACATTCAGGTGCTCCCTTTGTAGTGACTCTCCTTAATGCACAAATTTTGTCTACAGTTCCAGTTCAAAGCCTTTTTATCCATCAATGAATGTTGTTTCTTATACTCATTTTTCAAGCAATTTGCTGTTTTAAGAAAAGCCAGTACATTTTTTCAACATTCATTTTTTCTTTTAAAGCAATCCGAACTTTCTGCAGAAGAACGCCCTGAAAAGTTAGGAGCAACACAACAGCATCGCCGAAAAGCAACGTCTCTCAACAAGCAGATCGTGCAAAAGACAAAACTCCTGGACGAGGTACTGCTATATCCCACTATTAAGTTGCTGCTTATGTTTTTTCTTAAAAAATAATTAATGTAGACCTTTTTTTTTTTTAGCAATAATCATTATTTGATCTAATTTTTTGTACTAAAATGATAGCGATATGCGAGTCACAGAAGCATTCACAAGTCAAATTTATTTGAGGGTGTTTGTAAAATTTCATCTGTGTTAGTTTTCATTTTCTGTTATGACCGGTCAGAAACATGTCTTAATCTCTAATTTAGAAAATCAGACATTCCCTTAAGGCCCTGGATGTCCACAGTAGATCGGTCTGCTATTGCACTTTTTCGGTTCTAAATGACATGTTTATATTTTCTACAAAGGCCTTTTGAAATAGTGATCCTAAACCAAGAGTTATAGACTGAATGAAGGTGGATTGCTCTCAATTAGATAATGAGAAGTACCTTAAGGCTTTTGTGAGCATATTGTAGCCTAGACTCCATTTTGTCTGAACAACAGATATTACGGTTGTATGTGATTTCATAGAAAAACGATTTCCTGTAATACCGTTACTGAGAAACCATTTAATCTAAACTGTTTAATGAAAATTTTCAGAATGAATGGCATTTACTTTTTCATAGAAACCAATTCATAGAATGTCTTTTTGGTTGAAATTGGCTTTTTAATGCTTATTTGTTAAGTGTAAATGTAATGTTTGCAGGTCTTACTTTGATAAACAGTTTTATCAGAGATATTTATTTCAGTGGTTTACTTCAGGGGACATTATTTCATATTTATATCTTTTACATTGTCAAACAATTACTTCAGATGCTTTTAATTGGCTGACCCATCACCACCCGTAAACACCATCCATCGCTGACATTTCACAACCCTGAAACACCATCAATCCCTGCCCCCTAAAACCCTTCATCACACCTAAACCACACTCACTTACCCTAACTTCACCCATTCCTAACCCTAAAAACCCCTTTCTACACCTAAACCGCACCCATCCCATACCCCTTAAAACACCTCGGCACACCCGAACTTCACCCATCTCTGAACCCTAAAAAACCCTCACTGCCCTTAAACGCTAGCCATCTGTGACCCTTAAGAACTCCTCATCACCCTAAATCCCTGAACCATAAAAACATCTTTCTGCAGCTAAACTCCACCCATCCCTAAATCCTTAAAACCCTTGACCACACCTAAACTACACTCGCTCACTTTCCCTAACTCCACCAATTCCTGACCATAAAAACCCTTTTCTACGCCTAAATCCCACCCATCCCATATCCCTAAAAACACCTTGGCACACCCAAACTTCACCCATTTCTGAACCCAAAAAAACCCTCACCGCCCTTAAACACTAGCCATCCATGACCCATAAGAACTCCTCATCACCCTAAATCCCTGAACCCCAAAACCCCTTTCTACAGCTAAACTCCACCCATCCCTGAATCCTTAAAACCCCTCACCACCCTAAACTCCACCCCATCCTGAACCCTAAAAATTCCAGCAGCTACCCATAATAGAACCTTAAAAATCCTCTCCAGCCCTAAATCCATGAACTCTAAAACTCCTCTACACCCTTACACTACACCCATTCCTGAAACCTAAAAGCACCTCACATACCTAAACTCCATCCATCCCTGAATCCTTAAAACTCCTCACCACCCTAAACTCTACTCCATCCTGAACCCTAAAAACCCCTCACCACCCCTACATTCCACCCATCTCTGAACCCTAAAACCCCTTTCTATACTCGAACGCCAATTATTCCTGATCCCTAAAAATCCCTCATCACCCTAAACATTGCCCATCCCTGAACCAGAAAACCCCACAGTAGTCCTAAACTCCACCCAAGGTTAATGTAATTTTATATTTTTCCTTAAAAGTATCTTTCCTTTAAAATGTTTCCTTTAATTTTCGATTTTTTTTTTGTATTTTCTTATAATTGTCTTTCCTTAAAATTAGTTTTCCATGATTTGGTTTCCTCTAATGTGGTTTCTCAGTTTTCGTTTTCCATTAATTCACCTATATCAGATATTACTAACCCTTTAACATTAAGTAAACTAATGATAGACGACATTTGGTATAATATAGTCCTGCTTTTGTGGGGAAAAAACTTAGAAATCCGAAATTTGACTTGTACTATTGTGCATGCTGTTGGGTTAAAAGTTTCTCTAGAGCCAGTATTAAAGAAGATAAAAATGTTCAGGCTTCCTACACATCAGTGGCAAAGCCACATAAATGCCTATAGGGTCCTGGAGAATCGTTCCGTGATGATATTGTATCCAATTTGAACATATTGTCAACAATTTGCTGTCGTGCAAACTTAATTGTGTTGCCCTCCACCGGAAGACCCGTAGGTCTCCCATTGAATGCTGTACCTATGAATGAGCACCCTACATTGGCCATAGACAGATCAGAGGAAAAATGTCCCTGTTGGGGATCTGCCCATAACCCTCTAATATATTTCCAAAACAGTGGGTATCCTGTAAAGTCAGCGCCTAGTTATTAGAACCCTGTTTACGACTCTCTTGGTTATGACATGAAGACAGGCTCTATAGCAACTTTTTAGACAAATATGATTTAGTTATGGTAGTTACTTTGCTTTCAGTTCCAATTACCTGCCCTGTGTAACTTTGTTTTTTTGTGAAATAGCATGCTTGTGATGTAACTTCATCTTGAAGTGTGTACATATGATTGGATGTCGCCATTTTGATCTTGGAAAGAACCCTCTCTCTCTCTTCTAGTTACCATATGACTTAGTCACTTACATGTAGGATTGGCACATATTAAATGAGAAAACGAACCAGAGAATTTAAAGTTTCATGTACATTTGTCGTCATCATCTTTATTTTCGATCACTTGGATCTTATAAAGTACATACCACAATATTATCGTAAATATAGCAGTCATAATTTAAAAAGAGTTAAAAATAAATTACAGTAAAACACAGCATTGGTTCCTTAAAAAAAAGAACAGGGACAAAAGGGCTATTTAACAGGAACGCTATTGTGAGGAATGTTACCCTTCCTAATCGAATGTAGACTCATATGTGCGCAATGGTTCCTGGAACAACAAACATAACATAACATTTTAAAACAGAATCAGCACCCAGTCCATAAATAAACATTAAAAATAGGGGCCTAACGCCTAAAACCATACATCTCGAAAGATAAAATGGTGCAGAAACCATCATACAACATTTGATAGAATAAAAGGTCACACAATACATACATCTCGGAAGATGAAATGGTGCCGAAAAGCATCATGCAGTGTCGAATAAATTTAAAAAGTCACATAATACACTTCTTGCATCGAACTTCAGAGGGCCATCAGAAATTTAGCTAGGCTGAACACTACAACTCTCCTAGTGTCAGTACTGAGAATTCGAAGCACCTCTAGGTGGTGTCTAGAACCAGTACACCTACACGGGGACAATCCACTTGACCTCAAGTTTTTGTAGTGAGGACAAAAAATCATAAATGAGCCAGGGATTCAGGTCCTCCTTTGCATGCTGGACACTGGTCACCAAGGGACTCTTGGGATTGCCATCTACTGCAAAACGCCCCGGTAGGGAGGGTATTATATCGAAATTGGAGGAACAATTTCTGCGCAATAGCTGGGACTATCTCATCAATAGTGGGTTCATAATGAGGTCAGGGTTTAAAATCTATAAATGCTAAAGTAAGGGATCCCTCAGCTTTGGTCACACATTCAACCTGTATAAACTCCCAGTTGATGTCTTTAATCCTGACTCTTGAAATCAGAGCCATCTTCTCTGGATCCTTCCAATATATTTCTAGCCCTAATTTCCTCAGAAGCGCCCTAAGGGATTGTAGCCAGGGAATTTTACATAAAAACGGAGACTGAATAAGATCCATGAGGCCCACACAGTAGGAGGCAAGTGCCTCTGTAGACTGTACCCGCTGCTAAAACATTCAAAGTTTACACTCTATTTTATGAGCAGTCTTCCTTTGAGCCAAATCTAGGAAGAATGGGGTTAGGAGGGTACTTGCTGGAAGATTGAGTAAAGATCTTATAAAATGTACATTTGATAACATCAATTAGTCTTTATTTTGCCCCAGGATATTTCAAAGACATAGCAAGAAAAAAAGCAAGCACTGGCCATGCCAATAGGTCTCGCCTGTGGGCGAGCTATTATTAGCATAGGCAATAGGGTGGGTAACAGAGTGGGGTGGGGGCAGGTATTTGTGGATAAAGGGGTGGGGGAGTGCAATGGTTGAAAAACGGAACAGTTAAAAAAATAAAAAGTAAACACCAAGCTCCCTTGGAAGGCAGAGCCGGACATTTAACCTCTGTCTGTGCACAGCAAATGTGACCAGATGAGTAGAAGATTTAAATGTCTTTTTACAGAAAGCGATCACTCGTGAAAGAATACAGTTAATAGGCTATGCTCCACAGTAGGAACATACTCAAGCTGGACAGGTTAAAACAAATAATGCCAGCAAATAGGAAGCAAGCAAATGTAAAGTGCAAACACAAAGCAGTTGGTGGAATGACTGTATGAAATGATTGTAGGACAAATTTCCTAGGGCTCACTAATATTAATTGAATTTATATGAGAGTGGTTCAGAGGCTTTGTAAAAACCGATGTTGTCAGAGAAATCACATATGTATCAGTATGTGGACGTATTTGGAGTATGATGACTGGGTCTCTACATTCAGAAAGGTTATGAATGTATTATCACCATGTGACTCGAGAATGTCTGTGAGGTAATAAAAGGTAGATTGTGGCATTACCTTTGCCAAGTGTAATGAATTGATTGCTTTAGTTAAAATCATGATGTGTATATATAGACACCTCGAGGAACCACTACAGATTATTGTTGCAGATAAAGGATTTCTCCATTTTTAAAAGAAATGTGATGTTTGCAACAATGGATGGCAATAAATCAAGAAAATTGTGGCAAACTATATAGTATAATTGGAGGCACATATTTTACCCACAGAGCTCTACAAGTCTGGGAACTTCTTTGAATTTCTATAAGGTTGAGCCTACGTTTAGACATCTACTGAAATTTGTAAATACAGCCCTTTTTAAAATGTATCTACATTACACTGTCCGGTAAACCCGCATTTAAAGGCCCACATTTCACTGCCCCCCTTTTCCTCTCACCATAAGGAATTAAAGAATGATCAACACTTTCTCGAAAGCCTATGGCTCCGATGGTGACCTCATTAACAACTTGGTTCAATGCCTTTACAAAGCTGCTACTCCTCATCTAGGTCTGCATCTCCTATCCTAAATTGTCTAACAGCTTTTGCAACAGTAGGGTTCCCCACAACTTTTCCCTTTAGCGCCAAATTTCTCTGAACCATGATGACCAGCAAATTAAACCACATCTATTATCATAGGTAAAGACATTAATGAAAGGAGCTCAGTCTAGACAACATGAGTGCTGCACCACTGAATGAAACCCTAGTTCAAGAAGGAAATCCTTTTTATTTCTCAGAATCTGCTTTTTGTACTGTCTTGGTAATGCTCTCTCGACAAGCCTCCCCAAAGATTGTTTAGCAAGTTAAGCTCTTTAACAGATTTTGCCTTTCAGACTGAGTTTAAAACCACCTTGTTAACTTTAGGGGGCTCTGATTGAATCTTACAGCTCTCAAGACAAGCTGAAAAATGATATTGGGTTATTAAGGGCTTTGAAAGCTGTGCTAAGTTATCAGTGTGTTGAGTATGGATTTATGTAATGGATAAATAAACTATGATGCAAGAATCCCCAGGTACAATAGGTCTTATTGCACAATTGTGGCGCTACAGATTGTTTGTGGATTTGCAGACAAGACCCATATCACATGAATTTCGAAACATCTTGATGCCATATTGAGATTATGTGCAGGACAACACTTTATGGGTAATGAATAACTTTGTCAAGTTGCTGCCCTTATGAGGCCGACGGTGCTTGATTCAACTATGTTACATACAGTACCCGGCAAAGTAACAAGATCTTCGATAGTAGAATGCCTGTGCAGTTGTGGTATGAATTGCAAAAGGATGCCTTTAGATGTACTGCTCCAGTGCCCTTTTTCAATCTGACCCTGAGCGGATTTTATTTTCGGATAAGTGTTTAAAGTTCTCCTCCTTAAGAGCTGCGTGGGAATGGATTACATCTCGCTGCACTATATTAAAGTGGATAAACTGATTTGAATATATGTGATAGAAAATGGACGTGGAACTTAAAGGATTATTGATACCGAATGGCTTCTAATCAATTTAATGTATTAGGTTTGATTTTATCAAACTTTTCGATTGAGTAGTGTATTGGAAGGACTCCCCCACTGTATCCCAGACTTGAAAAAAAACAAGAAACAGGAACATACTTACAAAGGTGCCAACTGCATTCCAGTCCTCTTTACAAACCTGTTGCTAGGCAACCGCTGCAACCGGGCAGGAGCAATTGGAGCACGCTGCTTATTTCAAATACATCACTCACAGACCTGCAAATAAAGGCAGAGGTGAACTGAAAAAAATACAGCAAGGGCGTTGTACAATCCTCCGTACATAGAAATATCATCACTGGCTGACTGCTTTGAGGATTAACTGATAGAAAAACTAGGGTGCCCGAGTTGGCCCAGTGGATAAACATTTCACTTACAACAGCCCTGCAACATTCCTTGCATTGAACCAGAACACACCCACCATTCATACACTTTTTGGGAGAAAAAAGGATTTTGGGTTACAAATAGCGCAGTGTCCAACAAAACTGTTAAAAAGACAAAACACTGTGTAGAATTGGAAGTAGTATTTATTGCGTCTTACACCATCAACAGATTCCAGTCAGCTGGAGTCAGCTGTAGAACCTTTGTCCACCAACAGAAGGAACATTCCAAGAGGGGGGGTGGGGGAAACAGGCAGGGATGAACTAAGGTAGATCACACCTCCCTGAGCAGGGAAGAGAAAAATGCAAAAAGCAATATGTTGGAAAGTGGATTATTGGTAGGGGCAAATGTAGGTCTGCCACTGGCAATAAGGCCACTAACACAGTATAGGGCTCAGAATAGGTCTTAGAAAATTATTCCTATGCTCAACCCTTGGTAATGTGGCTGCGAGCAGGCAGGCTTAACTTCAAAGGCAGGTATGTAAAGCATTTAAAAACACCAATTCAGTAAATAATTAAGACACAACACAAAATAAAAATCCAACACCAATGTATAAAAATAGGAAATATTTTTATCTTTTAAATGACACCAAAACGAAAAAAATCCACTGTAGGGAACCAGAGTTATGAATTTTTAAAGATTAGTCACTTTCTAGTGCTTAGAAACCAACAGTGCCCCTTTTAGTCATTTTGTTTTCTCTGACAGGGACACACCTTTAGAAATTGTTCTGGAGAATTTCTCACCACTCTGGGGCAGCCTTCTCCAGCAGGCTGGGTCCAGTTAGAACTCCTTCCTGAAGTTCTTCTTGCGGGTCCCAAAGTATCCAACACACAATACAAGGTTCTGGAATCTCCAAGAGGGTCCTTAAAAGTGTGAAACTTCAATTCCGCAATCCACTTGAACAAAACCCTTACAAATCCACTGGTACTCCAGGCTTGGGATTCTTTGTGGGGCTGTCCAGGTGAGCTCTGTTAACCTGTAGCTTGCAGGGAGTCCACTCTTTAGTTCTTTTGAAGCAGGTTTGATCCACAGGGCTGTAGTTTCAAATGGTGCAAAAAGGCGCAATATCAGAGTTCTGGCCTTTGGAAATGCACATCAGAAATCTTCAGCGCAGACCCTTCTGATTCTCTTAAGTTTTGAGCAGCAGATCTGAGAGGCTCTGCCCCTCTCAGATACTTATTCCAAGTTCTCTGGGTCAAGCAGGAGGTCACAGCTGACCAATGGGAGCAGGGCAACTCCCCAGAATATGACCACATCCTGTAGAGTGTGTCATTATTTTGTCCCAGAGTGCACCAAATCCTCCAAATTCATAATGGCTGATTTTCCAGCAGGGAGGTAAGAGCTGGCTAAACACACCCCTAGGATGGCTAATTTTCATAAACTCTTCCCCCTTGCATCTGTGCATTCCTTCCATAAGCCTAGCTCTGGCTGAGGTGAAAAGTTTAGAGTTGTAAATTACACTAAGGCCTCCTCTTCTCTTTGAAGACCATGGTTTACGACTCCTCCCCCTGCTCTGGCATTCCTGTGTAGCAGCACACTGCCCTCCCAGCAGAGATGGTTAACCCCAGGGGCTCTCTATCACCTCTTCAAGGCAGCCTGGCTAATCCACTTAACTCTGACCAATCAGGACAGACCACTGGAAGGCTGAATCTGGACTTACAAACAAGAAAGTCTTATAACTTCTTGTATGTACACTTTAGGAGAAATTCCACCATATCATATTCTTGAATTTATTAATTCCATTCGGGGAAATCTTTGAATGGTACCTCTAGCCCTCTCCTATCAAGAGTTATTAGTTAATAACTTCCTACCATGTTAACCTATGTAGCAGGGTATTTGCAATGAGAAAAATGACTTGGGCCATTTTTCCAGCACCAGGACTTACAAAAACATATTTTATAAGTACTTCGCTTATATCTACAGGACCCCCACCCCATGGGGCAACTAGGGGAGACTTTAGGGGTTCTGAATCTGTAGAAATATTGCAGATCCTCCCTCCACAGGGCTCCTAGCATCAAAGTCGAATTTGGGCAGCACTTTATCACAATGTGGGGAGTGAAATGTGAAATTTCACTTAACCCAGGGCATATAAAACTCATTTTATAAGGGTCTACCTTATAAATACCTGACCCCCCACCCCTGGGACACCTAGGGGAGACCCTGGGGGTTCCTAATATGCCAAAACATTGTAGGTTATCCATTTTTAAGTGCCCCAAACCCCAAAGTCGAGTTTGAGCTCAATTTACTGTTTAAAAGCAGTCCTGCCACCCAGGGCTACTTTTAAAACTGACCTCAGGCTTCAGCAGTGCACACATGCAATTGCAGAAAAGCTGCTGGCCTCCAAACTGCCATGCCCTATTGTGGGCTAGGGACTTCTAGGTAGTTTTAACCCCCCTGCCCTAATATTTAATAGGGTCTGATAGGGTAGGTCATGCCAACCACAGGGGTACCGCAACCCTTAGTGTACCCTAGTGTATTCAAAATGTGTCTCTTTCAGCATAGCACTGGCCCTGGGCAGGCAGAGCCCAGGGTCAGTCAGAGTCAGTTACCACCAGTACCATTCAGCAAAAAGTTGGGGTGTGCCCAGGGCACAGGATGACTTTGCAACACAATAGAAATGCAGAAAAAGAGTAGGAAGGGAGAAAAAGAGAGTACCAGAATTCTTACAACATATAAAAAATACTAGTACATGCATGGCGAAGGAAAATTTAAATACTGAGGCCAAAATGGGAGAAGTCCCGTGAGGCCGAAAGTTTACCCAAAGCTATAATCATTATGTTATGTTATTTAAGCTTATAAAGCGCATTACTACCCTGAGGCATCTAAGCGCTATAGCAGAAGTTGATGCAAGTATCAGGAGAGGGTAAAAGATGCACTATGTCCTGAATAACCAGGTTTTTACCGCTTTCCTAAAAGCCAGGAGGCTAGGCGCTGTTTTTATACCAAGAGGAAGTAAGTTCCATGTTCTAGAAGCTTCACGCACAATGCTTTTGCCTCCCCATCGTGCTTGTTTGAATCTAGGCACTATTAGTAATTGTGCCTTTGCCGACCGAAGATTTCTGGCAGGGAAATATATTTATCCCCCCTGTCTCACCAATTATGCTCAGTTCCAACCTTACTTCCCCAAATGCACTTAGAACGTCAGGCAAGTCCTGCTTATGCTCCAGCCACCCATCTTTTATGTAACGTTTGAGTAAAGGCATACCTTCATCCTGCACAATGCAATCGTCTCAGTCTTTCTTGTTCAACATTGCCACCTCCAGTACTATGTCCATGTCCTCCTCCCCTTGGGTGTCTACACTTGTATCTAAGGGTGCTCGAGAGAGTAAATCCGCCACAACGTTCTGTTTGCCCGGCACATAGTTCACTTTGAAGTTGTACCCTTCTAATCCTAAGATCCATCTCAAGATCTCTGGCGTGATCCTAGTAGATCCTTTAGTAGTGAAGCCATATATAAGAGGTTTATGATCAGTCATGACCGTGAAAGGTATGCCCCATAGAAAAAATCTAAAATGTCCAATTGCTCAAAAACATGCTAGGGCTTCTTTTTCCACCACCGAATAATGACTCTCTGCCCCTTTTAAATTTGTTGAAGAAAAAGCTACTACATGCTCCTTGTCCCCCACCGTTGAGTAAGGCTGGCCCCAAGACCTTTGTTGCTGGCATCAGTGGACAAAAAGGTCGCCTTGGTGGGATCAAACCTGCCTAGAAAAGGAGCATCAGAAATGCAAGATATGATGGCATCAAATGCCATCTGGCAGTCCTCAGACCATACAAAGGGACTTTTAGACTTGACTAGATTCCGTAAAGGTTCAACCATACTAGCGTAATTCTGTATAAACTTAGAATAGTACTCAGAAAGGCCTAAAAATGATCTGAGTTAATTAGTGGGCGCAGCAGCATTTTGGATGGCTTCCACCAAATTCAATTTTGGTTTAATGCCGTCGTAGGAAATGGTATGCCCTAGGTATTCCACGGAACCCACCCCAATCTGGCACTTTTCTTTCTTTAGTGTAAGTCCCGCTTTATGCAACTTGATTAGAACTTCTCTAAGCATGTCATTGTGTTCTTTAATGTCTTTCCTGTGGATGAGTATGTCATCTTGGAAACACAATGTGCCTGGGACATCTTTCAGAACATGCTGCATTATCCTCTGAAAAGTGGCCGCAGCCAATGCAAGCCCAAATGGCATACGTAGGTATTGAAATGCACCCAAAGGCGTCACAAAGGAAGTGAGGTGGTGAGAATCCAGGTGCAGCTCCACTTGATGATACACCGAGGATAAATCAAGAATGCTAAAGTAACTAGCGTCTTTGATTAGGGTTAAGATTTCATGAATCCTCACGTGGGTGTCTGTCAACCCAAATATTCATATTTAAATCCCTGAGGTCTATGCACAACCTGACATCCTTCCTAGCAGATTTGGTCGTGATAACAACCGGGGCCAACCATTGTGAACTCTCAATGGGTTTAATAACACCCAGTTCTAATCATCTGTCTAGTTCTTTTTGAAGCGGAGCCTGCATGAGGTGCGGAATAGGCCTGACTTTGTGTGCTTATCTTTGGCATTTGCTTTGAGTTTGATGCAGTGTTGGTAACTTTTTAATAACCCTAATTTGTCAGAGAAAAATGTCCGGGAATTCATCACAAATGTTGTGCCCACAAACTGAATGATCAACGAGTAGTACCTGATCAGGGCTGTTAGGATCTGATTTGATGCCCAGCTCTTTCTGGTGTTTCCAACCCAAGAGATTAGATCCTTTTTTCAGTGATATAGACCTTGCCCACGGTGTTCCTCCCCTTGTAGCTGAATTGCATGGTGGTCATACCCATCAACGGAATAGGATCACCATTATACCCGCCCGGCTTGATGTCTGGTACCTCTAGTTTGCCTAATCTGTTCGGAAACATACCTTTAAAAACTTTACATCCCATCCTTGTCACCAGTGTTAAAAAGACAAAACACTGTGTAGAATTGAAAGCAGTGTTTATTGTGTCTTACACCACCAACAGGTTCCAGTCAGCTGTAGAACTTTCGTCCACCAACAGAAGGAACATTCCTGGAGGGAGGGAGGGGAAAACAGGCAGGGATGAACCAAGGTAGATTACAACAAAAACGCTTGAAGGTGCAGCCTGGTAAGCAAGATAAATTCTCAAAAAAACACACTGACACACACCCAGTTTCCGTGGCACTTTGGTTCTTCAGCGATACAGATGGGTGATATATTTGTGCAGCCTGAAAAACGACACAGTTTAGACGTCAACAACAACAGTCAAACTGTGGTGTCGCTTCCCAAAGGGTCTCAGCTCACTTATGTTTTAATCCAGTATCACAGAAGAAGAGGAAAGAATAAAACAAGATTGTAAAAGCAGCCTCGTCAGCCGCAAGTGACACAGTAGGGCACACAGCTAGTAAGCGTTGCGTCCCCATTCCAGTTTGTGAAAAAGAGCAGCTAGTTGCAAGGCAGATACTACCACCTTGAGAGGTACGATGTAATGTAGGTAAAAAAATCCCAAGACCATTGAAGAATGAGGCAGGAATGCGGGCACTTGTCCACACAGACACAGTCTTGCTTGCACTACCAAGTGAGCAGCAGCATTGGTTGGAGTTATCCTACATACCGAAGGCTGCCGATGCAGAGCATGTGGCAGTGTTCAGCCGCATAAAGAAAACAATACTGTCTCATCTGAGGAGCAACAGGTTTCCTTAAAGTGAAAACTGCTACAGAGAGCCGCCCGTTGTGGAGACTGTGGCTGGAAGGTACTGTAGCGGACTATGCTTCAACATGCTGCAGCTTTACCCTGTAGCCTGATCACATGATTTCATTCCTCTCAGAAGGCTCGGGTCACTGTGACACAAACTCCTTGAGGCTGGGGTCTCGCGCCTAGGAGTCTGGGAACAGACCTCCTCTATCTGCCGTCTCACCTCTGGATCAAATACGGAAGCCGGCTGCAGCGTGGGCCTGCGTTGATGTTGCAGTGATTTGAAGATACTCGCTCCTCGAAAACGAAAGCGCTGATACACAAGAGCGAGTATCGCCTCATCCTGCCTCCCTGCTGTGGTGAGAGCGGCGAGGTCAGGAGGAGCAGGAGCTGTGCAGAACTTCAAGAAGCGCGGGCGGCAGGAAGTCAATTAACTTCACCAGTGGGCACTGACTGCAGTGACGTCAGTTTAATTTCGGCGCCACGTGCCTCTACAACTTGGATACATTGTAGCAGTACTTGCAGAGCTGCAAGCAGATCCAGCCAGCCCCATTAGCCTCTGCCTGCTGGGAGCAGTGCGCACCGCGCTGACAGGCGCTGCAGCTCAGTTCATCATGTGCATTTATATAGCAGCACAGGAGGCGCTATAATGCGTGACAATGCATTTCAGTGCAGTGATGCAGATCACCACACTGAAATGCGTTAGCGTCACACCTGATGCGTGATACTTGGCAGGACTGCACCATGTCTAGCTACACCACTGGCGTAATCGGATTTGCTCTATGGGACAAACTTAAAAAAAAAAAACGTACTCACTACTGGTGCAGTTCCATATTCAGAATGTTCTTTGAGGTGGCGCAGCTCCTCCTTCTCCTGCAGCCGCGAAAGGCACGTGGGGCTGAGAGGGCTTTATGGGGGAGGGAGCAAGCAGCACCAAAGCTGCATTAAGTAATACCTATACATGAGCTTTAGCGTGAGCCCTGCACCGGCATAGAGGTGGCCATGTTGCCGGCGGGAAGCACCACAGAGGCACACGGATGTGGGTGCCTGCTTTTTCCCCGTGGGTAACTGGAAGTGCACAAAGAACACAGGAGCCCGCAAGGAGGTCCCTGGTTGTGCCCCAGGGGAACGGTGGAGTGCGTGCTCTATCAGAGCGTGAAACTGACCCAGGCAGATACCGTGAAAAAAAGTTCCTAAGCAGAAAGTAAAAAGCGTAAGTGTCAAGTCTTGCGGCAATACTCCAGAGCCCACAAAGTACATAAAACAGATCATTCTGCACTCGATCAAATGAGTATCGACCTTAATAATTGATTCCTTGATAATATTTTATGCCAGCATACATGCCAATAGACCCGATTCAGGCAGGAAATTGCATTTTCTGCAATAGAAGTCAATGGGGAAATTACGTTCTCCCGATTTCTATTTTAAAATCTCCCACTTCCCTGCCCTAAAATGTTGGCATGTCTGTGCCAGTACCATTTACTCAGTTTGCCAACCCTGTGTAGAGAATCAGTCAGCATGCGTGTATGATTGTGAATGAGTAGATATTTTTGTGTAGTACTAAAAGTGAAATATACTGAAAACAATACACATGCATTTTCCGTTCCCTCATTGCCAAAACCTTTCAGCTTGCCAGTTCTCATAATCACTGGACCGTTGCATTTTCAATCCTCTAGCTGCATAATCTGGCTCTGTCTTATCTACCTTATGACAAATTCATAACGATGACAAAGCTTTTCTGTTTATCTAGAAAGAGGTAAAAGTTGTCATTGAGAGAAGCCAATATCACAATGTCCATCTTATCTGCGGGGTTCCACTATAGCCTTATAGCCCGCCGTAGCGGGCTATACCGGCCATTAAAGGCCCGCTCCGGCGTTAAAGGCCCTTAACAAGGGAGCAGGACTTTGATGGCCGGTATGGCCATAAGGCTATTAGAACATTCTGCCACAAGAGGGCAGAATGTTCTAACAAATAAAACAAAGGCCTCTTGGAGCCCGAGGGGGTTTAAATCCCCTCGAACTCCGAGAGGCCTTTGTTCACAGCAATAGCTGTGAACAAACACAACGTGGAATGTTGCTCTGCAGGCTTTTACCGGCCCGTAGAAGCAGGGAGCACTCCATTGTATTCAATGGAGTGCTCCACATTCCACATTCCAATGTTCTAATACCCTTTTCATTTCTGATGGCCCTGCCTTGTCTATAACATACACACATGCTTACCCAGCACGAAGCATTGACTGTAAGTGCTTCATGGCGCCTTGAAGAGTGGTGTCATTTGAAGCCACTACTTTCTTTTTATCTGGTTGGCTAGTCATACGTCTCTGTATCTAAACTCAGCGATTTGACTTTTTCCTGGAGAGTGCCATGATAAAGATTCCTGGGGTTTGAGCTGGATGGGTCTTGTTTAGGTCTCTTATGTGTTGCATATTTCCATTCAAATTGAATTTCTTAACACACAGGGGCGCGGCAACTCGTCGCTTTGATTTAGTCTCACCTTAGAATTAAAGAATTTGATATTTCTAAAAAAATATTACAGGAAAACGCAGTGTAAAAATTTGAATAACAATGTCAAAGTAATCATTTGACCAAAGGTGCATTGGAATCATGGACCCCATCTCTCATTAAATGTTAAAGTGTATTAAAATATTAAAAGTGCAACGTGCAAAACGAGATCTGTAGCTTTGACTAAGCATACCTATCAAGCCACATGGAAACATGCTTCCATAATGTTCGTAGTCATTTCCTCTTATCCCCACTTTCCAATATCGCAATTAACGTTTCACAAAAACCTAAAAATTCATCCCACCACTGAGGAGGGATCTTGATCAAGCCAACCCTTAGCTATACACAAACGTCCAATCACGGTCTCAGCAAAGAATACACTCTTAATCGTGGTAGACCATGAGTGGTTATGTAAAACATAATGAGATTTGCCCAGGGAGCTGTCTCCACCCCTTTATAGCCCTAAATTCCTTAAAAATCTGAGTCCAGAATTGCTCCAAGGAAAGACAGGTTGCTAATATGTGTACTGTAACTGCATCTGGGAGTGTACAACTGGTACAGCAGGAGTCACTGCAATGCTCCATACATAGGGCTTCTTGAGAATACGATTCAAATCATGGCCCATCAATTATGGAGTATATCTGTACTTCGTTGTCTGCGATACTCAAGTCATCTTCAAAGTTATAACAAAAGAGCTTGTAAATTATTCTAATGCAGATTTTGCGCTTTTCTGCAAGGATTAAATGCAAAAGTGGAACCCAGTCTAAGTGGATCACATCAGGATTGCTGTTGCAAAATCTCTTATCTAGCAATATATTAACAAGTCATATTTCTGAATGCCATACCTGGCTTTTAATAATTGAAACGTGGGGAATACCTTATTATCGAAAAGCGAATCAAATCAAGCTGTTGTAACAGAGTTTACTGCCAGGCGGAGCTGCCAGAATCATGAAAATTAGATGGCAAGTTTGGATTGTCCCAAGAAGACAAATATTGATTGATTTGTGGTATTTTGAGAAGCCTGCTCCATGATTTCCATAACTAAAAAAGCTATCCATTGTGTTAGGAAGGCTGTAGAATATAGTTCAGAGCAGTGTTTCATGGGAGCTTCTCGAATTGTAAATAATAAGAGCCTTCATGTACAGACCAACGAAAAACTTAAGACATCCTAACGCTGAATGCTGCCCAGTAGAAATGAATGAAATGAAATTTGTACTTGTAAAGCGCACCCATACCCCCAAAGGGGTGTCCAGGCGCTGTACGCATACCGCTGTGGAACCCTTCCTGGCTTTTCCCTGTGAAATGTCCACTCCTGGGCACCCCCAGGGTGAAGCCAGGCATCCCAGCGCTGTTGGGGCCGTTGTGGAGATTAAGCAAGCTATTGCCCAGAGTTGCAGAGTGGGACCCATGATTAGAATAGGCACCGAGGCGAGAATTATCAGGTCCGAGGAAATTGAGCCAAAGACCCGCCGAGGCGGGAATTGAACCCTGGTCCCGGGCCAGATCTCTGCATCAGGGTCTGCCGCTCTAACCATTGAGCCACACTTCTCCACAGAAGGATTTTAGGTCTGGTACTGCACAGCCCCATGGGCCATTGGTAGTTTTGAACAGCACAGCATGCGCCTTGGCTTCTTGTATGCCCAAATAAATCTAGAAAGTATGGATTTAATCTTTTTTTTTTTAAATTAACCATGAACAGTGGGGGAATTCCTCAAAAGAAATATAAAGCCTTGGAAGGATTGTTATTTTTTTAGTATTACATCGCCCCGTCAAACTAATTTAAAGTCGATCCCATCTATGCAGCGTGCGTGTGTTTTATTTTTAACAAATAGCCCATAATTCAGGTCTGTCAACTATTAGACTTACGGTGAGGTTTACATAACCAATTTGCTATGCTCAAAACCCTAGAATCAATAAACATCTCCGGCCTAATAATACTAATAATCTGTCTCTTATCAGTATTTAATGATTAACCCAAAATCAAACCAAAAATCTCTGCCTCCTTCTCTAGATTACTAATGGGTTTTTTTTGGGGGAAATGAGTGCACAACAACATATCAACCGTTTATGCAGCTGCTTTCCTCCCTTGGCCATTAAATATTATAGGTAGAAGGTCATTGTTCCTTTTTTCTGATAGAGACTTCTAACTGGAGTGTAATCTTTAAAGGGGGGGGGGGGGAGGGAGGCGGTAGTTTTCACTCTATCTTCCAACCTTAGGGATGACGATTTGGAGACGCCTGAGACTAGGGTCTTGGCACACAGGATATTTTATTCTGACACTCCTTTTGAAAAAAAAAATTATAGTCAGGAGTATACAGGAGGTCCAATTTCTCAGTCCCTTCTCTCCTTCCCGTAAACTGTTCAACTGCCTTGCTTCTGTTGGTTCTATTTCCCCATGTGGGCCCCGGAATAGGAATCTTGTGGACCTTGGAAAACTACAGGGCACACATCCAGTCAGAATGACTGGAAAGAGTGATTCTATTACCCATACCCGTCATCGTCACCGTGTTCACCAACGATATCGTGCTGTGACTTAAGTGCCAAACAAACTCAACGAGTGAGTTTGCACATGCGTGTACCGTCACCGCAACCTGGTCCATCACCCCAACAGACTCCCTGCCTTTCCCAACACTTGCCTTCGGCTGTGACCCTCCTGGGTCATGGCGTCATGGTCTTCAGCGTCCTCTCACCTCCCAGGACCGCTGGGGTGATTGTGCTCGTCTGCGATGCCGTCCTTCTCTTCCTCTGTCGTGCAGTCCATCAGCAACGCTCCTTCCACGTTTTCCACGCTGTCAATCCATCCTTTCTCCTCCCGTGTTGGGTTCAGTCCTGACCACCTCGACGGGCCTTCTTCCTCCTTTTTATGCCTCGACATCCCCCGGGCGACGTCATCCTGAAAGGCTGGTACGCTGTTGTAGTCCCCACCGGGCAGCAGTGTAGCAGCCATTTCGGAGGTTCCGGTTGTGACGGTCACCTTATTACATGCAGATTCCTTACCTAAGAATATTCCTCAGGCTGAATCTGGGAAATCTTAAGCAGTACCTCTGCGCGTCAGTTGGTGGCTCCAGCTCTGCGTCAGCATTGTCTGCGTCAGAAGTGATGTGCGCGGTACCTACATAGGTGCCATCCCGGCACTGATAACGGTTCCTTTCTTTCTGTGCCAACAGATTAGAACCGGAGAGCTACCTCAGTCGTTTTCTTGCCTCTTTTTTTAAATTTTTGTCAACCTTTTAGGAGATTTGCTCCCAGTGTGCTTGGGACATGTCTCCCAACAAACCCACGGGGTGTAAACAGTGTGAAGAATGTCAAAGACAGATGTCTGTCTCTGACCCACACTTACCTGTGTTGCCTTAGGGTGGGCCACGACCCCAAGGCCTGCACCGAAGGTGATTTACGAGCAAGCGATGAAGCTCCTGGCGGGCTGCAGAAGAAGACTCTGCGCCGATTCCGAGGGAGATCTCGGGCCAGTTCACGGAGCCGATCCTGCAGATGATCATCATTCTGCCCAAGTTGTTGTCATCTAAGTCGAGTAAGCCCAAGAACCACAAGAACAAGAAGTCGAAGCGTTCTTCAATGTCTCCTAGCAAACGGCATGCTTCTAGGCCCCACTCCCGCACTTCACTTGTGGAGCTGGTGGCCGGGTCAGCTCCATGCTTCCCAGAATTCCCCAGAGCGACTCCTGCCCAACTCAAGAACTTCTACCATGCCCTGCACTCTCTGAGCCAACGGCTCCCACTGGCAAGCCTTCAGGCACCACAGAGCTGAGAGGTGCTCCTACTGAATTACTGTCCCTGGATTACTGTCAGCAAGTTTGCCTTTGACGCCAGCCAGGCCCTCTAGATCTGACCCAAGATCTGACTGACACCTACACGGGTGCCTCCACCCTTCCCAGTCCCACTCCAACCGTCTCTGTTACTGGTGCCTCTGGCGCAGGTTGAAGAGGAACCTATTCTCCACTCCGATTCTGAGACAGCAATGCCGCTCGCTGTTGACACCGGTGCCTTCTGCACCACGTCAACCCACCCTGGACTTGCTACCCCTAGACAGACCTTCTTTTCCAGTAGGAGGGGGTGATGAAGAGTGTTATGGCCTCTTGGAGGACGACTCCTATCAGGAGGAATACTGGTATGAGGAGCTGGGTGACGCCAGTGGCCTGAACACATATCTAGACTCTGGCCTAATTTCTCCTCCCGGCCATGCCGTGGAGGAACATGCATCTTTTGCGGTATTTATGCTTAGGGCACCGGAGGTCCTTGACCTACAGCTGCCCTCTGTCAAAGTCAAAACAGACGTCTTTACAGAGGTGCCTAAACAGGGGGAAGCTGTGAGGAGCCCCTGCTCCCCTTTAATTAGGCCCTCACCAATATTCTCCTGGGGGTATGGGCCAAACCCTGCACGCGGCCCTCATGCACAGAATGATTGCCCGCCAACATCTTTGTCCCCGGAGGCCCAGCCTTCCTTTCCCAGCATCCCTTTCCCTAGAACCTGTTGGTGTGGGCCTAGAAATTCAAGGTAAACCAAGTGGAATCCCTACTTCCCCACCGGATAGGGAATCCAAGAGGCTATTTGGACCTTTGGGAAGTGTATCTTATCTTCCATCAGCTTGGCATTGCAGTCATTGAACACTGCGTGTCCTTTGGGCCGATACACTTACGCCTTGTGAAATTCGGTTGTGCAGCTGCTGCCCATTCTTCCCAAAGAGGGCTGGGCCATTCTGAATCAGGCATTGGTTGATGGCCAGGGCGCAGCTAAGTTCACCAATCAGTGAGGACTGGACATCACTGACTCACTTGGCAGGGCCAGGGCCTTTACGGTGGCACTCAGAGGCCATGCCTGGTTGAAGTCCACTGGGTTTTCAGGGGACATGCAATTATCTCTGATAGATATGCCCTTTGATGGCTCCCGATAAGGCTGACATGGCACTCGAGTGCTTAAAAGAGAGCCGGGTCACTGCCAAGTCCCTTGGCCTTGCCTTGGGTTCCTGGCAACAGCAGCAGTCCTTTCGGCCCTTCTGTGGCTATGGCTGGGCACCAATACCAAACTTACCCTCCAGGCCAGCAAGGTTTCCAGTCCTTTCGTGGCCAGGGACAAGGATCCCACAGAGAATGCTGGGCCCACACCCAGCGTACTGTCCAGTACCTTACCCCTCTGGCTACCTCAGCCTCCAAACCTCTTTAATGGGTCATCAATGCAACACACCCATCCCATTGGCGGCAGGATAAGGCATCACCTGTCCCAATGGCAAGCATTAACCTCCGACAAATGGGTGCTTCAAATTATGCAGCAGGATTATGCCCTTCCATTCGTGGAATCTCCGCCACCATCCCCAAAATGGCTAATGGAGAACCATCTCTCCTTTCTCCATCAGGAAGTGCTGGCACTGCTGGCTATATAGAGGCTGCCAGCATCAGAAGCAGGTCGTGGTTGTTATTTGGTTGTTATTCCCGGTACTTTCTGGTGCCGAAAAAAGACAGCGGCCTCTGTCCTGTCCTATATCTTAGCCCTCTCAACGCCTATCTACGGAAAGAGAAATTCAAAATGCTCACTTCAGCTTGGGTCTTGTCTGCCTAGGCCCCCAGAGACTGGATAGTAGCTTTGGACCTCCAGAATGTGTATTTCTCATCTCCGTCCAGCAAACCTACAGGCGTTATCTGCGGTTCACGGTGGGCTGGGAGCATTTCCTGTTTACTTTGCTTCCCTTTGGCCTCACCAGTCCCCTCAGGTGTTCACGAATGTGATGGTGGTGGTTGTGGGACATCTGAGGAGGTCAGGGGTTCCAGTCTTTCCATAACTCAACAAATGGTTTTTGAAAGCCGGCTCGTCCCAGGCAGTCTTCGCCCACCTTCAGACTACTGCGAAGCTTCTGCATTTGCTGGTGTTCACTATCAACATGTCAAAGTCACGATGCTACCTTTCATCTGAGCCTGGGTGTAGTGCGGTTTCTTGCCTATCCTCCAGAGTGGAGACTCCAGGATGATCATGCTATCATCCTGATGTTTCAGGCTCGGCCCTGGATTTCATTGAGACAGACTCGGAGGCTCATGGATTGATAGCCTCCTACATCTTGTTAGTGAAGCACGCCAGATGGCATATGCAGGCTCTTCAGTGGGATCTTAAGCCCCGATGGGAACAGCATCAGAGGAATCTTTCCGATCTCGTCCAGATTTCGGAGGAGACTGCAACAGATTGGCAGTGGGGGTTGTTGGACTGCAAATGGGTTAATGGCAGGCACCTCTACCTTCCAACCCACAATTCATGGTGGTGACTGATGCATCACTAATGGGATGGCTGGTCACCTGGGGGAGGTGGAGATCAAAGGACACTGGTCTCTGGTGGAAACGATAATGCACATAAACCTTCTGGTGCTGCAAGTGATTTACTTGATGTTAAAGGCCTTCCTCCCATTCATCAAGGGAAGGCTGGTTCAAGTGTTCAAGGACAACACTTCTGCATGTGGTACTGCAATCAGGCCATATGGGGTCATGGACCCTGTGCCAGGAGACTATCTGCCTCTGGACTTGACTGGAGTGCTAGCTAGCACACTTTCCTGGATGTGCAGCACTTGTCGGGATTTCTAAATGTCAGGGTAGACTAACTCAGCCTTTGATGCCTTGCATATCACAAATGAGGTCTACACCTGGAAGTGGTACAAGGTCTCTTTCGCGAATGTGGAGAACCTTGGCTCAATCTGTTTGCCACTACCGAGAATGCGCAATGTCAGCGGTTTTGCGTGTTGGAGTTTCCAAAGCGGCTCTCGCTCGGAGACGCGCTCTGCGTAGACTGGGCCCGGGACTCCTTTATGCCTTTGCAATGATACCACTCCTACCCTGGGTACCAAAGAAGGTCAGGACCGACCAGGCCCAAGTCATCCTAGTGGCTCTAGACTTGTCGAGGAGATTTTGGTATCACAAACTCGTGAGCGTCTGTCCTCGGATCACACTTCTATTTTTGGGAGGGCCTCTTTTCACAGCAACATGGCAGAGTTCTACACCCGAACCTGGCATGCTCCACTTACATGCTTGCAGATTGAGCGGTGACAGTTGAATACTTTTGATCTTCATCCTAAGATCTGTGATGTCACCCTGCAGCCAGGCATTCTTCAACAAAATATGTATATGCCTGCCATTGGACACATTTCTAGCTGGTGTTCCTCCTGTAACATTACTCCACTTTCTGCCTCCTTGTAGGAGGTGCTGTTGATTGTGCTTTCATTAGCCCAGCAAGGCCTTGTCTAGGGAACCCTTAAAGGTTATCTTTCTGCCGTCTGCATTTTTCTTGGTTACTAGAACTGACCCCAATGTTCAAGTTACCTGTTGTGACACGTTTCTTTAAGGGCTTGCAACATTTCTTCCCTCCTACCACTTTTGTCATGCCTAGTCTATCCTGTTTTAGGTTGAAACCTATAATAACTGATAAAACCCCACTAAAAGGGCAGCAAGCCCTCATAAGTGTAAACATATAGATACTGATAAACCCCTGTTCAACTTCAAACTAAAATGCCATTCAAAAGGAAAGTGAGAGAGCATGAGCCTTTTTTATGTCTTCCTGAAGGGGCAGTACGTGTTACTTTGTTATACAAGGTAGCAGCAAGAAAGACTGGTCTGCTTGATCTTTTTTGTTAAAGGTTCTTACTAAAACATTATTCCTGTTTCTTCCAGTTTCTATGTGCCTGAATTAGAGGTGCAGGGCTTAGAAGCATGTTTTAGGTCTGATCAAATTATTTTATACACTTTAGAGAATCTGGGAATATTAAAATCATATTTGGTATTTTGGCAGTGTTTGATTTGATCACTTATTAGTGAAATGGCTGGTTCATAAGAATCTTGGCTACTATGTGCTGTCACATTTACCCACAAAACAGAATGGTTAAAAACCTTTGATACATCAGCCCCCTTTTCTAACAAGCCAGGATTTATACAATTGCCAAATACACCAGGTTTTGAACATTCAATGCAAGGTGTAGTGCCAGGTGCCTGGGAAAAGAGTGTTGTCACCATACACGTGGAATAGGGCATGACTTTCCATATATCAACAAAACTTATGGCTGCTAGATGTCATATTGTTATGTGTGATACATTCAGCTAATCCTGGAATTAAAAAAAAATCAAACTGTACTTTACTGCTGGGGCTTGTGACCCCATACTTACAATGATAACAGCAACATTTCAAATCCCAGAATACAACGTAATGTCTGTTTAAAAGCCAGGACTGACTTAAAGTGAGACATTTTCCTTGGGGTCATTCGGCACCTATGAATGTCCTCACAACAGCAGCACTGCAGTAATTTAGTCTGGCAAAGAGTGCAGAAAAGTAGTGCCAAGCATGCTTAAAGCATCAAGTGTTTTAGAATGCAGGGATATACATTACTATGGTATAATTCAACATTTTAAAGGTTTCTCAAGGAACTCGGGTGTTAGCAGGGTTGACTGTCCCTACAGTGTTGTAATATTCAGTAAAGAGAGGGTGAATGACTCTCAACTATGTCCAGGAATTTGTTTAATAAAACATTTAAATATAGCACTCTTACTTCATTAATTCATTAATAGTTCTTTAAACCAGACAGAGTAAGTCTGAGAGGTAATGAGATGTGAGAGAGAGTACGGAGATGTGAGTGAGAGTACAATACAAAGGATGTCTATGCTTAAAACAGTCTAACATAAGTCCATTGAATACACTGCCAATGGGACTACACAAAGTACCCTGCATTACTTCTCCTTTACATTAAATATGCGCTATATAACAACTACAAAAAACAATGCTTTATAAACACTGAAAAAAACACAGTTTTTGTTTATTTTGTGCATTGGGCATCTGAATGAACACTGATAACTGATGTCAAAAGGTTTGGAAAACACTATCTGAAAGAGACACGTTAGTGACAGATTCCTTACCTTAGAATATCCCCAGGCGTCAGGCTGGAACCGGAAAGTTTTTGCGTAGCAGTACCCTTGCGCGTCGGTAGGCGGCGTCGTGCGGCTCCGCGTCCGTCGTCGGCGTCGGGACCGCCGGGATGACGCCACGGGCAGTACTTAGACGCCGCCCCTGCGCGCTGACGTCAGTTCTTTCTTTTTCCGCGCCAGTAAGCGCAGATCCGGGAAGAGCAGTGCCCTAGTCATTTTTTGACTACGTTTTTGGGTGATTTTCCACTGTTTTCTCGAAGTCTCTCGACTCCGTAGGTGTCGGTAGGGATGCCCGGCTTCAAGCCATGCGACGCCTGTGGTTGAATGATGTTGATCACAGACCCGCATCAGGATTGTCTCTACTGCCTCGGCCGCGACCACGACACAAAGTCGTGCTCCGACTGCCGGGCCTTGCATCCAAAGGCTTTGCGAGAGCGGTCTCGAAAGCTCCTCGAGGTCCGGCAGTCGGCTCCGCGCCACGCCAAGCCCCGGTCACGTGAGAATGCGAGGGGCCAGTCGCGGAGTCCTCATCGGTCGTCGGGGTCCAAGTCTTCGCACTCCTCCGGTAAGTCGAAGCATAAGAAGTCGAAGAAGCGTCATCGCTCGACGACTTCCCCTCGCCGGTCTCGCGACTCGGCTGAGGGTCCTGTCGGCACCGTCCCTGCCCCCGCGGCTCCGGGAGTGCCTGTGGAGCCGCCCCCGCATTACCCGTCCTTCCCGGGTTCGGGGGCGACTCCGGCCGAGATACAGGAGTTCCTGTCGGCCATGGACCGCCTCTTCGGGCCTCAAGGTCCCCCCGGTGCGCCTTCGGGCCCCGCGGGCTCTGATGGGGTTTCTCCGGCGCCGCCGGCGACTCCGGTCCCGGCGCCGCCTGTTACACCAGCCTCGGTCCCGGCTCCGGCCTCGACCCCGGCTCCGGTGCTGCCACAACCCCGATCGACGCCGGTTGACCTGACGACACCTCCACCGGCGCCGATCTCTCCGGTGCCGTTCCCGACGCCGCCCGGGGCTCCGGGCGTCGTCGTTCCCCGGTTCTCTCCGGATCCGGACATGGTGCCGGACCGGCGTCACTCGACGCCGGCTCCGACGCCGATGGGCCCTTGGGTCCCACATGTCCCTCCTCCTTATTTTGAACCAGAATTGGAGGACGCAGAGGACTGGGAGGGGTCTGATGACCCTCTCACACAGCAATGTGAGTTTGATCAGGACTGGGCTGAGGAGCTTGGGGATGCCAGTGGTCTGGACACCTCCCCTGACTCTGGCATGCTGTCTCCTCCTTCCGTGGCAACGGAGGAGGGAGCAAACTTTGCAACGGTGTTGCGTAGAGCAGCTGGGGCCTTACACCTCCAGTTGCCTACAGTGGCTGTCAGGACTAACATCCTGACGGAAGTGCTTCATCCGGCGGCTACCTCCTCGGAGCCACTGCTGCCGTTTAACGAGGCGCTTTCAGACGTTCTTTTGGGCACCTGGTCCAAGCCCACCACAGGGGCTCCTGTGGATAGGAATGTGGCCCGATGCCATCGCTCCTGCTCCGGGCGACCCCCTGTTCCTCTCCCAACACCCCACCCCTGAGAGCTTGGTGGTCCAAGCTTCTGCTTCCCAAAGCGCCTTCCCTACCGCTCCCCCGGATAGGGAATCCAAACGCCTGGATCAATTTGGGAAGAAGGTCTTTTCTTCCTCCAGTGCTGGCTTGAGGTCCGTCAATACCACTTGCCTCTTGGGCCGATATTCCCACTCCTTGTGGGACTCGGTGGCGCAAGTTCTGCCCCAGTGTCCTGAGGAGGTCCAGACACTGCTTTCCCGCACCATTGCGGAGGGAAGAGATGCAGCAAAATACACCATCAGATGTGGCCTTGATACCGCCGACTCGCTGGGCAGATCGCTTGCGACTACAGTGGCGCTGCGCCGTCACGCCTGGCTGAGAACCACTGGTTTCTCGGGTGATGTCCAAAACACTCTTATGGACATGCCCTTTGATGGGATCGGTCTTTTTGGGAACAAGGCAGACCATGCGCTGGAGCGCTTTAAGGACTCACGGGCTACGGCCAAGTCCCTGGGCCTTTCTGCTGTACGTCCTACGCAGCCGTCTGCTTTTCGCCCCTTTCGTGGCCACGGAAGGGGCGCCCAGTCACGCCCGCTGCCCAGCCACCGGCCCGCGCAGCAAATGTCTTCGCGTGGCCGAGGACGTGGCTCCCGCCGTGGCGGGTCAGGCAACCAGCGTGCGGGTCAGGCCACCAACCCCGCCCCGTCTGCGGCCTCCAAACCCTCCTAGTCCTTCTTTTCAGGTGCACAGCACGCCAGTAGGGGGCAGTGTCCGCCATCACCTTCACCACTGGCGTGCCATCACCTCGGACAGGTGGGTCTTGGACATTGTCCGAAGGGGCTACTCCTCCCCTTCGAGACCATCCCCCAGCCATGCCACCTCAATTCCACCGCATGTCAGGGGATCACTTGGTGCTTCTTCAGAAGGAAGTTGCGGCCCTCTTGGCCAAGGGGGCCATCGAGCGCGTTCCGACCCCAGAAGTAGGACGTGGTTGCTACTCCCACTACTTTCTGGTGCCCAAAAGGACAAGGAGGACATGCGTCCTATCTTGGACCTCCGGAACGTCAATCGCTTCCTCCGGAAGGAGAAGTTCAAGATGCTTACCCTAGCTCAGGTCTTGACTGCCCTCGACCCTGGAGACTGGATGGTAGCGTTGGACTTGCAGGACGCATATTTCCACATCCCCGTCCTGCCGGCCCACCGGCGTTACCTGCGGTTCACGGTAGGCCTCGAGCATTTTCAGTTCACCGTGCTCCCTTTCGGCCTTACCAGCGCCCCTCGGGTGTTCACGAAAGTGATGGCGGTGGTCGCAGCTCATCTGCGCCGGGCAGGGGTTCCAGTCTTCCCCTACCTCGACGACTGGCTGCTGAAGGCGGGCTCGTCCCAGGCAGTCGTCTCCCACCTCCAGACTACGGCCGAACTCCTGCACTCGCTGGGGTTTTCCATCAACGTGCCGAAGTCGCACCTGACTCCTTCTCCACAGCTCCTTTTCATCGGAGCAGTTCTGGACACGACGCAGTTTCGGGTTTATCCTCCCGAACGGCGAATCCGGGATATTCAGGCTATGATTCCGATCTTTCGGCCTCTATCCTGGGTTTCGGTAGGGATGACCCTGAGGCTGCTGGGCCTCATGGCCTCCTGCATCCTGCTGGTCGATCATGCCAGATGGCTTATACAGGCTCTGCAGTGGGACCTGAAGTTCCAGTGGGCGCAGCACCAGGGCAACCTGTCCGATCACGTCCAGATCTCGGAGGGGACTGCAAAACAGTTGCAGTGGTGGCTCTCGAACCGGCAATGGGTCATGGGCAGATTCCTCTCCCTTCCCCAGCCAGAGCACACAGTTGTGACGGACGCGTCCCTTCTGGGATGGGGCGGTCACATGGGAGAGGCGGAGATCAGAGGCCTCTGGTCTCCGGCGGAGTCCCGGCTCCATATCAACATTCTGGAGCTCCGGGCGATCCGACTTGCACTCAAGGCATTCCTTCCCTCTGTCAAAGGGACGGTAGTGCAGGTGTTCACAGACAACACCACCGCCATGTGGTACTGCAACAAACTGGGCGGGGTGGGGTCGTGGACCCTATGTCAGGAGGCTCTGCGCCTCTGGACATGGCTGGAACATCAGGGCATATTCCTGGTGGTTCAACACCTGGCAGGTTCCCTGAACGCCAGGGCGGACGAACTCAGCCGCAGGTGCATGATGGATCACGAATGGCGTCTTCACTCGGAGGTGGCGCATGGTCTCTTTCAACAGTGGGGAGAGCCTTGGTTAGATCTGTTCGCCACCGAAGAGAACGCGCAATGTCAGCAGTTCTGCGCGTTGGAATTTCCAAGGCGGCACTCGCTTGGCGACGCTTTTCGTCGCGAGTGGAGTTGCGGTCTGTTGTACGCCTTTCCGCCTATACCACTTCTACCCAGAGTGTTGAAGAAGATTCGACGCGACCGGGCCCAAGTCATTCTTGTGGCTCCGGACTGGGCTCGATGAGTTTGGTATCCCGAGCTACTCAGTATGAGCGTCGATCCCCCGATCCGTCTGCCTCTTCGGGAGGATCTTCTGTCGCAGCAGCAGGGGACGGTCCTCCACCCGAACCTGTCCAGTCTACACCTGCTTGCGTGGAGATTGAGCGGCGGCAGTTGATTCCTTTCGACTTGCTTCCCGAAGTTTGTGATGTGATTCTGGCAGCCAGGCGTCCCTCCACTAAGGTGGTATACGGTTGCAGGTGGAACAAGTTTGTGGCATGTTGCACAGCAAAGGATGTGAATCCCCTTCCTGCCCCTCTTTCTGAGGTTCTTCTGTTCCTTCTTTCTCTGGCCCAACAGGGTTCTGCCCTGGGTACCATCAAGGGCTATCTTTGTGCAATCTCGGCCTTTCTCAGGCTTCCTGATCAGCCCTCTCTTTTTAAGTCCCCTGTTGTTAACAGGTTTCTTAAAGGCATTACACACCTCTTCCCTCCTGTTCCGTTTGTAATGCCTCAGTGGGACTTGAACTTGGTTCTTACTTTCTTAATGTGCGCTCCCTTTGAGCCTTTGCATAACTGTCCTCTTCGTCTTCTTACTCTGAAGACAGCCTTTCTGGTGGCCATCACCTCCGCTCGGCGGGTGAGTGAGCTCCAGGCTCTTTCATGCAAACCCCCCTTTCTGTCTGTTCATCCAGACAAGGTTGTTCTTAGGACGCGTCCGTCCTTCTTGCCAAAGGTGGTTACTGCCTTCCACATTGGGCAGACCATCACTTTGCCCACCTTCTTTCCGCCTCCGCATCCTTCCAGAGAGGAAGAGAGATTCCACCGTCTGGACCCAAAACGTGCGCTTTCCTTTTACATCAACCGCACACACCAGTTCCGGGTGGATGACCAGCTCTTTGTTGGCTACGTGGGCGCCAAAAAAGGTCGGGCGGTACACAAAAGGACCATCTCCCGCTGGGTCACCTTGTGTATCAAAGCCTGCTATTCTTTGGCTAAGAAGGAGCCTCCTGTTGGGCTGCGTGCCCATTCCACCAGGGCAACGGCAGCTACCACGGCTTTAGGCCGCGGTGTTCCGTTGCAGGATATATGTCAGGCAGCTACATGGGCCTCGCTGCACACGTTTACCAAACATTACTGCCTTGACAGCCAGGTCCGGAGGGACGGCTTCTTTGGCCGTTCTGTCCTCCGGGACTTCCTTGTCTGAATCTGTTCGCAGACCCACCACCGGGGTTGGTATTGCTGGGGTATCTATTCTAAGGTAAGGAATCTGTCACTAACGTGTCTCTTTCAGGGGGGGCGCTAGAGAGCGCACGGCAAAATGGCCGCACTGTTGTGAGGCTCTGCCCGGCCGAGCTGAAATCCGCCCATTATCTGCTGCCTTACGGGTCAAATGTGCCCATAAATCACCGGAGTGCTTCCCGGAACCCAGGCGACACCATATGGCGAGGTTGCTGGACCTGCGGCGCTGTTGAATACACGCTGGCGGCGACTCCGGGTGTGGACGCTGAGACCGAGAAAATGGCGACCGCTGCTGGGAGATAGGCCTCACTGGGCCGGTGCGCTGTGCGACTGCCCTGCAGCTGCCTCCTGTGACTAGCGACGCTCTACGCTGGACACTGCTGAGGCGGCGGCCCCCCCCCCGGGGACGCCGGGAGCTTAGTGAAGGAGTTGTGCGGTGGTGAGGCGGAGAAGTAGTCGACTGCGGGGCCCGACGCTGCGGAGGTGTAATCGACGGCGCAGACATTTGCTGAGGCTCCCTGTGGTATCGGACGCCCGCCGGCGCCGGTTGCGGTGAGTGGGGTGCGCGGCTGGGCTTGGGCTACAGCTGCGTAGGTGGGAGCGGGCCCGGGCCTGGGCTGCGGCCTGCAAGGTGTGGCTGGTGCGGGGCGTAGGGGATCTCGGCTGTTTCTGCAGCGGAGGAGCCGCGGGCGAGATCGCTGTCTGCCTGCTGCCGCCTGGCATTGAGCTGCGCTGGGTGCCGACCTTCCTGGGAGTCTGTGGTGAATACCTCCCCAGCTTGGTGTGTGATCTTGGAGCAACATCACCATTCCCTCTTGACTCACTTGGCAGGCTTGCGCTGGAGGGGTCCTTTATGCGGGCTGAGGTTTGAGGCCCAGTGAGTGACGCTGCAGCCTTCCCACCCCCCCTGCTGTGTCTGCGGTCTGCGGCAGTGCTGCCTGAATCACCTTGGGTGCCGGGCAGCGCACTGACGGCTGGCTGCCGGGCGGTGGTGGCACACCGTTGGGAACTACACCTGGACCGCGGGCTGGGCTGCATAGGCCTTGATCCCCTCCGTGGGGGGTGTGCAGGTGTAACATGGGGAAGACGGATAAGTCCCAGCCACGTTTGACTTTCGACCTGCGCAAGCCCGCAAAAACTCCACAAAAGGCGGCCTCTGATTCGGAGGCGGATGCGCAGGCGGACGGCCCTTCCACACTGGAAAGCACATTGCTAGCCATGCAACGCTCTCTACAGGCCATCGAGGGCACGATGGCCTCAGTCAACCACCGCCTCGACCATGTGTCCTCCCAGTTGGAGAAACAAAATGCGCGCATGGGGGAGGTGGAGCAGAGGGTGTCGGACACTGAGGATGTGTTGAGCACCGTGGCAGAAAAGGCGCTGAACATGGAAAAAATACTGGCCTTAATTCAAGCCAAAAATGAGGAGTTGGAGGCGCGATCGAGGCGCAGTAATATCCGTATCACTGGCCTGCCGGAGTCCACAAATGTGGGGAAAATGGAGACGTATATTGAGGGCCTGGTTTCGGACATCTTTGGGTCTGAACACCTCTCCAGAATGTTTATTGTGGAGCGAGCCCACCGCTCACTGGCTGCCCGCCCGGCCCCGGGGGCTCCTCCCCGCCCTATTATTGCCAGGATCCTTAATTACAGGGACCGGGACACTATCTTAAGGCTAGCCAGAGAGAAGGGTCCGATAGTACATCAGGGCAACGCTCTCTCCTTTTTTCCTGATTTTACGGTGGCAGTGCAAGCTGCCCGCCGTGAATTTGGCTCCGTGAAAAAGCTCCTGCAGGCCGATGGGATCCCGTACGCCATGCTGTATCCGGCCCGTCTCCGCATTGGCGGGGATGGTAACTCCAAGATTTTTTCATCTCCCAAGGCCGCGATGGAACACGCTAAGCAATTGAAGCGACGGCGACAAGAGTCTGGTACTGCCCCTGAAGACGAGTAGAAACAGTGTGCTTTGAACACTCTCTCGAACTGGCACATGCATTAGGTTTCTTACATTGTATTATATACGATGGGTGCCCAACTATACTGGAACCTGCTGTTGATATGTAACGTGTGTCATTGGGCCTCAATGCTGGCTACGTTTTTTTTTTTTTTGCTTTCTCTCCCTGTGCTGCTGTCTTAGAAATTCTCCTCTCCCTAGGTTCTAATGATATCTTGGAATTTCCGTTACTGGTTTCGGGAGGGAGTCCCCCTGTTATTGGCAATACTTGGCTGCAACTCGTAGGGCCCTGTTTGATGTATGTCCTTATGAGGTGTTTGCTAAAGCTGGGACCATGGCACTAGTATACATCTGTGCCCGTAGACATGGGCGAATTCCTGTATTGGCATCTGGTAGACCTGCTCGGCCACCTCCTTTTCTGTTGGAGGTTAGTAGCACTCAGTGCCCCCCACTAATGGGTGCACCCCAAAGTTGTGCTTTGTTTGTTGGGATTGGGGGGGGTGGAAGGGTTGGGCTATGGGATGGCTTTGGCGTGTTGGGGAAGCTAAAGTGGGTGGGGGGTGGAGGGGTTCGGGGCTGGGTAGGCAGAATGCAGGGGTTTATTGTTCGGATTGTCACTGTGTGGGTAGGCGCTGACTTTTGGTTATTCTTGAAGATGATTGTCCTTTCTTATGTTTCCGATGTCCCACTATGGCCGGCCGGCCACAATGACTTCTACACTTAAATTCCTTACTTGGAATGTTCGAGGCTTGAACACGCCTAAAAAGATCAGATCAGTGATTGCCTATTTAGATCGTGTGGGTGTGCATATTGCCCTTTTGCAGGAGACACATCTAACCCGGGATTCAGCTGGCAAGATAGGTGCACGCTGGTCGTGTGTAAAGGTTGCCTCATCCTTCTCTAGCTATTCTAGGGGTGTGCTTATCCTGGTAAAAAGGGGTGTGCCCTTTACTGTGATCAAATCAGAGACGGATGACTGCGGGCGAGTGGCGATGGTGCATGGGCGCTTGGGTGGAGAGAGTGTGTTAATAGTGAATGTCTATGGTCCGAATGTGGATGACCCCTCATTTTATTCTGATGTGTGGCAGAGAATATCGAAGTTCCCCCCGGCCGCCATAGTGTGGGGGGGAGATTTTAATTTGTGCCTGGATGCAGCCATGGATAGGGAAAGTAGTGGTGTGTTGCGGCTCAAACTTGCGACCGACATGCTGTTGGGTCTGATGGATACGGGTCAACTAAATGATATTTGGCGCTCCCGGAATCCGGATGGTCGGGAGAGCACTTTTGCTTCTGCGGCCCATGGTTCCTGGTCCCGCATTGATTTTTGGCTAGTCTCGGCGCAGGTCTGTAATTGGACCACGGCGGTGTCGCATGAGGCACGTACTCTGTCGGACCATTCCCCTGTACTTCTAGAACTGCAGCTTCCGGCCTACCAGAGACCGCCCTTTGCATGGAGGCTCCAACCTTCAGAGCTCAAGGACCCTGTTTTTCACCAGACCGTTGCTGAGGCAATTAAAAATTATTTTCGGGAAAATAAGGGATCTGTTGACAGCGTGGGTACGCTCTGGGAAGCTTTTAAAGTCACTATAAGGGGATCTTGTATTGGGGTCCAATCTGGTATCCTGCGAGACATTCGCCGTAGAATACGGAAGTTGACATCTGACATATCCCAGCGGGAGCGAGAATTTGAGTCAAATCCTTCCACAGCTAAACTTTCGGCTATGAGGGAGCTTATTTGGGAACATAATGATGCGGTGGATCAGGAGCTGTCACATTGCTCCAGACGCCGGATAGCGCGCTACTACGGGGAGGGTGGCCGACCTGGCCGCTCGCTCGCACAAAAGATATCGGAACCGCGCAGTCAAGATGATATTGCTGAGCTGTTGGATGAAAATGGGATTGCCCGCCATTCAACGGTGGACCTTTGTGACACCGTATTACGATTCTATACAAGTCTCTATGCCACTAGAGAGTCTCCATCCGTAGCGGAGATAGATGCCTACCTTGACGATATAGCACTAGGATGGTTATCTCCTGCACCTCGTACAACCATTCGGAGTGGAGGATGTCAGGGAGGCCATTGCGTCTTTACCAACCTGTAAAGCCGCAGGACCTGACGGGCTGCCTGGCGAATTTTATAAAACCTAAGCATCGGACTTGGCCCCTCGGCTCCTAGCTGTGTATGCAGAGGCCTATGAAACTGGGACATTGCCGCATTCCCTCCGGGAGGCCCTCCTTGTCACCCTACTGAAACCAGATAAGCCCCCGAATCAGTGCGGCTCATACCGACCTTTATCCATCATCAATATCGATGCAAAGATTCTCGCCAAAATTATAGCTACCAGGTTGCAACCGTTAGTTCCTCTACTGGTGTTGCCTGATCAGTCTGGCTTCGTCACGGAGTGCTCTACGACACACAACTTGCGTACGCTCTTTGCCACGCTACACTATTTTGAACCTGATTTCCAGGCGGTGGCTGTGTTGCTCGACGCAGCTAAAGCCTTTGACTCTCTGCAGTGGCCCTTTATGTTTGCTGTGCTGGGTCAGATGGGCTTCCCACCTTTCTTTCTGCAATGGCTTAGGGTGCTCTACAGCGGCCCGGTGGCTCGCGTTCGGGTCAATGGGTGGGTGTCCTCCCTGTTTCGCATTGAATGGGGTACGAGACAGGGGTGCCCTCTGTCTCCTATGCTTTTTTCTCTGGCGCTGGAGTTCCTCGCCTGCAAGCTGCGTCAGAAACACGCCGCAGCGGCTCTGCGGTTCAGGCTGCGGCCTTTAATTGTCTCCCTTTACGCAGATGACATGCTGCTGTATGTCCGCGAACCTGCTACGCACCTGTCTGCGCTGCTACGAGAGTATGTAAAATTTGAAAGATTCTCTGGCCTGGGGATTAACTGGTCAAAATCCGTAGTGTTTCCGCTAACTGTGCGAACAACTTAGGTGGAGGTGGACTTCCCGTTGACCTGGACATCTGACCCTGTCAAATATCTTGGAGTTTGGGTGCACAGGGATCCGGCTGTAGTTGTCTCTGAGAACTATGGTCGCACGGTTTCACGTATATCTGAACAGGCTGTACGGTGGGCACACTTACCTCTATCACTAGCAGATAGGATTGCCGTCGTGAAGATGGTCTTTTTACCTAAGCTGTTGTATTTCTTCGTTAACATCCCTATCAAATTGAATGTTGCGCTGTTCCGTACGCTGCAGTCCGCGCTTTTAACGTTTGTGTGGGGCGGTAAGAAGCCCCGGTGCCGGTGGGATCTGCTGGTGCTGCCATTTGATCGTGGTGGTTTTGAGGCCCCGGACTTTCGTCTTTACTATCTCTGTGCGCAAGCACAATTCGCACATTATTGGCACTTTCCCCAGCGCTTTCAGCCTCATGTGGCGATTGAGTCGGATGCTGTTTTTCCTCTTCCGGTGCAGGCAGTTGCTCTTACTGGGGGAACAGGTGGCCCACGAAATGAGATCAACCCCACGCAGTGCACGGCGTGGGCGTGGCGAATGCTTGCGCTACGAGCTCATCTTTCTTATTTGTATGCTCCACTAGTACCACTAGCCTCACACCCTGATATCTCGGCGGCACGTGAGGCGACTGCCAGGAGAGAACTCGCATCAGCGGGCATCACCAGACTGGGCGACTTATACATTGGCGGTCAATTTAAAGATTTACAGGAAGCGCAGGGCGGCGCAAATCGCCCTTTTATGTTTAATTTTACCTATGTCCGGGTCCGACAAGCTATCCGTGCGGCATACCCGAATTATCCTGCCGAACCTATCACTCTGCGGGCATTGCAGGTGATGCTCTCAGGTGCGTCCCGGAGGGGTCTAATTACTAGGCTCTACAACGTCTCGTTGCATGAGCGGGAGCAAGGAGATTCCCCCTCGTGTGTGCGGTGGCGAACGATGTTGGGCACCCCTATGGCGCCGGAGGCTTGGAGGGAGTGCTGTCAGCTCACGGGCCGTCTCACAGCTAATTGTAACCTTAGAATTATTCATTTTAAATTCTTGCATCAGGTATATTACACCCCCTTACAACTACACAAATATGGTTTGAGAGAGACTGCTAACTGTGTGAGATGTGGAGCTCCTGATGCAGATTTTCTTCATGTAGCTTGGGTGTGCCCCGGTGTGCTTGCGTTCTGGACTGAGGTGACGACCATGCTTACGGATGTTGTGTCGGAGCTTGTGTGCTGTACTCCTGAGATGTGCTTGTTGAGCCACGTCAAACCTCTCAAGCCCTGTAACAGGCGTCTAGTTGCAATTTCTACCCTTTTTGCAAAAAGGGCTGTCGCGCAATGCTGGGGAGCCAAGGGAGTACCCACTGTTAATAAATGGCTTCGGGACTTACTGTATTGCAGGGATCAGCTTCGGATATATGAAGAAGAGCTACCTGAGTCATCCCGCCCCAAGGACTTTTGGGCTCCCCTTACAATATATCTGATGTCCCACCCTGACCTGTCATGAGCGTTTGGCGCTCCTAGGAGTGGGGTCCGCTAGCTGGCATGGCAAATACTGCTTCCCTACGGGACATTACTACAGGTGTGTTCAAGTTTGCTGGCCATAGATGTGGACTGTGTAAGAGAACCTCTATTTGTATTGCCTCCCACCTTGCATACGATGATCTTTTGTACTATCCGAAGTGTTCTGGAATTATGATAAGGTTCTGCCTGGGAGGGAGGGGGAGGGGGGTATAGGTGGGAATTACTGTAATTTTTCTGATTTCATTGAATTGAATACTTGCTTGTGTATTCCGATTTGCAACTGTGTACTAAAATCAATAAACAAATATAAAAAAAATAAATAAAAAAAACGTGTCTCTTTCAGATGCACAAGTTACTAACTTGTGTAACGATATATCTGTAAGAGACAGTAGTTAGTGACAGATTCCTTACCGCCCCACCCATCCTCCCCGTTCTGCGAACTGATTTCTAGGGTTAAGGACATCCCTTTCAGGGCCCTAGTATTTTCAGACACCTATGTCAGCTTCTTGCATGGCTCTGCGTTCCTGGCGCGGAAAGTTGTGTACAGAACTGACGTCAGCGCGCAGGGGCAGCGTCTAAGTACTGCCCGCGACGTCATCCCGGCGGTCCCGACGACGGACGCCGAGCCGCACGACGCCGCCTACCGACGCGCAAGGGTACTGCTACACAAAAACTTTCCGGATCCAGCCTGACGCCTGGGGATATTCTAAGGTAAGGAATCTGTCACTAACTACTGTCTCTTACAGATATATCGTTACACAAGTTAGTAACTTGTGCGATAAAGCACCACTGAAATTCACAAAAAATAAAGACTAAACATAGCACAGATCAGTCTTTCCCCAATGGGACCTCAATCTGGACCTGACATTCTCTATGTGGTTCACATTCAAGCCCCTGCATCGCTGTCCTCTGCAGCTACTGACCCGTAAGACTGTATTCTTGGTATCCATTACATCGACCAGGAGGGTCGGTCACTAAGCTTCAAGCTCTCTCAGTTGCACCTCCATATACAAGCTTCTACCCAGACAAAGTGGTTCTTCAGACTTGTGCCTCCTTTCTACTGAAAGTAGTGACTCCAGTCCACTTCAGCCAAAGCTGCTAACATTTTTCGCTCTGCATCTTCCTTATAAGAGGAGAGACCCAAAAAGAGCCTCTCTTTTTACATCGATTGCACCAAAGAACCACAGGTGGACGATCAGCTCTTCATTGGGTTTGCTGGAGAGGCAAAATTCAAGGCGGTGCAGAAGCTTACCATCTCTCGATGAATTGTATGCCACATCACAATTTGCTACGCACTAGCTAAAAAGCATCCTCCTGAGTGCTTGCTGGGCCATTTCACCTGGGTTCAGGCCGCTATTACTGCATTAGCACGCTTGGTACCTATACTGGACATCTTCCAAGCTGCCACGTGGGCGTCACTCCACACAGTCATGAAGCACTACTGCTTGGAAAGTCAGGTCCATTGCGACAGGCATTTTGCCCATTCAAGTCCTACAGGACTTCCTGGTTTGAGCCTGTTCGCAGACCCACCTCTTGGGGAGGTATTACTTGGGTATCTCCTCTAATGTTAGGAATCTGCAGTTAGAAGTCTCTATCAGAAGAACAAGTTGCTTACCTTCGGTAATGCTTTTTCTGGTAGCGACTCTTATCTAGCCGCAGATTCCTCACCAACCTTCCCATCCTCCCCACTGTGTGATATTGGCTCGTCATCCTAAAGCCTGTTAGGTGCCTGCACACAGGTCACATATCGTTCAGTTGTAGCTCTGTGTTTATGGTGTAGAAATAGTCACAAAAGAAACTGATGTCATCACGCCAGGGGCACCGATATAAGCACCACGCACAGCACTTCCGACAAGAAAGACCTCAACGCTCCACCCATCGGCTAACTTGTTATGCTAATATACATATACAGTGGGGCTTTTTACAAACTCTTAGCATACCCGTGTTAAGACATGAGAGAGCAGGTAGGGGTGGGTGAATGGATGGAAGTAAGACTTTAACCGTCTTTCAGATTATCATTTTTCACTGCTTGTGCGTTTCACTCTGCCACTACCCCCAAATTTGATCACTTGCCAATGCAGCCACTTAATATTTATTTATGGAGCCCTTTCCATATTCTCTATAGAGATTGTGCCTTCTGCAGGAATTCTCTGCTAATGTCAGACTTTAAAAAATCTCACTGTCATCATAGGGGATCTCCTTTCTGCTTGCTACTCTTTTGAACCCCATGTTCTTTGGATTGTGTAGTGTAGGTAGCACCATGGTTGTGCCTATGTCTTGTCTTGTTGGCCTCCTACTTGAACTGCTGTCACAATTTCAATATTTTGAGTAGTGCTAGTTTCCCACTCCTTAAATATTCATTTATTTATAAATATCATTCTCCTTTAAAGTCCACACCATCCTACAGTACTGGAAATCCCTGAATGGGGGTCATTTGCAGTTATCACAGAGTTGTCCTGGTGTTCAGTTTTAGCCTTAATTTGGAGTATTTTCTGAAAGTAAATAAACTCTATCAAAATATGAATGTCCTATATAGTATGTTTGAGAGTTTTCACTATGCTTGACATCCCTCCAACATACTTCATTGCTGCATCCATCCTTCCTGTTAAGGTTTCAAACCTCTATATCATCACTCTATCCCTGGAATCAGTTTTTTTGTATGCAAGTCGCCTATCAGCTGACCTGTGCCCTTATACACCCCAGCATTCTACAACCACCGCCTCTGTTGTTGTCATAGTGTGCCTTACGTGTTCCATCCATTGACAGTTCAGTGCTTTGATTTGCACTGAGCATCACCATGTAGTTTTCATAGGGTCCTACATCTGACCAGTTTAGAGCACTTACGAAATGTTGTGACATGTGTGAGAAGTTGGCCTGGCATATGCTGTCCACTAATTATAGTGGGCACCTTGCACCAGTCCAAACAACCCCTTATTGGAGATAGGTTAAAGACAACCTTATTGAAAGCTATCCTAGTGGTAGCTATGGAGAGCAGCCTTCAGGCTAAGTCTTGAAGGAATGTAAAGCAGCTTGTTTTACCAGTCTATAATCTCTTGAGTGATCAAATGAAAGAGCACCACACCAGGTATATATTCAAAATATATGTATTTATTGCTAAACACACCCCTCTAGTCTCTTTATGAGGCTAGAGTTCAAAGTACATAAGTTATAAGTTATTTAAACACAGTAATAGCACAAATACACGTTTGGGCCCTAGGGGCGTACCAAACCATATACCAATAAAGTGGTATAAGAACCACGACTGAGCTAGACACTAGGCCTAGAGCCTCTAGACGTGCTTGGACCACAAGGAACCACCCAAGGTAGTGACACAGGGGACCCACGGGGGACGCGTGCAGTGGAAATACACAGCCGCGAGACGCCGTTAACTTCTATGGAGAAAGTCGCGGTTTGGAAATTAAAGAAAAGGGACACTTAAAGGAGGACTTGGAGCAAACCCTTTGAGAACTAGGTCGTTCTAGAGTCTCTACCCACGGGAGCACCGGAGTACTCTTGTTACCTCACCCAGGGAAGCCGGGTGCATAGGTGCCTTTCGGGGTCGGGTTTCGTCGTCGATTTGAATGGCGATCTGCTGCAAAGTGCTGCTGGCGACCAAGTGGAAAGTGTCCGGGTGGATCCAAAGGTGGATCGGAGATCTGAAGAACCTGAAAGCAGAGGGGACAGAGTCTGGGTCACTAGCCAGTGACCAGGAAGGCGATGAGCAGATGCCCACCGATGTCGAGTGCTTCAGGTAGGTTGACGGTCGTCTTGACTCTTCAGCCACGAGGTCCAGGAGGCGTTGTCGGCGACCAGGAGCAGGATTCGGGCTGGTACACGATGTCTGTCGAGTGCTGAGGTGTCGGCGACCAGATTGGACCCAACAAGCCTTGGCAACGGCAAGTCTCGATGTAGATGAAGATTGACGATGATGCAGACCAGCAAGGTCTGAGGAACTCACCCAGCAAGGGTAAGTGAGGGCAAGCCTGGAGCAACCAGGGAGCCCAAGAAGAAAAGGATTGGCCTTCGTGAAGGGCTACTAGCCGACGGGCTAGCGACCGCGAAGGAGCCTCGAGACGGTGCACGTGGAGCTGGCTCACAGGACACTCGTGGAGTGGAGGCCAGTGATCTTCGGTGCAGTTGGTGCTGGAGGCTAGGGCTACTCGGAGCCCAAAGCACGACTTCGTGGGAGACCCCGAAGAGGATGCACTAGCAAATGCGTGCGGTGTCCAGGGGTCACGGTTCCACGTTACCCACGACGGCTACGGGCCTCAGCTTTGCTGGGGACTCAGGGCAGCCTCGGGGAAGTCTGGAAATCCACCTCTGGTGATGCAAAGACTTCGGCGTCCGACGGGAGCTTAGGCGATGCAGACCGGACAATTGCTTCTTTGGTGCCTGCCAAGCAGGGGAGTCACTCCTTGACCCCAAGGGAGATTCTTCTGTCCTCTAGTCTTGAGTAGAGCGTCGAAGGTCCAGGATTCTGTGTCAGAGTTTCGTCCAGGGATAATCTAAAGTCCTAAGGACTGGGTTCCTATACTTATACTAAGTTTAGGGGTTGGACTTACTCTGTGGTCCCACCTATGGGTGGGTCAGGGCAGAGGGGTGGCTACACCCCTTTCCCTTTGTCCAGTTCGCGCCAAAGCAGGGGCTGGAAGCCCCTGATCCGGTTTGAACTGGGGTATGCACAGGGACACCAAATGTGCCCCCAGTGCAGGACTTCAAAGCACCCAAGAGTGCTCCCGCCCAGCCCCAATACACATTATCCTGTCTGGGGAGGTGGTCACACCTCCCTGGGACAGAAACCTATTGTCCAGGCCTCCCCTGCCGGAGTTTCGGTCAGCAGCAGGAGGCCAGACTTGTGTCTGTGGCAGCAGCATCCATTTTGTGATGCCAGGGCTTTAGAAAGAAGTTACCGGGCAAGCCAGGGTTAACATGTCTCTCCCTCTAGAAGGGTGGAATGCTACCCCCGCCGCCAGAATTGGCGGGGGGGGGGTAGTATTCCAAGATGTTTGACACCAAACACGACATGTTTCGGTGCAGCCATTCCAAAGTTAGCATTTAGCGCGAGGTTATAATGCGCTTAAGAGTATATGGTCAGGCTGCACTACAAACAGCATCAGAGAAGGGTCTCCGAACGCTGCAGAGGGGCCCTGCTCATGCAGGGGCACCCTCTCACATAGGAACCACGCACTCTGCCTTCAGGATTGATAAGGCCTGCCATAGGAGTGACTTATAGGTTTATATGTGTGTATGTATATAGTGATATAGGTAGCCTATATCACAGTAAGGGGTGCATGCATCACCTTACCCAGGCTGCAGTAGCAGACCTGTGGTGTCAGTTTGGATGGCCTTCCAGGGGTGGCACAATACATGCTGCAGCCCCTGGTAGGCCTCTGAGGTACCTATGCCCTGGGTACATAGTATACCATATACTAGGGACTTATAAGGGCACTCCAGATTCCAATCAGAGATGTGCCTAAGGCACATGGAAACCTTTTACAGAGAAAGCAGATAGACTGGGGCCCTGAATAGCAGGATCCCAGTCCAACTAAGTCATAAACCAGCAAAACACCAGAAAAAAAGTGGGGGCAACCATATAGTCAGATTCCACCTTCATACATAACCCCCCCCCCCCCCCAAACGAAAGGAGATAAGGCTAACCTTGGCCAGTTGAGCCTTTATTGACTAAGTGGCCATATAAGGAAGCACCTGCACTAGCATGGTTGCCCCCTGTCTTATGGTCCACTAAGCAATCCCTCACCCTAAGGGTATGAGAGGGTCTCCACCATGGGGAATCACTACCTGTGGTGTGCTTAGGTAAAGTACAAGGCTGGTGAGGTGTCTGAGTAGGGAAGTGAGGCCCTAGGAATGTTGGTCTCAGCTTCTTCAGATCACTGGTCACCATGTATGCCTGTCTTTCCATGACTGAGTTGCATTTTGCTCTAAGGGTCAACCTTTGGCTGCCTACACCTGGGGGTTGGGTCCCTTTGGATGGAACACTGGAGGGACATGGCAGGTTTGGAACCTTCTGGTCCCAGGTTTGCCCTTGCCTACCAGAGTCCTTCTGGGGGAGGTCCCTACATAAAGGTATGGGGGATCCCTCAGTGTGTAGAGGAGTTTTCACCTGGCTAGGGCTACTAGCCTGGGTGCCCCTAATCTGCTGATGGGGGTTCCTCTGGACAGGGGGCCCTGGGGGTCCACTGACCTCCCTGACCTCTGCAGCCCTGGGCTGACTGAGGCAGGGTAGAGAGGGGCAGGTTACCTGCTCCAGACTGGGTACCACCTTGGAAGGGTCCTCTGCCATCAGGGGGTGGCCAGGCCAGGCCTGACTACCTCTGTGGCAGTTCCTTCACTAGGGGTAGGGTCAGTTCCCTGAGGAGGCTGACTCTTACCTACTGTCTGGGGGAAGAAGACTTTTCTTCAACCCTTGTGCTCTCTGTTGGGGGAGAGGGGGCCATTTTTTCAGGCTCCATCTCTCCAAATTCTTGGGCTGGGGCTGTGGCCATCACAGCCCCACTAACCCTTACAGGGACACCCAACATCCTGAGATGGGTTTGGTGTTCAACTTCAGCCCAGGCTGAAATTTCCAGATCATTGCCCATCAGGCAATCTACAGGTAAGGTTGGGGACACTGCCACTCTTTTGGGCCTGTGACCCCCTCCCAGCTGAGATTGACTATGGCCATGGGGTGATCTGTTCTGACACCATCAATGTTGGTCACCTGGTATTTAAACTCCGGTAAAAGCTGGTGAGGGGGGACTAGTTTCCCTGCCACCATGGTGACACTAGCCCCTGTGTCCCTAAATGCCACAGCTTTCTGACCATTAATTATTGGCTCCAATCTGTACCTGCCCAATGCTGTGGGACCCATGGTAAAGGTGGCAAATCCTATACCACCATCAGAGTCAGAGGAGTCTGTTGAGGGGTCCCTGTCTAAACTAGGGCCCACCTCTGTTCCTCTTGCAAAAGCACCTAACTTTTTGGGTGCACTACTCCCAACTGGAGGATTACTACTGGTAGTACCAGGAGGGGTGGTAGTAGTTGTGGGAGGAACATTTTCTTTATTGCCAATCCTGGGGCAACTGGGATCAGTTTTCCAGTGCCCAGGCTTTTTACAGACATGGCAATATGGTTTCTTTTCAGGAGAAGAAGGAGTTTGGGACCCACCCCCAGAAGAGGAATTTTGGGGCCCTGTAGGGGACTTATCCTTAGATTTATCCCCACCTTTCTCTTGGGACTTAGTAGAATCTTTCTTCTGGTCACCACCCTGATTTTTAGTTTTTACTCTGGTTCTGACCCATTTGTCTGCCTTCTTTCCCAATTCTTGGGGAGAGGTCAGATCAGAGTCCACCAGATACTGGTGCAAAAGCTGGTTTTGACAATTATTAAGGATCTGCTCCCTCATAATCAAATTGTACAATCCTAAAAAGTCCTGCACTTTGTTGCCATGTATCCAACCTTCCAGAGCCTTAGTAGCACAATCTACAAAATCAACCCAGTCTTGAGTCTGAGCTTTTTGGGTGTCTCTGAACTTCAACCTATACTGTTCAGTGGTTAGGCCAAACCCATCTATCAGAGCACTCTTCAAGACTGTGTAATTGTCAGCATCCTCTTCTCTTACAGTGAGGAGCTTGTCTCTACCTTTGTCTGCAAAGGAGAGCCACAAGATTGCTGCCCACTGCTTCTGGGGGACCCTCTGAACTTTACAGGCCCTCTCCAGTGCAGTTATCCATTTGTGGATGTCATCCCCACTCTGGTAGGGAGGGACAATCTTGTTTAGGTTTCTATGGTCATAAGACCTTTCCCTATCTTTAGGGATATTGCTGCCACCATGGGACTCTAGTCCCAACTTTTTTCTCTCTCTGTAGAGATCTAGGGACTCCCTGTCTATAGCCAGTTGCTGTTTTCTGAGTTCAAGCTGAGCTTCCTCATATTGAATCAGCCTCTTTCTCCTCTCATGAGAGGATTCCCTCCTATGAGAGGAGACAGAGGTCCCTATTGAGGTGCCAGAGTGGTTAGACTCCTGAGAAGGAGACCTAGACCTTCTGGGCACACTCACAATCCTTCCTGGGGGACAAAGTGGAGGTCATCTTGAGCCTCCTCCTCATCCACAGGAGGAATTGGGTTATCCAGGTCAGGGTCATTGTCACCCTCCTGGTCAGTTCCAGAGGGGGCTGGGGGTGTTGCTACCCCTGGCCCCATCCTCATCTTCTGCCCCACCCTCTGCTCCTACCCCTTCAGTCCCTAAGGGCCTGCTGAGATCATAAGCCTCTAACATCTCTCTCAGATGTTGGGTGGTGGGGCTTTGGCCTGTCTTCAGTTTCCTCAAATTGCATAATGCTCTCAATTCCAAGAATGGGAGTGTATCATACTTGGAGGGAAGAAGCCCAGGGGCTTCTGGCAAGGACTCACTGGGTCCTGGCTTTGAAGACATCACTAGTGAGGTGTGGTGTATGCACTACCTACTCTAGTGTGGCCTACTAAACTCTCTTGAGTTGTAGAAAGGGTGTGCTATCCCTTGACACACAACTCTAAGTTCAGTAGAACTTACTGTATACTAAGCTTAATTTATATGTACCTTAGGTACCTTTAGTGGTTTTCAGTTGATCAATTCAATTGAGATTATCTGGTAAAACAATAGCAAGCTGGAATCCCACACGCTGCACACCAATGTGAGAAGTTGGCCTGGCATATGCTGTCCACTAATTATAGTGGGCACCTTGCACCAGTCCAAACAACCCCTTATTGGAGATAGGTTAAAGACAACCTTATTGAAAGCTATCCTAGTGGTAGCTATGGAGAGCAGCCTTCAGGCTAAGTCTTGAAGGAATGTAAAGCAGCTTGTTTTACCAGTCTATAATCTCTTGAGTGATCAAATGAAAGTGCACCACACCAGGTATATATTCAAAATATATGTATTTATTGCTAAACACACCCCTCTAGTCTCTTTATGAGGCTAGAGTTCGAAGTACATAAGTTATAAGTTATTTAAACACAGTAATAGCACAAATACACGTTTGGGCCCTAGGGGCGTACCAAACCATATACCAATAAAGTGGTATAAGAACCACGACTGAGCTAGACACTAGGCCTAGAGCCTCTAGAAGTGCTTGGACCACAAGGAACCACCCAAGGTAGTGACACAGGGGACCCACGGGGGACGCGTGCAGTGGAAATACACAGCCGCGAGACGCCGTTAACTTCTATGGAGAAAGTCGCGGTTTGGAAATTAAAGAAAAGGGACACTTAAAGGAGGACTTGGAGCAAACCCTTTGAGAACTAGGTCGTTCTAGAGTCTCTACCCACGGGAGCACCGGAGTACTCTTGTTACCTCACCCAGAGAAGCCGGGTGCATAGGTGCCTTTCGGGGTCGGGTTTCGTCGTCGATTTGAATGGCGATCTGCTGCAAAGTGCTGCTGGCGACCAAGTGGAAAGTGTCCGGGTGGATCCAAAGGTGGATCGGAGATCTGAAGAACCTGAAAGCAGAGGGGACAGAGTCTGGGTCACTAGCCAGTGACCAGGAAGGCGATGAGCAGATGCCCACCGATGTCGAGTGCTTCAGGTAGGTTGACGGTCGTCTTGACTCTTCAGCCATGAGGTCCAGGAGGCGTTGTCGGCAACCAGGAGCAGGATTCGGGCTGGTACACGATGTCTGTCGAGTGCTGAGGTGTCGGCGACCGGATTGGACCCAACAAGCCTTGGCAACGGCAAGTCTCGATGTAGATGAAGATTGACGATGATGCAGACCAGCAAGGGTAAGTGAGGGCAAGCCTGGAGCAACCAGGGAGCCCAAGAAGAAAAGGATTGGCCTTCGTGAAGGGCTACTAGCCAACGGGCTAGCGACCGCGAAGGAGCCTCGAGACGGTGCACGTGGAGCTGGCTCACAGGACACTTGTGGAGTGGAGGCCAGTGATCTTCGGTGCAGTTGGTGCTGGAGGCTAGGGCTACTCGGAGCCCAAAGCACGACTTCGTGGGAGACCCCGAAGAGGATACACTAGCAAATGCGTGCGGTGTCCAGGGGTCACGGTTCCACGTTACCCACGACAGCTACGGGCCTCAGCTTTGCTGGGGACTCAGGGCAGCCTCGGGGAAGTCTGGAAATCCACCTCTGGTGATGCAAAGACTTCGGCGTCCGACGGGAGCTTAGGCGATGCAGACCGGACAATTGCTTCTTTGGTGCCTGCCAAGCAGGGGAGTCACTCCTTGACCCCAAGGGAGATTCTTCTGTCCTCTAGTCTTGAGTAGAGCGTCGAAGGTCCAGGATTCTGTGTCAGAGTTTCGTCCAGGGATAATCTAAAGTCCTAAGGACTGGGTTCCTATACTTATACTAAGTTTAGGGGTTGGACTTACTCTGTGGTCCCACCTATGGGTGGGTCAGGGCAGAGGGGTGGCTACACCCCTTTCCCTTTGTCCAGTTCGCGCCAAAGCAGGGGCTGGAAGCCCCTGATCCGGTTTGAACTGGGGTATGCACAGGGACACCAAATGTGCCCCCAGTGCAGGACTTCAAAGCACCCAAGAGTGCTCCCGCCCAGCCCCAATACACATTATCCTGTCTGGGGAGGTGGTCACACCTCCCTGGGACAGGAAACCTATTGTCCAGGCCTCCCCTGCCGGAGTTTCGGTCAGCAGCAGGAGGCCAGACTTGTGTCTGTGGCAGCAGCATCCATTTTGTGATGCCAGGGCTTTAGAAAGAAGTTACCGGGCAAGCCAGGGTTAACATGTCTCTCCCTCTAGAAGGGTGGAATGCTACCCCCGCCGCCAGAATTGGCGGGGGGGTAGTATTCCAAGATGTTTGACACCAAACACGACATGTTTCGGTGCAGCCATTCCAAAGTTAGCATTGTACCGCGAGGATATAATGCACTTAAGAGTATATGGTCAGGCTGCACTACAAACAACATCAGAGAAGGGTCTCCGAACGCTGCAGAGGGGCCCTGCTCATGCAGGGGCACCCTCTCACATAGGAACCACGCACTCTGCCTTCAGGATTGATAAGGCCTGCCATAGGAGTGACTTATAGGTTTATATGTGTGTATGTATATAGTGATATAGGTAGCCTATATCACAGTAAGGGGTGCATGCACCACCTTACCCAGGCTGCAGTAGCAGACCTGTGGTGTCAGTTTGGATGGCCTTCCAGGGGTGGCACAATACATGCTGCAGCCCCTGGTAGGCCTCTGAGGTACCTATGCCCTGGGTACATAGTATACCATATACTAGGGACTTATAAGGGCACTCCAGATTCCAATCAGAGATGTGCCTAAGGCACATGGAAACCTTTTTACAGAGAAAGCAGGTAGACTGGGGCCCTGAATAGCAGGATCCCAGTCCAACTAAGTCATAAACCAGCAAAACACCAGAAAAAAAGTGGGGGCAACCATATAGTCAGATTCCACCTTCCTACAACATGGCTGCATAATTTTATAGAACTTGCTAAGAGTTCTAGAAGGGAGATACCACATGCAGCAGTTATTATCTAGTCCTCCTCCGGGTAAGCTGTTTTTCTTTCTGTGAATAAAAAACAGTTAGCCAAAGATCTGTGTCTGAGGTTTTAACACTGGTGATGAGCGGGTGAACAGTGAGGTGAAGGGAAGGACCAGGTTGACTGAGCGGATGTCTTTGGGGAGTTAAAGATTAACCTTGGCACCCCTGCAGGAGCTTTATCATCTGAAAATTAGGATAACCACTAGAAAATTGGCACAGCTACAAAAAGCAAGCTCTATAAGGAAGTCTGCGTGCTTTACCTGAGCTGAGGTGGCAGAAGTTGTGAACTAAAATTTCTGGGCAGGGGCCATCTACTTTGAGAGTCTAGGGAGGATGACATAGTGCATTGAGGGCATAGATAATCATATGAATGGTGTTTATGATCAATGGAAGAAGAAATATCTATAGTTATTTGATGAAAGATTAGGCCTATTAAAGAAATTCCAGCATAAGATTAGTCCAAAAGAAGGACATGTGCCCAAGCTCCTCATGATGAGGTCGGTACTGGTGGAACTGAGGGCAGAGTTGACATCAGAATTGGAATACTTATGCAACAAGAGCATAATTGAAAGCATTGAGGCATATGAGTAGTTTGTTCTGGGTTGTTTTGGCGAGGATGGATGGGGCAAGAGAAGGATTTGTGTGGACTGTAGGGACCCAAATCAGTGCATCTGGATAGGCCAGCACCTCCTTCCCAGTATCAGCAAGAAGCTTGAGACGTTTGAAGGGTTCCATATTGTATGCTAAGTAGAGCTCTAATGTAGAAAGCAAACAGATTGCCCTACAGGCTCCAGAGGAAACATTGAGATTTTGCTCTCTGCCTTTTGGCTTGGTAGCTGCATCATGAACGTTGCAGAGGTAGATGCATCCCATGTTTAAGAATGTTAAAAACATCAAATGCTTTCAAGATGATGAAGATCGAAGATCGGTAGAGCAGGAATTGGCAATGTAAGAGGTTTTAACCATATTGAAGAAGAGTGGTGTAATGATTACAGGAGAGAAATGCAAATTGGGGATTCATGGTGTGGACTATTTATGGCACTAGATAAACTGTGATGGAATTACACCAATTGGGTGCTTGGCGGGAGACGTGGAAGATATGCCTGGCCCTACCAACTAAAGAACTTCAATCCGACAGAGACATCTAGCTGCAGATTCCTTACCTTTGAATTACCCAGGGTGGCAGACTGGATCTGGAAAATTTATCTTCAATCAATCAATCAGGTCACTTATAAAGCGCACTACATACCCGCGAGGGTCTCAAGGCGCTGGGGGAAGAGGGGGGTGGTGCTGCTACTGATCGAAGAGCCAGGTCTTGAGGAGTCTTCTGAAGGCCAGTAGGTCTTGGGTCTGTCGGAGGTTGGTGGGGAGGGTGTTCCAGGTCTTGGCGGCGAGGTGGGAGAAGGATCTGCCGCCGGCGGTCGTTTTCCGGATGCGGGGGACTGTGGCGAGGGCGAGGCTGGTCGAGCGGAGCTGGCGGGTGGGGGTGTAGAAGCTGAGTCGTCTGTTGAGGTAGGCTGGTCCGGAGTTGTGGAGTGCTTTGTGTGCGTGGGTGAGGAGCTTGAAGGTTATCCTCTTGTTGACAGGGAGCCAGTGCAGGTCTCTCAGGTGGGGTGTGATGTGGCTGCGTCGGGGGATGTCGAGGATAAGACGTGCAGAGGCGTTCTGGATGCGTTGCAGCCGTCTCAGGAGCTTAGCCGTCATTCCTGGAGCAATACCCCTGCGCTCCGGTAAGTGGAGTCAGTCAGCTCCGCATGACGTCATTGGCGTCGTCCTCGTCGTTGTGACGTACACGTCACCTATATAGGCACCACCTCGGCGCACTGACATCGGTACTTTTCTTTCCACGCCAGCCAGCGCAGATCCGTGAAGAGAGATACCGCCTATCCCTTTTTGACACGTTTTTTTTGGGATATTTTGTCGACCCTTTTTTGGTGTGTAGGTTTTTTCATCATGTCAAAGAAGACTTTGGTTTCAAGCCATGTGGTGCCTGTCACCACAACATGTCGGTGATGGACCTGCACCTGGCTTGTCTCTGGTGCCTGGAGCGCGACCACGACTCAAAGTCGTACTCAGACTGCCAGGTCACAGCTCCAAAAGCTTTGAGGGAGCGATTACTAAAGCTGCGTTCGGCCTGGCACTCGGCATCGCGTCGCTCTCCCCAGAGGTCTCGTTCTCGGTCGAGAGGAAGGTTCAGGCACCGCTTCAGGAGTCCCAAGTCTTCGTCCTCCCACTCAAAGTCGTTGAGTCGGTCAGGTAAGAAGCACAAGAAACATAAGAGGTCGAAGCCGGCTTCGACCTCTCCCCGTCTGCTGGCTAACGCGACGGAGGAGTCTTGGCTCTCTAGGCCTCGCTCCTCGAAACCTGCACCTGGGTCGGCTCCGAGACTCCCAACGCAGCCAGCGCACACTGGTTGCGCCAGCCTCATTCTTATCCCTGACGACCTGGAGCTGGATCAGCGCCTACCAGCGCCCCAACCGGCGCCGATAGAACCCTTAAGTTCTAGGCCGCTTCCTCAGCCCTACTCTGAAGGAATGGAGGAAGATTGGGAGGGGTTGCTGGACCCTTTACAAGATCAGCCTTATCAAGAAATGGACTGGTATGAGGAATTGGGTGAGGCCAGTGGACTGGGTACTTCTCCAGATTCTGGCTGCTTTCTCCCCCTACCGGTGCTACGGGGAAGGGAGCATCATACGCTATGGTGGTGCGAAGGTCAGCTGACGTCCTGGGCCTTCAGCTCCCTTCCATGACAGTCAAGATAAACATCTTGACGGAGGTCCTGAAGCCTGGTGTCTCCTCTTCGGAACTCTTCCTGCCTTTCACTGAGACCTTTACTGATGTCCTACTGGGAACCTGGTTCAAGCACAGCACAGCGGCTCCTGTGAACAGGACAGTTGCCCGCCACCATCGCCTGCACTGGATGACCCAAATTTCCTCACCAACCACCCCACCCCTGAGAGCTTGGTGGTCCAAGCCTGTACCTCCCAAGGCACGGTCCTTTCCGCATCCCCGGATAGGGAATCCAAGAGGCTGGATAGTTGAGGTAAGAAAATGTTTTATTCGCCCGGCTTGCATTGAGTTCGGTGAACACCCCATGCTTATTGGGCCTTTATTCCCACACGTTGTGGGAAACGGTTGCACAAGTGCTGCCACAGGTCCTGGAGGAGGCCCAGGTCATCCGCTCCCAAGCACTATCAGACGGGAGAGATGCGGCAAAGTTCGCCATTCGTTGTAGTCCCCACACAAACGTCTCGCTGGCCAGAAATTTCACAGACGGTGGGTCTTCGACGACACGCCTGATTGAGGACTTCTGGCTTTTCAGGGGATGTTCAGGCCTCTCTCATGGACATGCCCTTTGATGGCACCCGTCTCTTCGGACACAAGGCAGACGTGGCGCTGGAGCACTTTAAGGACTCATGGGCTGCGGTCAAGTCCTTGGGCCTCTCAGTGGCCACACGTCCCCCGTCTGCGTTGCGCCCCTTTCGTGGCTTCGGAAGGGGCTTTCAGTCGTGCCAGCCATACCCCAGCCACTCTGCACTGCGCACTCTCAAAGGGTACCTGCCGGTCCTGTTTGCCTTCCTGAGGCTGCCAGACCAACCCTCATTATTCAAATCTTCCATTGTAAATAGATTTCTCGAAGGACTTGTACATATGTTCCCACCTTCTCCTTTCATTATGCCTCAGTTGGACCTTAATTTGGTGTTCACCTTTCTAACGTGCTCTCCATTTGAACCGCTGCACAATTTACCCCTCCAGGTGCTTACTATAAAAATAGCCTTTTTAGTTACAATTACATCTGCCAGGAGGGTTAGCGAATTGCATGCTCTGTCATCCAAGCCTCCTTACCTGACCATCTTCCCTGATAAGTTGGTGCTTTGCACTAGGGCATCTTTCTTAACGAAAGTGGTAACACCATTCTATGTGGGGCAATCTGTCACCTTGCCCACTTTCTACGCTCCTCCGTACCCCTCTAAAGATGAGGAGCGACTCCACCATCTGGACCCAAAAAGAGCGCTGTCGTTGTACCTTGACCACACTAAAGAGTTCCGGGTGGACAACCAACTCTTCATGGGGTACGTTGGATCAAAGAAAGGTTGTGTGGTGCAGAAGAGGACTGCCTCGCGATGGGTTGTCCTCTGCATTGCAATTTGCTACTCTCTGGCCAAAAAAGCAGCCTCCTGAAGGCTTAAGGGCTCATTCTGCATGAGCTAAGGCTGCTGTCACAGCATGGCAATGTGGAGTTCCAGTCACCGACATTTGTCAGGCAGCAGTATGGGCATACCTGCGCACGTTTTCCACCTGCACAGTCAAGACCGCAGGGAAGGCCTTTTTGGCCTCTCTGTCCTGCAGGACTTCCTGGTCTAAACTTGTCTGCAGTCCCTCCGTCGGGGATGGCATTGCTTAGGTATCTATTCAAAGGTAAGGAATATGCGGCTAGATGGCTCTATCAGATGGACAAGTTACTTACCCTTGGTAACGCTATATCTGGTAGAGACATGATCTAGCCGCAGATTCCTTTTTGAAACGCACTCCGGACAGGTTTTTAGGGTCCGGGCTTTCCATTTCAGGGCCGAAGTTTTTCGAAACACCCAACTGTCAGTGCACATCATTGCTCCGCACTTCTGGCATTGAAAGGCATGGAAAGTAACGGACATCAGTGCATCGAGGGGGTGCCAATACAGGTGACGCGGACATCACAAAGTCGCAGATGACGTCACGCGGAGCCGACCTACGACAACTACTGGCACGCAGGGGTATTGCTCGAAGAAACATCTTCCAGGTCAAGTCCAATGCCTGGTAAACCCAAAGGTAAGTAAGCTGCGGCTAGATCATGTCTCTACCAGATGAGGTGTTACAGAAGGTAAGTAACTTATCCTTCATTACTAGCAGAATACTATTAGAGTTTTGTACCTGACTTTGCAGATAAGACCATTGCTATGTGGAAATTGTTAAAGAATGGAAGATTTCACTGGCATCAAAGTTGTGAGAGTAAATTTGTCAATTTAGAGAAAGAAGTAAGTGATGCTCCTTATATAAAACAAGTTGACATGCACTCAATCTTTTGTAGTCATTGATGCGAGTGAATAGGATCTAGGTGCTGTGCTTATGCAACCAAGGAATGGAAAGAAAGTTACTGTAGCCTTGACCTTGAAGGGTGCTGAATTCAAAAACTTTGTGGTGGAAAAAGACGCTCTAACTGGATGGTGGTGCATCAACCATAATAGGCAACATTTTTGGGGTATGAGTTTTATCTGAAGAATGGATCACAAGCCACTCCTAAATCTCTTTACTATTAAGGCAGCAGATAAGGCAACACACCATATTGCCCAATATTAAGGAGTATGATTTTACTGCTGAGTATGTCCCACTTGTCCAGAATATCAACGTATACTTTTTATTGTGGTTATCATTGGATGATGGGCGGAAGGAAGATGGTGAGGTGAGTGAGATGAGAGTGTTGGGGACGTTACACAGAGATGCATTTTCAAAGCGGAATGGGTAAAAGCCATGGATATAAGATGTTGTGAGGCATGGGAAAGTATGTAAAATCTCGTTGACCAAAGAAGGATCAATGATTCAATGAAGAGATGATGTTTTGGAATGTGGCTTTGGAACTGACATGATAGGTTAAAGGAGAAAGGAGGAGTTGGCACTACCAGTGGCATGGAGTAAGAGACTGTTACAGATAAAACATGATATCCATATTGGTATGAGCTCCATGAAGAGGCACGTAGGGGACGATTTTTCCTGGCCTGGAATAAGGATGCTGAGACTATGGTAAGGCACTGCATTACATGTGTCTTGTATGATAAGCCTCGAAAGAAAGTAATTCATTCTCCATGACAAGTTGCCCAACCTGAGAAGCGATGGGAGAAAATCAGTTTGGATGTATCGGGTCCATTCTGCACATTAAGCTCGGGATCATAGTATGCAGTTGTTTTAATGGACTGTTTATCACACTCAGCAGAACTAGGATTTGTGAAACACATAGACTCAAAAGTGGTTGTCAAGTTTCATGAGGAAAGTTTTGTGAGAGAAGGCATCCCTGCGGAGATAGTTAATTATAATGAAGATGAGTATCTTCTTAACCAATTTGAGGGTATGCATCTAAGAACATTGGTGTTATCCCCAAAGCAATAGGTTAGTAGAAAGATAGAGCAAGTTATTGAAGCAAGGTGTACAGTTGGCCTTATGTAAAGGGGAAAACTGGAAGTTAGTAGTAAAGGGGTTAGTGTGGTTGTATCACACCACCTCCCAATCTAGCAAACTGTAGAAGTCCATACAAATTGATGAGAGGGAGAATAGGATGCTCACTAGTAGAGTGTTGAGAAATCAGCAAGAAACCACTCAGTAAGGAGAAAATAATTTAACACAGTTAAATTGGGTCACGAGGTGAAGAAAGGACTGTCTTCACACTCAAAACCTCTGTTTATTGAGGGCTGGATGGAGTTGTTAGATTGAAATGTTTGGACCATGAGAATAATCGTAAATGTTCCAGAATGCATGCTGGAGAAGATTGAGGGGAGTCTAATATGAGAAGGAAAGAGTGGAAATAAATCAGAGGTTCCAGTTTCAAAGCTCTGATCAATAGTTATAAAAACACTGTTTTGATAGGATGATTGTGCCATTTAAAAAAAATAAAAAAAATTTTTATTGCTTTTAACAAACAACTTCCATAGATGATACAGAGCATGAAGCAAAAAGGCAGAACGAGACAGTGGCATTTGTCAAAATGGCAGGTGAACAGTATGGCAATAATGCACAAAAACATAATACAAGAGCATGTTTCAGCATGTCAATACCAGAGCGCCTCATCCCGTGTATGAGCTGTGCATGTCGAGGTCATGGTAGTGTATGATTGTGTATTTTTAAATGTTTCATTCAGGAGGAAAAGAAAAAGGATGACATTGTTAAATTTAGTAAATTTTGAATTTATGTTAATAGAAAACAACTTCTCTAAAATGGGGTCATGGTGTGATGTGGTGAATGCCTTCATAGAACTTGTGGGGGTTCTAATGAGGAGATTCCATCTGCAGCAGTTACTGCTTGGTCCTTTCTGTATAAGCTGCATGTTTTGTGGGAAGTAGTTAACCCTAATCCAAAGATGTGTGTCTGATGTCTTAACACCCTACTACAGTTCAGTTCTTAGCATGTGCCTCTTGAGCCACATCCTCATGTAGGCCAGTTAATTCAATTCTCTGCCCCTGTGGTGGTGATCTCCCTTTGGTAAAGTATGAGGAAAAGTTAAAAACAAATGTTTAAACATGAAGAAAATTAGTAAGAAAAACATTCTTGTTAAATATTTATGTAAATTAACTTTAGATATTTATTTTAAGTATAAAATAAAAAGTAATACAGCATCATTAACTTAATTTTAATATAAAATGCAATTATTTTTAATGTATTAAAGTAACTGAAAATGATTTTTCTGAAGTGTGCATTAAAACAAAACCCACCTAATGTAAAAAAGTTTTTATTATGTATTAAAAATGATTAAATGTGAAGTATAGAATTGAACAGAATGTAATTATATTTTAATAAAAACTGACGGCACAAACATTTTTTAATTTTAAAAGGTTATTAGAATATTTTAATATAAAGTAATACATGTTTTATTATTAGGTTATTTCTTTAACATCAAATAAAAATGGTTTAATTAGGTCAAAGAGTTTCATTTAATTTCACATTATTTCCTATGGGGTATTACTTCAATTATTTTCTATGGGAGGGTGTTGCAGGACCTGTGGTTAGCCATTTATGAAGCTGTACTTAATCAAACTCTAAGGTGGAGTACATTTACTATCGTTTGGGTCAGCTTTAGTTGTACTAACCTTGGGAGTGCATTTTGTAAATAGTGGGCTTACTCTTTTGCAGGTGGCTACATGTCCTTCTCTAAATCCGTCCCAAACATTCCCTAAACCCTTCCTTAATCCTCCCTAAACCTCCTTCAGTGTAGTAGTAAGCTTGTAAGAAATCTAGTTGGTGACCTCTATTATTGCACTGACATAAGGTAAAGTACACTACTTCTGTATTAAGCATATGGGATTACCTGTAAATATTTGGTTCTGGTCCAACCTACCTAGGTTCATGCTACATTTGTGATGAGAAACACTTTGAGTCACCTGCCTGCGGAGTGATCAAGTGTCTTAACTAATGGGAGTCAGTACATGAATCCATTTGGTGCTAGAGAACTTTAGGCATACCTGCAGAAATGTATGAGACCTTAGAGTAATGTCATCACTTTTCTATTTCAAAAGAAATACAGACTTTGATGTCAGATCATCACCCTGTGCTTGTCTACATTAATCAACTAGTTTGAGAAATCATTTTTATGGTAATAGTAAATGACAGCGCACTTTCTTCGTGTCAGAGGATGGCCGCTTTTTTTTTTTTTAAAGAATGTATTTATTTTATCAGTTTCTCAAGTACATTATATAACGTTGTACCATGAACAAAGGGAAAGGAGCCATCCCACCCAATCCTGTGACATGGAACAATGATAACCCAGACAGTACGCTCAGTAGTTACAACGTTTAAGCCTCCCACCCACACATCCACGTAATTTTCCATAAGCACTGATTTATCCCCATCATTCGGATCCTGAACCATCAGTTTTGTGCCTCTCCTCATTCTCCTCGAAGCCCTTCAGGACTTCCCCCCAGGTGGTCAAGTCCTCTGCATGTTCGTCTGCCCTACACTGGCGAAGCCGGACTTCCTCTGCCGCCGCCCATTCCTTAACATCCCTAATCCATCCCTGTTCGCTGGGACCCACCGCGCTCATCCACGTAATAGCCACTCGTCTTTTAGCAAGCAAGAGGGCCACTGCATTTTTCCACCCTTGCACTGTTTCATAGTCCCCAACAGACATGTGGTAGGGTCCAGCTCTAGTGCTACTCCCTCAATTTGTTGCAATCTTTGGCCCACAAGTTCCCAAAAGGCATACACCAGAGGGCAGTACCAAGCCAGGTGGAGAAAGGTTGCTGGGCTGGGCTGACACCTAGGGCAGCTGTCCGATTTAGCAGGATCTATGCGATGTAATAACACCGGGGTGATGTATGTACGATGTATGCAGGATGGACGGTTTTAAAGCGGATCTCTGTGCTTGGAGTGTAGTGCAAATGTGGTGAAGAGATTTTAAAATCTATACTTGCTTTCACAGATGGGTGAGACAAGTGGAGCCCCTCATCCAAACCAGCTGCATCATTTACAAAGCCTTCTCGACCAGCTCCCCCTCTTATCTTGCACACAAGCTCACCATCACTGGTGGTTCTCGGCCCACCCACGGCCAGGACACCATCAGACTGCAGACTAAGAAATCTAGAAAAGAGAAAACAAGACAGCATGCCTTTTCATCTATGCACCCAGGATCTGGAACAACATCTCCATGTCCATCAGCACCGCCACAGTGTTGCTGCAATGTAGGAAAGAGTCAAAGACAAACCTGTTTAAAGAACATTGCATCACAGTCCGTTAACCATCTATATTCCAGCTTCCTCTCCTATTATACTTATCTTAGACCATGTCCAGCAATCCGCTGCCTCGTGACTAGGTTTGCGCAATAGAAATGCTACATACATATATAATACACAAGGCATTTGAAGCCCCATTAGATTGTGTATACATATTGTTGCACAGTTTCAGGACATGCATTTGTTTAAAAAAAAAAAAAAAAATCCAGAAATAATTAATATGCAGACTATAGACTAATTAGGACACAGGCAACCTCAGGGGGAACCCAATTTGTATTTTCACTCAATGCATTTATTGAAGTCTAATGCAAGAAGAGCTCATAGTCAATATTTAGCAGAAGTTCCGCCACGCTTGGTTCCTTATTTTGATTGCTCTGAATTTTGCTCTGAATTTTTTTGAATAGGAAGGAGTCAAATGCAATTCCCTGTTCACTGAAAATCATTGGCACGCATCATACACGTTGTGCTTCGCAAGCGACTCATCTGGTTAATTATGCTGCAGTTGAATTACGCTCTCTGTAGTAGAATTTTGAAAAGTCTCAAAAGCCTGATATTAATTTCCCAGAGCAGTTGCTTGAAGGTTGCATCAGTTTATCAAAGTCTTACTTTCCTTTTTACAGTTTCAAGATGAAAGCTATTTACTAAATTAACTTGTGCTTGCTATTTAACTTTTTGTTTGCTCCGAGTGGCCAACTGGCATTCAAAACGTTAATTTCCTGGCAGGGTACTAAAACGAACACGGAGTGTTCAAGTGAGCTCAGCAAACGACCCACCTAAAATATTTAGATGCAGTCATATTGTTAAAGACAGAGAGATTCCCTTGGGCTCGTTTTTCTGTTGCTGTTCTTAAAACGAATTAACTCACCAGGAAGGCTCTTGCCCAAAGCTGTACACGGAGTACAGAACATAACTTTTATTAAAATTCCTAGGACTTTCCCCAACATAAATGTTGCAACGCCACTGCGCCAGGCATCTCAAAAGAACTTGAAAAACACGCTTTTAAAAAGACGCTGAAAAGAGCTAGCTCAGTGGTTCTTAACCTGTGGTCCTCTGGTCCGTGAAGCCTATTCGCGACTGCTTAGAAAATGAAATAATATTAACAGATTCACCAAGTGCATATAAATGAAGAGAGGAAAAATACAATAAATTAAAACTTTCTGTAAATATGAAGGAAATTTAAATTACAGGATAAATATTAAATTGGTATCCTCAGATTGGTTCTTGGGAGCAGTGCAAGTGCATCAAATAGAATATAGTGTGGACGATGAGTGGCCTCAATTGAATTTAGAAAAGCTCCAACCTTCCTATTGAAATTAAAAAATATATTTTTTATATTTGTTTGGAAATTAAATAAAATGGTTCATCATTTATCTATTTGTTTGATGAATGCTAGTTTCTGTGTTTTTGTGTATTGTTTTGTGGTTCAAATCATCGAGAATGCTTATGCCGGTGTCCCCGGATTCCAGTAATGACACAGAGGGGTCCTCGGATTCCAATAATTATTCGTTCGGGGTCCCCGGGTTCCAGTAATGATTAAGTGGGGGCCCACAGAAATTACAAGGTTAAGAACCACTGAGCTAGCTAATGGCCTTCCTCATTCTCGTTCAGAAGTATTTTTTGTATATCAACAATGTGAAGAGACCCTCGGTGCCAATGGGGGCATGTGTAAAATCAAAGCCTCTTCAATCTAAGGTTTCTGCTTGAGTTAAGAAGTATTTCTTCCTTAAACACCAGTGGTAACAAAAATCATGTCCTGCATGAAATATTCTTCATTCACTGCAGCAGTACTGACAGCCAAGTTGTGATTCATGATTGCCACTGGTTGTACCATCCCAACATTCAAAAATGGCAGCAAAAATACAAATTAATTTTGTCTTGATATAATGTGATGGCAGAAACATTTTTCAATAGGGGAAAGAATGTTGTACGGTAGACATTTGGCATAGAGGTGATGCATGCATGCTCTCCATTAATTGCACGCAGGCTACAAATGACCTTTTGAAGAAAATAACAGCCTTATCAAGTGCAGTTACTGCTGTAGGAAAGTGATGGCTTCAAGCCTATCATTGCAGCCTGACTGTAGCGGTATACAAACTGCAATTCGACCACTCAAAATAAACATTTTTGATGGATGAAAACCTCTCTTTTAGATATTAATAAGCTACCACTATCGTGGCCTTATAGCCCACAAGGCAGGGTGCATGGTATTTAAAAGTAGATCTTGTAGATATTTAATGTTAACATGTCCTTACAGTAACTAATCCCCAAAAGCTATTTTCATTGGGGGAACGATGGCCGGCCCATAGAGAAACACTGGGAAGCAATGTTAAATACTGATACTGTATCTGGTGAATGGGACCAGCTAGAAAAATAACTGAACAACTATTTTTAATAGTTATTAGAAGTCTAGTTCAATGGAGAAGTCATATTTTTACTAACTATTTAGGAAAAATACCTTTTACACAGTTACCTTTTCTCTTCCTCAAGTTCTAGAGACTAATTTGCGTTGGCTCTCCAGCTTTCCCAGCCAGTGATTAGCCTTAAATATCTGTGAAATGTCTCCCAGGAGCAAACAATAGGCTGACTTGACTGGGCAAAGATGACTCCTCTGGACCTGACAGAATATGCAGGGTGAGGGCTGTGGGCATCCTTTTGGCATTACAGTGTTGAATCCTGTTGGACAGGTCTGTTCTCCCACATGTAAAACTTGGGGCACCCTTGAAAAGGAGAGAAAAGGACACCAAGACAATTCTTGTGTATCCACTGTCTGGTTGCTGGAGGGTCCTGATTTTGTCCTAGTAAACGTCTGTTGGTGGGTTTGTTGTGAGTACAGTGCTGCCTCAAACTGGATTTTATTCTTAGAAGACACTAGGATTACCATAGTACACATTTAAAAAATGGATAGGGTTGGCCCTGGAAACTTTTACCCCTTTAGTTAGGGTGTGCCTTAGAGTCACATCACCCCCCTAGCTGGTTACAGCCATAAATGTGACACCTCCAGGCTTCAATTCAAAGTACTTTCTGGATCTGCATAAGATCAGAAGAGGACTGGAACTGCTGTCTGTGACCTGAGAGACCCGGTGGACTGGACTGCTCCCTCTTGTACCCAGGGCAAAGAAGAGGACTCCATGGGTCATTTGCCTGATCTCCTGTGTGGATACAGGGAGACAGCAAGCTACAAGAGTCCTTTTCCTGGAAGAACCCAGCTAGCCAGTGGCAACTGGACCTGGACAGCACCCAGCGTGACACCCTGTGAGTCTCTAAGGGCCTCCCATGAGGACCTGGAGGGCTTTAGAACTATACTCCTCTGGTGGAAAAGACTGAGGGCCTTGTTATGACTTTGGCGGTCCTCCAGCGGCGCCGCCAATACGACGTCCGGTGGAGGAACACCAAAGCTGTGGTGAGTCTGCCCGCCTGATTATGAGTTTAATCCTAGTTGGGCGGTTGCAGGAACAGGGGTGCAATTCCAGGGAAGCACAACATGTGCCCCCCTGAATACCCCCAAGGAGCGGCACGAGGGCTGTGCTATGTTCTGTTAATAAATCTTGATATAGTGTGCTACTCATCCATGACATATCGGCGCTGGTGCGGTAGGTGCAGGGGGGAAGGTGGCAGTTAATATAGGCATGTTTTAAGATGTTTTTTAAAATCTGCTGGGCTAGGGCAAGTGCGAATGAACAAAGGGAGTTTGTTCCAGTGGAATGGGGCCAAATAAGAGAAGGCTCGGCCTCTGTATTTAGTGGTACAAATATGTCTTGAATGTAGGAGAAGCTGGTTGCTTGATCGTAGGTTCCTGCTTGCTACATAAGGGGTGAGCCTGGATTGGAGGTATTTAGGGCCTAATGGGGATTTATGAGTGCGGCAGAGCAGTTTGAAAAGGGCTCTCTTCCGAATAGGGAGCCAATATAGTGCTCTGAGTATGGGAGCTGAAGAGGATCTTGGAGGCAGGTTGTTTATGAGTCGTGCAGGGGTGTTTTGGACGACCTATAGTTTTGACAGCAGGGTATCGTTGGAAGCAAGGAGCAGGGCATTGCCATAGTCAATGCTGCTAATGACTAGAGCATGAGTGAGTGTTCTGCGTGAGCTCTGGGGAAGCCATCTGAAGATTTTTTTAAGTAGGCGCATAATGCCAAAGCAAATTCCGCATGTAGAGGTGATCTGGTCTTGCATTGATAACTGATCATCTAAGATTATACCTAGGTTTTTTGCTGTCTTAGTGGGTAGGGGAGCGAGGCCCAGCTCTGCTTGCCACCAGTCATCTGTTCAAAAATTCCGTGCTTTGCCAAACATTAGTATTTCTGTTTTGCCTTCATTAAGCTGTAGACAGTTACGAGACATCCAGATGGCTATCTCCTTCATACATGTGGAAAATCTCAGTTTGACGTTTTCGATATCCTGCCTAAACGAAATGTCTAGTTCGGTGTCATCTGCATATGAAAATGTTTTGAACCCAAATATTTTTATTAGTTGGGCAAGGGGGCTACATAGATATTAAAAAGTGTGGGACTTAAGGAGGAGCCCTGAGTCCTGTTAGGTCCCCCTTAGTTGATTCTCTCTGGCACCCTTTTCATGGCGGGCTCACTGCCCTCAAAAGGGTGGTGAGCTGGAAAGTCAGAATATGCGTGGCGGTGCTGCAGTGGCACCGCCAGCATATTCCTGTTCCTGACCTCTGCGCGACCGCCTCAGGATTGTGGATCCCCAGCGGACGCAGCAGTCCTGTGGTGGTCCGACCATCCCAATCGAAATACTGCAGGTGGGCCCGCAGTGTGGCGGTGATCGGACCACCACCGCGAGTACGGGGGTCCTATGGATCGCCGTACTCGTACGGATCTACCTGGCAGAAGAACACAAAATGTATCTCACCCTCCATACCTATCAGCTCCATTTTCTCAAAAGGTAGTTGTTCCTCAGGGCTTAGCAGTTCGCCTTCTCCTATTCAATGTATAACTGGCCCCACTTCTTGAGGTTGCAAATTCCTTTAAATTTACATATTGTAACTACACTGACACTCAGAAGACCCTTAAACTGGAAAGACAATCAGACCTCGAAACATCCACACTTATAAATTGTCTACAAGCGGTTACAAAAGGGATGCTACAAAACAGATATCTTCACATGTCGTATGGAAAACGTATGACTCAATTACCATTTGGCCAATGGTTATTGGATCTCTTCTCACCACTTTAACGGAAGTAAAGAATTTAGGGAGTGATGAGGGTTTCTAAATTCCCATCTTTTAGCTTGAGTAGACGTGAGCAAATAACCCTCTCCCTCCAGGCCCTACACTTGTTGATCTCTGCAGTAAGAAAATCGTTCAAAGCCCTCTGCATTGTCCACTGAGCAATCTACACCACTGACATTTTTTTACTCCATTACAAATGCAAACTCTATACTCAAAGGAGGAAACTTCGATCAGGAAAATTACCACTACTAATTAGCCCTCCTTACAAAAGAAACAGAATGGTGGAAATCATTTCCAGTACAAATATGCAAACTATGGAAAACACTACAAAGGAAAATAAGGACAATCTGCTACCTCCTAGATGTAGAAAAGCAATGAAAACGTGGCTCTTTGCCAAAACATGACTCAAGCCATAAAAGTCCATGTACTATCTCCATATCAAATGCTTCAAAATGTCACAGGACAGTCTTGGAACCCATTGATCTAAAGGGTCCCACTGTCACTAGATCATGTGAACAATTATTGATGGCCTCCGATTTTGCCCCACAACAATGAATGAACTAATCTGGCACTCTAATTGGGCCATTTAGATACAAGCCATGGTATCCCATACAGAGCAATACCTGTGTGGTAAATTCTAGTATGCACAGATGTGCCCATCTATCACACTCAAGTCAACACTCACTTGTATTGTTTGAAACCTCATACCACACTTCTAGCCTATTTCCAAAGCTCACGCACACCATCCCACGCCTCTCATGTAGGGCAGTCTACAACCAGCACGCTTTCATTCCTGCATTAAAGAGCACCCTGGAACCCAAAGAGAAAACCCTCTAGTACTTCAATGTCCTCGCCAGGATAGGTACTTAGCAGTCGAAAAAGCATTTGACTACTCACAAGAGGCATGGAAAGCACTACAAAATACCAACACGGTACAATGAAATACAAAATCGGCCCTATATATTGAGTAACAGCTACCATCAAGTTATTATAACTGTCTTGGTGCCTTAGTCTCCCGTATGGAGCCTTTATGTATTTTTCTATTTTGTAAGATAACCTTGACATTACTTTTTTAGTTGATACAGTCAATACACTATAGTTCTGAAAATGCAAGTACCTTCGCCAATTGCAATAGTGATTACAATTCACTGTTCAAGAGATTTGTGAAAGCAAAGGACAGAGTCTAGAGATTATGGGTCATGGCCTTTTCAAATGTTTAACACATATCTGTATTAATTAGAATAAAATTATATGTCAGTAGGCATCTTAAGAGTGATGGAACTAATATGTTCCTTAGCAACTGCTATATTCCATCACGACTGTTCTGAATCATGCTGTGATGTGGTTCTTCATATAGAATTGCTGATGTGCTTATACATGCAACCCTCTCTGCGTTCCATACTATTCTTCTGCAAATGTATTTATTCAGAGTTTGGCTGATGCAGTCAGGGGCGTAACACCAGGTTCCTGGAGCCCCTGCACCGCAGGAAGCCCTAAACTCTTCAGACTGCCCTCATTCTTCACAAGGCCAATGTCTATGCGATATGGGAGACTTGGGGCTCCTCATCACGTTCTGCAGTGTGGTCCCATCATTTTGCGTTGCGCAACTGGATGCAGGATACCTTCAAAAAGCAGTGAATGGCCTTTCTGCTGTATGTATAGTGCACAGAGATCCTTTACCCTCTAAATTGGGTGACTATCACATCTGCTACCTTTCGGCGGATATCCCAGACCACCAAACTCTAAATAAGGCTCTTAGTGTTTGGTGAGAGACAGTTTTGTGTCGAGTAAGACACAATTCAACAATCTACATAGGATAAGATACTTCTCATTAGGCCATTTAGGCTATGGCTGCATATCATATGGTCTCATTTAGTGATCTAGGCCCCTCCAGTTGTCGCAAGATTCACCTATCAATTCCAAGACCCACTGCTTGAGGTTGCACAAACCATTTTATACATAACCAGCTTTATGCAGAGCACAGTGTCCCCTTCGGGGCGGAGAATGAGTATGGATAAAGGGCTTCCCCTTCCTTGACTCGCTGTGAACCAGGGAAACTTTGCCTGTGACTTACGTTTTTCAGGAGACAGAATTTACTGTCTTTGGAACAGAGCAAGGAGTGTTATTGATCACAGAGATTGGAAAATGTGTGCACAGGGAAGGGAGCGGAGCGAAACTGGTCATTGGGGGAGGTTGAATTAGGGATTAGCTTTCCCAGGAACGAAATCATTATCAATACCTCACCATGTTTGGAGAAAGCTCCCAGCGTCTTGGGAATTCATCTTACGTGTTCAAAAGTCAAACCATTGCTTTCATGGCTAGTCTTTTTGAAATGTGAAAAATGTTGACGTCTCCTCCATGCTGCCATGGCATGTCAGGCCTGCACTGTGTGACTTTGTCAGAAGTATTCTCACTTTGTTTGCAGAAACACTTTTGGTGAAAATCTGATCCAAACACTTTGGGTCCGCCCAAGTTTAATTGAGTCCCAAAATTTCTTGCCCTAAAAAGATCCATTCATTTGACAAGTTTTGTATTAGTTAGCTCAAGTTACCTACACTTAAAAGGTTACAGTGTTCTTGTTAATCCAGCCCTAATAGATGAGATGCAATCATATGTTGGCTTGTCCCTTGAACAATATTTTAGAAGGACCCAAATTCTGTTAAGATCAGATAGATTACACACCACTGTGGTGCTAGGTTCCTAGAAGGGCCTGCCTTGTGATCAGCAGATATCTCCCTTATGTACTAAAGAAATCTGGACTCTGAATCATATCCTGTTTTTCTGCAAATATCTTCGTGTACAACACGAAGGCTTATACTATTTTCTTTTACTAAATGGAAAGCTTACACGTGGAGCGAAATCTGTGTACTTGTATTACCCCCTCTCCACAGCACCGGCCCTTAAATGAACATGCTTGTTACTGCATTTTTTTCCATTTTTCAAAACCTTTTCAAATATTTATTATAATACATCTATTTACTCTTCATTGTTAGGCTTGTATTATGCATTGTTCATTGAAATGGTTCTAGTACCCTCTTTTAATTGTATTTGTACTGATTGTTGACCTTGGCAGAGGTCTAAATCAATAAAATTGAATTGATTCGTGCAGGGATAAACAGCTTTCTTGACAGCTATCACTGTGGCAGGATGGTCAGCAATTTTCAAGTTGTCTTCGAGCTCTGCTGACCTCTGGTTCATTTGTAGTCTTGTACGCAGAGACCATATGATTCTTTTCATTGATCTTAATTTAGAGTTCCCTACTTTTCTTTTATCTAATACCTCCTTCCAACACCAGTTATACATCCGCTGCAGTAGCAAGCTGGACAGTCTCCATGTTTTATATATTTTTGTCTCCTGTGGAGGAATTAGAAGAGGCATCTAAGCCCTAAAATTATGCTGGACAATATTTTGAGTTTATTGATTTTATGCAATCCAGAGTCCTCCTCTTCCTAAAGGTATTTCTGCTTATTTCCTAAAGGCTAAATCAGTGTCAATGGCTTTTCAAAAGCACACTCAGCCGGGACTTTTTACAGGACATCCATAGGTGTCAATCAATCAATCAATCAGGATTTATAAAGCGCAGCAAATCACCCGTGAGGGTCTCATGGCACTGTCTATGCTTATGCAGTGCTATGCTATGTGTGCTTATGCAGTGCTTATCAAATTATTTCAGCTTGAAAACCTCACGTCTATCCTCCTTCCTGGCTCCTCCTTTTCCTCCTCTTTCTTCCCTGTTAATAATGATGGGCACATTTTCAGTCTCAGTCAGTTTTCCTCTACCGAGAAGAGTGGGCCTATTCTGCATTTCAAATATAAAATCACAAAGAAAAAATCACTACTGCACTTGCTGCGTTTCCTAGCAAGTCACACCACTCCTCTAAGGCAGGGGAGAGCTAGTGGGTAAGCCACTTGACATTTTGCTCTACAGAGGGAGCCCATCTGTGTCATGCTGTGTGGAGGAGCTTCTAATTATTTGCCCACCCTGGTTTGACACAGAAGATGGGCAGTTCCCAAAGTGTAGTCTCAGCATCAGAGTAGGGAATCATAGAGCCCTTGGAGTCATAGATTTTCATAATAAAGACTTTGGGCAAGCCTATTACATCTGCGCTTCGCATAGTAAATGTAAATAGGAGCTTATATTTTGGATTTCCCGATGTGCCACGGAATTGCTTGGGCAGAAGAGTTTGTCATGTGAAGAGCAGGACATAAAAGTAAAATGCTTCCTTTGCTTGGCAGTCACATCAGCATCACAATTTGGAGAGAAATATTCTCCATCTCGTTCATCATAAAAAAAAATAGGCCAGGTAAACAGACATCCAGAATAGATGACCTCTTGGACAGCACTGTCTGAACCCTAACAAACTTAAAACATGCATCTCAATCCAACCCTCTGGTAGAACATTCATTGTGGATGCCACAACCAACCTGTTTAAGCTACCATGTCACTTCTCAGACACTCTACATCCACATTTAAGAAGTGCAGAGTTAGTACCTAGTTAGTTTACTATTAATGACCTGACTTAGAAAATCAGCATCATCAGAAGAGGGGTACCGCATTTGTAGTAAGCCCCAAGCTGCTGCCAGTCCTATAATTTATTGTTCCCTCTCTCGAAAGACGATCAATTGTCTGTGGGTGTCAGCCACCAGGAGATGGCTCTATCATTGGCCTTGTGTGTGGAGTAATCCCTAAGTTCACTCTAATCTTGTCCTTTTGAATTCTTTTTATTGTTCGACATTGTCAGACATAATCATAAGAAAATTTGGCCAACCAACAAGTGCATATAATGGGCTAGGGGTTAACCCAAACTTTAGAACACATTGTTATATCTCAAATGTACAGGATGGTAAAGAAAGAAAGAGAAAAGAAAAAGAAAGAAAAGTACAAATAAATTGGCAGATAGGTACATAACAGCATATCTGATCAGTAATAACGATAACATAGATATCAAGAAACAATCTGAGACTAAACCAGGATCTCAAACAAACCCACGCTATTAGGCCTATGGATCAAGCAGATTAATTTGCAGTACTAGAATAAACATTAATATGGGGATCCCAGCTGAACAGCTGAATCGAACCCAAATACGGTGAAATTGTGTAATAGACAGAGGCGCCCTTGATTTAGCCAAAGCCAATTCCAGCTCATATATTTGTCGCACAATAGCCCACCATTCAGCTATCCTAGGAGGCGATGGAGAGATCCAAGCTCTGACAATACAGAACCTGGCCGACCAAATGATTATAGATAGCATTTGTTTCAGCCCAAGATCGGCTTCCGTTATATAACCTAACATGATCTCCTTATGTGTAAACTGTATATCGTAGCCGATACAAGATGTTAAGAGTCAAGTCACACCTGCCCAGAACTCCCGCAGCATAGGGCACGCAGCAAACGTATGGAAAATATCTGCCCTTATGCATTTAGGGCACTTGGTCTTATCCACTCTGCAGTTCCTGGTCCACTTTATAATTCTATCAGGCGTGTAGTGTAGCATACATATAGTTTTGAATTACTACAATGTTAAATTAATAGAATGTACAAAACCCTCAATAGTCGCTAAAACTGCAAAACTTTCTGAGGGTAGGATTTCATCAGACATAGCCTTGCTCCACTTAGCAGCAAGACTAGGGCTATTGTTGTCCCTGTGTTGGCAGAGGCCCAGCAGTGGCCCCTCCATTAGGACAGAGGAGAGCCGCCCACCCTGCCACCACACTCAAATAGAACGATAATAAAACAGGTTTGAAACCCATTTTATTATCGTTTTATTTTAAACCCCCGGACTCGCCCCCAGGACTCTGACGAGTCTTGGGTGTGGTTCCAGGGGATGACACTGCTGGTGGGGGAGTGGTAGTGCACTAGCTTCACTGCGCATGAGGTTTTGGCCAGCCATCTTAGGCCGGCCAAACCCTTATGCGCAGTGAAGCTCTCTCCAGCCCCAGCTGCGTTGCTGGGGCTGGAGAGAGCAGGCACAAGCTCCCAGTCTGCCTGGGAGTGCAAGTTGCCAGCGCTCAGGCCAATTCCGAGGTTGCTTTCATGGGCAGCGGTCTCCCCAACGACCTCTTACGAGATGGGCAGTGGGACTGCTACAGCCCTGCCACAGCCGCCAGGGAACCGCCTTTCCATGGCGGTGTTGCGGCGGTTAGGAGGCATCCATATGCTTGGCGGAACCGGAAGCATATTATGAGTTTCCTTTCTGCCAGGTGTTTTCTTGGCGGTTCCTCCTCCATAAAAACCCAGCGGAGAGGAAATAAACGGGGCCCTACAGGGCCTTCTGTGCCCCGTGGATGCACACTAGGGGGCACAACATGTGCCCCCCATGTGCATGCACACCAGTTCCTGCACGGCATGGACTTTTCAGTCCATGCCGTGCAGGAACTGTTTTTGGCGTTCCCATTGCGGTGCCCATTTTTAGAGGCACCACCATGGGAACGCCCAAAAAAAAGCCCGCCAGATAGTAGGAAACTCCTAATCTGGCGGGCGGCCTGCCTCACCACATTTTTGGTGGTGCGACGGCGGGGCGGAGCCATCGCCAAACTTGTAATCGGGCCCTTAGTGGAATCTCGCGCCATATATATACTATATCCTTAATTAACTTAAATCTGACATGCTTAGAATAATTGGAATCCCCAAGTCTATACAAAAACAGTCTGCAGTTAGGTCCTAGCACAAAGCAATAGCAGAAGGCCGTAGAGTCTGGATAGCCAACTGTCAGAAGATTACGAAGGCATATGGCAAATGCCGCTCAAAAATAAACTTAAAGTCAGGGAGCTGAAACCCCCCCCCCCCCCCGAACCCCACCCCATAAGGGAATTTTATAAACCGATTTGCACGTCTAGCCCGCCTGTAGCCCCAAATAAAACTGCCGATGGCACCTTCAAGCTGTTTAAAAAAAGAACTTGGGACCCGCAGGGGGATTGCCTGAAATAAATTTAAGAATTTGGGTAGGACATTTATTTTAATAATATTACATCGGCCGATGATGCTGAAAGGAAGTTTGTTCCAAAGCCTTAGTTTCTTTTTGACATATAGTAAAAGGGGCTCATAGTTTAACTTTACAATTTGTGTCACCTGTGAGGTCATCTGGATACCAACATATGTGTCTGACAGACTTACCCCAGACATCGAAATGTCTTGTTTGTAGTTAAGAAGAACCTGAGTTTTAGCTATATTGAGTTTATAGCCAGAGAATGTTCCAAATTTGTTAGCTTCATCAATAATGGAATCATGGGCAGCTGATGGATTAAAAGAGTAATTTGTAACGTGGTCGGTATACGCATTGATTGTAAGTTTGCAGCCGCCAGTGATAATAGGCCGAATATGATCATTCAAATGCAGGGAGCGCAGATATGGCTCCATGTATAGAGCAAATAATAAATGAGATAAAGGACACCCATGCCGGGTACCACAATAGATCCTTAAAGGTGTAGAGGATGTCCTTGCATAAGCTAATTGAACTCTAGGATTTCTGTATAAAGATTGTACCCATTTACAGAAATGATCACCGAAGCTGAAAACAACCATCATTGCCCAAACACATACGAAAACCACGCGATCAAACACTTTCTCAGTGTCTAAAAGTATTTCAAACCAGATCAAATGCAGCAACAACAGTGTTGACATGACAGGTAGTATCCAGCCCGGGTATAAAACCATTCTGCTGCGTTAAAAGATCAGACATAAGAAGAGTGAGATGAGCTGCTAAGATCTTTGCAAATACCTTTGCATAAGCGTTTGTAGGAAAGTAGGATCTGCTTTTATGGTTACCCCCACTTTTTGCTTGTGTCAGTATGTTTTTTTTTTTTGTCTAGTCTGACTGGGATCGTGTGCTAATCAGGACCCCAGTTACTGTGCTTCCTCCCTAAATTTGTCATGGTAGGTACTTCTGTACCTCCACAATTGGCTACTGGTGTACCTCTAAAAGTCCCTTGTATATGGTAGTAAGGTACCCTGGGAATAGGTACACCAGGGGTCTCCCATGGGCTGCAGTATGTATTGTGCCACCCATGAGAGACCACTCAAACTGTGACTACAGGCCTGCCATTGCAGCCTGTGTAAACTGGTGCTAGCACCACTTACGACAGATATAAGTTTCTTTATATCCGAGGTCACTACACTTAAAACCTATAAGTCACCCCTAAGGCAGGCCTTTCAATCCTGAAGGCAGGGTGCTGGGTTATAAGTGTGTGGGTGCCCCTGCATGAGTGAGACACCCCTACAAACCCCGGAGTCGATTTTCAAGGTTTTGTAAGGGCGGTCAGCCATTTTGATACATATATTGGTCATCCGCCATTATGCAATGGCTAACTATATAGTGGCTATGCCGAACCTGGGCATGTTTGGTATCAAACATGTTGTAATCATACCCCAACACTGTTACCGGTGTTGGAGGTATGATTCCATGCACTGGGTGGCTCCTCCGGGAAACCCTAGTTGTCCTGGTAACTGCCTTTCAGCATCTGCTAGCAAGCTAGTGCTACTGCCAACCACAAACCTGATTCTGCCCTCCTACTGCTGAGCTGAGGTTTCTGCTGAGCAATAGGTTTCCTGTCACAGGGAGGTGTGACCACATTCCCAGACAGGACTTAGTGTATTGTGCTGGGGCCGGGGCACTTGCCAGCGCCACCAGACTGCTTTGAAGTGCACATTTGGTGCCCTCCTTGCATACTCCAGTTTGAGCGAGTTCAGGGAATCATTGGCTCCCGCACTGGTGAGTATCCTCCCCTTTGTTCAGCCCCTCCTCTGGGAAGGACCCCTGAGTGATCATAACCCCTTTATTAGGGTATAAAAGGGCTTACCTGTGAGTGGGTCCTCAGATTCGTCTTGGGACCAGACTCAAGCCTGAAACCACGTCACTCTTCAACAGTCTGGACACTTGGACTTCTCTGGACTTTGTCTGGAACCGAGACTGCACCAAGGTACACTCCTGCTGCTCCTGGTCTCGCTATTCTTCAAGTCTTCTTTGTCATCTGTGCTTCTTTCAGGTTCTCAAATAGACCTTTAGGCATCAAGGACACCCGAAGTAATCTCCCTTGGAGTGAAGGAGTCACTCCCCTGCATCTGCAGGTTCTGCAACAAAGCTGAATGGTCTGCTGCTCCTGGCATCCCACGGACTTCGAAAGGCTCAGCAACACAGGTGGATACTCTGCAACTCCCTCGAGGCCTGACCTATCCTCTCAGCAAGTTTGAGGCCAGTATCCCTTGTTGAAACGTCTGGGATCGAACCACTGTGCACCGCGTCGACTTGCCGTTGCCAAGGCTTTTTGGCTCTGCACTCCAGAGATCTTCGGGCTACAAGAAGCTCCAGCATCTCTTCATGCCGAGATCTTTGTCCTCACCGCATCCTTTGCACCATGGGCATTCATCTTCGGTGAGCTGCTCGAGGTCCTCTCGTGTCTCCTGTGATTTCGGCCTGTGGGTCCTCTCAAGGGTCTTCTATTGCTTCAGTGGGCTCCCCTGCTTGCTCAGGGTCTGCTCTGACTCTCGTGCACTTGGTGAGTCCCATGGATCTTGCTGGTCCCAACGTTACTCCTACATCGTTTACCACGCCTGTTGCAGCTGCCAAGGCTTGTTGGTGCTCCTGCCGGACACCGACCCTCTGGTTCTGAACTTCAGACATGAGACAGCTCATGCACAGCTCCTGGTCTTCCTCAGCGTCGCCTAGTCCTCACAGCTACAGCGACATGGTCACTATCATTACTCCTGCATCTTCCGTCATCGGTGGGCATTGCTCTTCCATGCCTCCTGGTCACCTCCGAGTGACAATGATTCTGTCCCCTCTGCTTGCAGATTCTTCTCTTCAAGAATCCAACCTTGGATTCCACTGGACTATTGCACAGTCTTCGCCAGCGGCATCTTTACTGAAGTCCTCCATTGTTGTCTATGGCGGTTTCCAACGTCACTTCGCACCTATGCACCTGGCTTCCCTGGTGTGGAAATCCTGGTTCCTGGGCTATCCACGGGCGGGGTGACTCTCCAACCTTCTATCTTCTAAAGTGGTTTCTTCATGGTCCACTGTGAAGGGTCCTTCTTCTTCAAAACTGCAATCGCGACTTTCCCGTTGACTTCTATTGAGTACCCGGCTGTGTTTCCACTCTGCACACAGCCTCCGTGGGTTTCCTGGGTACTTACCTTCGATGGCTCCTTGTGTTCTCAGTCCTTCTGAGTCTCCTGCTCCAAGTCCCGACTTCGGTCAGTCAATCAATCAATCAATCAATCAATCAGGGTTGGTAAAGCTCAGATACTCACCCGTGAGGGTCTCGAGGCACTGGGGGAGAAGGGGGGTGGGGGGCGGCTCCGTTGAGTGCTGGGGTCATCCGAAAAGCCAGGTCTTGAGGTCCTTTCTGAACTGGGGCAGTGTGGGAGATTGCCGAATGTGGAGGGGGAGGGTGTTCAAGGCTTTGGCTGCGATGTAGGAAAAGGACTTTCCTCCTGTTCTAGTCTTGCTGATATGTGAGACGGTGGCCATAGAGAGCTGGTCTGATTGGAGGTGTCTTTTGGGTGCGTGGAAGGAGAGGCGGCTGTTCTGGTATGCGGGCCCGGTGTTGTGGCGGGCCTGGTATGCGTGGGTCGCAGTTCGCATTCCACTTTCTTAGTATATGGTTTGGTCTTCCCCTGGAAACCACTGTGTACTGTGCTTACTTCTTGCAATTGAAGTATGTAAGTGTGTTTGTGTTGATATCTCCGGGTAGGAGATATACCAGTGTGTTAGTGAGGGTTGTGTAATAAGTCAGCATTTTTATAACTACACTGTGTGATTCTTTTTCGTTTAACATACACTGAGAGCCACATATATCAAGCATTTTTGTGTTTGCAAACGGGCCGATTCCCTAAATCGGCCTGTTTGCAAACACAAAAAATGCTTTTCACATGTATCAAACCCAAATTGTGATTCGGTAACCTGTTACCAAATCGCAATTTGGGTTTGCGATTCGGAATTAGGAAGGGGCGTATTTAGGGCGTCCCTTCCTAATACCGAATCGCCTCGGTATGTATGAATGTTTTGCGACCGAAATGCGGTCGCAAAACATTCCCATTTTCCCACCAACTTCAAGTAGGTGGTATTCCATTCGCAAATGGGAAGGGGTCCCCAAGGGAATTCCCTTTGGGAATGGCAGCGAAAACGTTTTTTCAGAGCAGGCAGTAGTCCCACGGACCACTGCCTGCTCTTAGAAAATTAAAATAAAACTTTTAATTTTTCTTTTTTTAATGCAACCCGTTTCCCTTTAAGGAAAACGGGCTGCATTTAAAAAAAATAATGTTTGCTTTATTTAAAAGCTATCACCGACATGGTGGTCTGCTGACCCCAGCAGGCCACCATCCCCGTGATTTTAGCGATTCCTAGGGGGTCGCAAATTGTGACCTACCTCATTAATATTCATGAGGTAGGTCATTTGCGACCCCCTAGGAATCGCAGAAAGTGTTCAACACACTTTCATACATGCCGTTTTGCGGTTTCTTAATTGCGAACCGCAAGGATTTGTAATTAGCGAATCGCAGTATGGTTCCTACATACATCTGCCCCTATATGATTAGATCTGGTAAAACAAGCTGCTTAAGACTCCTTCTGGACTAAGCCTGAAGGCTGCTCTCCACAGCTACCACTTAGAGAGCTTTCTAAGGTTGTTTAAGACCGCTAAAACCACCATAAGGGTTGTCTGGATTAGTGCAAGGTGCTTCACCTAAATAAGTGAGCACCATAGACTAAGCCAGCCTCCTACAGCGTTGATAAGGGATATGGGACGATATGAGCCTTGGTCTTCTGGTGGTTTATTTTTCTTTAAATAAATTATGATATTAATCATGTACCAAGAACCAGGCACTTCTCTGCTAGCCTCAGTATATTGGATGACACTAAAAAAGAGAGGGACAATAATATCCTTAAAAGTTTTGTAAAATTCTAGTGGAATAGTGTCATCTCCTGCCGCCTTACCAGAAGTTAGCACAGCTAGAGCTACTGCGATATCACTAAGGGTAATGTCTTCCTGGAGGGCAGAGGCATGTCTCTCCCCAACAACAGGCAATCTACAGCCATGAAGGTATCGCCCAAGCCCCGTCGCATGGAAAGTTTCAGGCTGGTTATAGAGAGCCTGATAAAATACTGAAAAATTGCTCCGCAATTGCCTGTGGATGGGTGTATACCAGACCATCATCGCCTTTGATAGAGTGGATAAGGCTCTTAGAATTCCTATCCGAGATTTGATGCGCAAGCACACATCCTACCTGATCTCCTTACTCACACTCAAGGGCCCGACACCTACTGAACCTGGCTGCAGCCTTCTCTTTTAGTGCCCGCACCAAGGTCGAACGCTTTTCTATCCAAGAGAGATATACCATCTGTTGGTCCAGCCCCCCCAATTGCGATTTCACAAGCATGTATCAGTTCGAAATGAGTGATTGACAGAGCAATCGCGTGCTATTTTGGCTGTCTTTATTTTTGCTAAGAACAAATTACTGTGTGGTGCCCCTAATAAAAGCCTTCATTGCATCCCATACTACCAGTGGAGATGGCGCGCTGATATTAATTTGTACAAATTCAGACAAAGCTTTTGACATAAATGTAAGATACTCCGAATTTAAAAGTAAGTGGCGATGAAAAGAGATTTTTGGAGCACTCAAACAGTTATAAAGTGAAAACACAACACAAGAAAATCCCAAACCAATTTAGATAAGTAGAGTATATTTTAATGAATAAAATTATACCAGAACAACAAAATCCAATCCGTAGAACCAGAAATATGCAATTTTAGAGTTTTAGGTAAATATAATGCCTAAAAGACCAAAGCACCTCTCGCGGTCATCTGGTCATTCAAACCAGGGAAAAGTTACAAGTTCAGATCGACCATGGCGGAGCATGAGCAGGATTCAGGTTAGTCCATCTGAAAAAGGTACCTTCTCAAAGTCTGGCATGAAGAGTTCAGTTTGCGGTGGAGGAGATCGCGAGGAAAAGGCAGAGTGTTGCAAATGGTCGTTGCTGTTGAACGATGAGCCGGTTGGGCAACGTGGATGGTCGTTGCTGGAGCTTCGCATTGGTGTCACCACAGGCTGTCATTGCTGTCGCATGAAGTGCATTTTTCGCATTGCTGGTTGTCAGTGCCGATTGCTGTAGCGCAAAGAGTCAAGTTCATTGGAGCTTCATCAAGGGTGGCAGGCCTTCAGTACAAACGAGCCAGTTCGCTGTTGTGAAAAGACCAACGGAATTGCTGCGAGGGGACTTTGTGTCCCAGTAGAAATTGCGCCAGGAGGGGCTCACCTGTTCTGCGGCCAGGGGGAGGAGATTGCAAGGGCTTAAAGCGCTTCCCCAACTCCTGCAGAGCGGGCTCCTGCGAACCTGCTGCCACGTGTCTCAGTGTCCCAGTAAGGATCGCGCCAGGAGGCGCTCACCTGTTCTGCAGCTAGGGGGAGGAGACTGCTAGTGCTTAAAGCACTTCCCCAATTCCCCCATCGTGGGCTCCTACGGACTTGTTGCCAGGGGACTCTGTGTCCTAGTAAGCATCGTGCCAGGAGGCACGCACTTGTTCTGCGGCCAGGGGGAGGATACTGCTAGCGCTTAAAACGCTCCCCCAACTCCCGCAGCGCAGGCTTCTACGGACGTGCCGCCAGGGGACTCTGTGTCACAGTAAACATTGCGCCAGGAGGTGCTCACCTTTTCTGCAGCAAGGGGGAGGAGACTGCTAAAGCTTAAAGCTCTTCTCCAACTCCCTCAGCGCAGGACGTGTGTGGGCCGCACCCGGGCGAAGACTGGGCAAAGGACGGGTCATCCGGCACCCGTCAGCGCCCGGAGGAGGCTGGGTATTATCACTACGAAGGAACTAACATGGCTAGGCATCGCTCTACCTTTGTTGCCACACAGTGGATACTTAGCGGATCTTCCCTCTTTTGCCCTAGGACTTTTATACCAGCACAATCACAGTGGGTAAACGTAAAGCCCTCGGAGGTCCAGGCAGAGTGCATTCCCCCTCCAAGACTACTAGCATTGATAAAGTGTTATTGAGGGCCGTGGGGGTTATCTCCACAGAAACAGCACTAACGGAGAGGAGACTGTCACTGGGAATCCCCACTGATTTAAGCTTGGAGGGTTCCCCATCACGCAATCCTATTGCTGTAGACAGTGAAGCGTATCATCTGAGGTTAGGTATTAACCAAGGTAACGCAGAGGAAGCATCCCCCAATCCAATGGGGACACGATCTAAAGTTAGCTCTCGACCTCCACGAGCCGCCAAACAGCCTAGGCAACAACATTTGTCTCAATCCCCTCCAGACCCTGTGAGTCCATGTGTAGATTTGAACATTTTTGACCCCTTAATTCAAGTGGCAAAGGGTTTCTGCATACACCTTACTGGGCTGTGAACCTCATGGAATCTTTCTTTGGTTTTATTAAAGACTATCTGCATCAAGAGCTTTCCTCACTGTCAGTGCACCTGGAGCTCATCGAAAAGGGCCCTGCTGGGGTTCTGTCCCAGTCAAGCTGCATGCTCTATTCCGGTAGCTAAGGACGGTGTTCAGGTTATAAACTCTAAGAGTCAACACAGACTGGCCAAGGACTCTGATACCCAGCAACAGGCTGCAGCAGCCAACGTAGCTAGAGATGCCTCAAATAACAAGGGTAGAGGGACAGAGACTGTGCGCTGAGGGTGCTCTGGGTACCGCAAAAGCAAAGGGAGTGAGTGGGTCTTATTGTCCACCAACACGGGAGCTACGGGGATCTGGGCAGTCACTTCAGTCCCCAGACAGAGACAGATGGTGATCGACCTTCCATCAGCATCCTGTCCCTAGCTGCTTGTTCTGGTGGGAGTCCCTGAACTAAATGTGAACCTAAAGGAGGGACAAGACGAACTGACTAACAAATGTTTAAACTGGCTGGTCCAACAGAGGAAGTTCCCCTATTATAGGTCTAAAGATATTTTGCATACACGAAGAGTGGGGCGGCTGGTGCCGAAGCCCTAGGACTACAGTGTTGATTGTATAATAATTAATTTTAGATCCCTCCCAGGTAGTGCAGAGGGTGCTATTTGGCCCATTCAACGACCTTCGAGAGAGACCAGGATTGAGTTATTACCATTGGGGTATTTTTATAAACCAGCTTGTCCTATGGAATGTGACAACATTCCACTAAAATCCTGTATTTGTAATGGACCTGTTACAGCTCCTATAAGGCATGTGGAGGACCCTGTTGGGTTTATGATTCCCACCTCAAATTGCTTTGCTGTCCTAGATGGGGTGGCGTGACTAGCCACTGACTGGATAGGCTCTCCCTGGCTGCTCTCTCCATTACGGAAAGGGAGGGGTACACCCATTGGTGGTAAGGCTCATACCTACATGGAGGGAAGGTGCAATGGGACCCCTCTGGACCTAGGTCCCAGTACAAAGGGGCACACTGGTGAAGAGGGACGAAATTGCTGTAGGGATAAGTAGGCCTATGGAACCTGGTAATGGCAGCTCACAGTGGATCTTGACTCTGCGGTGGGGAGGTCGAAGAATACTCCGGGGTTGCCCGCACCTCTGGTCCAGTCTGTTCCCCCGGTTAGTACTGGTGATCACTTGGGCTTGAACAACCCTGAGGAACCTGGTTCAAAACCCTGACCCACAGTAGCAAAAATTCTGTCCTGGAATATAGCAGGATTAGCCTCCAAGTTGAACATCCCGGATTGGGACAAATTTATATACTTACACTCTGTCTGTCTGTTCTAGGAAACCTGGTCTGTAAGACAACTATTTTATCAGACCATGCCAATTTTAGCAAAGTGGCAATCTCAGGTGGAAGGGGCAGGCCTTCAGGAGGGCTGTCAACATGGGTTAACACCAGTCTAACGGGTAGGGTTAAAGAGGTTTCAGTACCCTCCCCTGACGTCCTTTGTGTTTCGGTGACTACCCTGTCCCAAACGGTTTATTTTATAATGTATATATGAGGCCAGGTGGAGCTTCACAAGAGTCTTCTATTATTGAACTGTTAACCGCCCTTATGCCAGCTGACTCGAGGATCGTTTTGAAGATTGTGGGTGGCGATTTGAATTGCAAATTCGAGCCTCTAGATGATAGTGTTGTAACCCTTACTTCTGAAGAAAGCAATGTCTGGGGTATCCCTCGGTTAGCGATAGCACCAATCAAGAGATGGTCATCTTGGTCATCACAATTGAATGCTTTTACTTTACACATAGGTCTTCGTGCTGTGAATGGGAGGTCAAGGTCTGACACTGAAGGGACACACACATTTAATCATGCTCTTGGGACTAGTCTCATTGACTACATTTTAGTGGACGTAAGGGCTTGGCCAATATTGATAGGATTTTTCTGTTGTGCAGCGATATGATAGTGACCACAACGCATTAGTCCTTGAGGCTGATTTCCTTGTATTTGCAAGAACACTAGTATTGAAGACCTTCTTTATTATAGGCTGCAAGTGACAGGTAACATGCGCAGAGTAAAATGGGCTACTATGATAGATTTGAAAGAGCAGCTGGGGAAAATCTATTTCCTGGTAGCTGATGGTATAAGGGATCTCCTAAATGTTGAGAGAGGTTTGGGTAAGGAGACAGAGTGGGATACGATTTGTACAATTCATAATAATTTGTCTGTTATGTTAAAGGACATCTTTATTACATCCAAAAACGCCCATGGAAAGTGGCCGCCATGGTCCTGGTATAATGAAGTGTGCCAGAATGCTAGGTCTGCTATATTCATTCTAAAACAAGACAAGGAGGAATTTTTAGCTCAAAGGGCAATGTATAAACAGGTTATCAGAGTAGCTAAAAGAGAATGGGAAGAACAGCGGTGGGAGGACATGTTGGCCGCTACCCAGAAAGGGGACCATCGTGCTTTCTGGAATTTGGTCTCAGCGGGGTGTGGGTGGGGGTGCATGTCCAGCGAAGCCTATTGTGCTGACAGCAGATTGGGTCATACATTTTTCTTCCCCTTTACTCCCTGAAAGAAGATTTAAATCTCTCCCAGCAAATGTTGTTGGGCTATCAACCTACTGAAAGGGGAGTGGATCTATATAGAGAATGAAATCTAACCCAATATCCCTAGAGGATGTAAAAGCGGCAATTGCTAGGATAGCACCTAATAAAGCTCCCGGATTAGATAAAATACCTGGGGACCTTTACAGGAGTGAAATAGATGTTTGGGGTCTGTACTTTCTATTAATATTCAACAACATCCTGGATGGAGCACCAATCCCTCCTACTTGGGGAGGGGCTGAAAATATCCCCATCCACAAGAAGGGATCTCCAGTTGACTCCCGAACTATAGGGCCATTAGCCTAATTGACTGTTCCCAAAAGGTTTTAGTAGCATACTTCTTAATTGTTCTTATGGATAGTGGAAAGAGAAATGCTGTCACCCCTCCAGGCAGGACTCAGGGAGGGTATTGGTACAGTGGACCAGGTCTTACGTTTCAATTAATTTACTGGGACATGGAGGTCCTGGCAAAGGCAGCTTATACATTCCATCAGTCGACTTACATTCAGCGTTTGATTCAGGACCCCGTATGAAACTATGGCAGGTTCTGGCAGATTTGGGTGTCCCTTCTGACCTGCTGACTTTATTAATCAGATTAGACAGCAGTCATTTTGCACAAGTCCGCTGTGGATTATTAGGCTAACTGACGGATCGGGGGTAAAGCAGTGCTGTCCTTACCCCCAGACTTTGCTCCCATTATGTAAATGATTTGATTTTTTTCTTGAATAATTGTGATAGAGATATGCCAAGGCTGGCCAATACTAAGATCCCAGCATTGATGTTTGTCGGTGATGCCCTTCTTATATCTAAAGCACCGATTGGGCTACAAATTATTTTACGTAGTTTTGAGAAGATTTTGCGCCCAAAGGGGCTTGAGATAAATGTAGAAAAAACTAAATTCATGATTTTAAATCCCAGTCACTCCACTCGAGCCAATCCCAAGCTAAGTGGTGTCCCCTTAGACCCTGTTCCTGTTTTTGACTACCTGGGGCTGACCCTTACTGAAGACTTTGATTGGAGATGCCATATCGAAAAGAGAAGGCTTATTACTCAACATAGTGGGGTGTTACTAATGGCACCAAATAACTCACATTACTGCCCATTATCCCCAGCAATTCAAATTTATAAATTGCAGGCACAGGGAGCTGCCTTGTATGGGGCTGAGCTATGGGGTCATAAGGATATTTCCGTTTTGTTAGTTAGTGAGAACCGCTTCCTATGCCAGCTACTAGGACTACCTAATAGTACACCATTGCTTCCACTTAGACTTGACCTGTGAGTTAGGCCTATTACTGAGGGGGCGGGGATCGGGCCCATACTGGGCCTTGCCAGAACTGCACTCCTCTCGAGCTGGCCTTAAACAAGTGCTTGGGAATCCATGGTCAGGAAGCTTACCTTGGATAAAATATATAAAACATACTTTGGCCAAGGTGAGACGTGTGGATCTATGGATAGAACCGAAGGCCGCCCCGACAGTTAGTAAAACCCTGCTAAACTAGAGGTACCAGCAATTCAAAATGGATCAACTGCTGGTATTCTCCTCTTATGGCACCCTGACCGACTCTTTTCCTCAGATCAAGGTAGCCTATAGCTTGGAGCAGTTGTAGATGAAATAGAGCCTCCTTTTGCCTGAATGTTGTATATGCAGTTCAGATATAGCACCTTACCGATTGCCTCCTTTAGTGGCAAATGGGCAGGTAAACAGAGCCCTTCAGGATACACCTGCTCTAGCTTTGGAGCAGATAGGGAGTTGGAAATGCATGTTTTGTTCTTCTGCCCAGCTTATGTTAAAAGCAGGAAAAAGTGGATCATCCCTGTCTGTCGGCCTTTAGGCGTTAGAGACCATCAAATTGCATTTCGTATTTTAAAAACCGAGGTTAGGCAAAGTCTGGTTGTTGCTGTTTCCTGCTTTTTAATCGCAATATGGAGGATTAGTCACAAGATTTGTCTATAAATGGTTATATATTTTTTGTAGAAGTGTTTGGGCTCTGTCTAACTAATGTATGTTACTATTAATAACCAGCTTTCACCTTGTTTTGTACATACTGTAGCTACTTGCTTTTTAATATTTTATGTGATATAATTTATGCTGTGTAATTTTATTTGTTTTCTACTTTTAGGGCACATTGCCGAAATAAAGTAAAATGTAATGAAAAGACCAAAACTTCAGGATTTCATCTTTTCTTATAGAGGAGTGCACTCTGATGCCAGCCAATGGCCCAGGTCCAGGGGATACACCTCCTAAGGATCGGAGACTCACACAAGCAGAGGCCTGCAGGGTTCAGGCAGGTCCAGTTGTAGGCCAAGGCAGGTCCAGAGCAGCAGTCAGCTGGGCAGTTGCAGGGAGCCCTCTAGAGATTGTTCTGTCCCTGTTGCTCAGAATAGGAAGTCAACCGACTGTCTCTTGAAGTCACTCAGGTAGCCTGGTATGAAGGGAGCGGGTCCAGTTTTCCTTCTCAGAGATCAGGGCAGGCCTCAAGCAGCAAGGCAGTCCTATGATAGCATCAGTGCAGCCCTCTGGGAACAAAGCAGGCCTCAAGCAGTAGGGCAGTCCTCATAGGAACAAGGCAGTCCTTCTCCTATAATATCCACAGGTCCAAGAGGGGCTCTGGAGATCTAATATTTATACCTGGTGCCAGCCTTTGAAGTGGGGCGATTCCCTATACTATGCCCACATCTGGTTCTGGAAAGTATTTCCCCTCCGATGTGAAAGCTCCAAGAAGTCTGTGGTGATGAAAGACGAGTGTCAGGTTCCTTTTTATGTGCTTGGTGACCTTTGAAGTGTAAGTTATGTTATGCTGATGTGTATAGCGCACTAATCACCAGAGAGGGTATTCAGGCATTTAGGCAGGTGTGTGCCTATATGAAGAACCAGTCCTTAAGCTTCGTACGGAACTCAAGAAGTGAGGAGGAGGCTCTGATGTGTTGAGCGAGGTCGTTCCATGCCTTGGGTAAAATTTAGGAGAATAAGCAGCCTCCAGTTTTGCTTTTGTGCATGCGGAGAGTGTGTGCGATTGAGAGTGAGGCAGAGCATGGGTGTCTGGTGGGTTGGTGAAAGTGTATGCGGCTCTTCGGTATTCTGGTCCTGTGTTGTGTAGGGCTTTGTATGGGTGCATAAGATCTTTGAATTGGCTGTGCTTGTGAGTAGGGATCCAGTGAAGCTTCCTGAGGTGCGGTATGAATTTGATGTGGTGCGGGAGGTCAAATATCAGTCTTGCAGTGGTGTTTTGAATGGTCTGTGTAGGAGTTGTTTAGAGGTTCCAGCGTAGAGAGTGTTGCTGTAGTCAGGCCTGCTTTTGATGAGTGCTTGTGTGATGGTCCATCTGGTGTTCTGAGGCATTTGAAGATCTTTCACACCATATGTAGAATGTGGAAGCAGGAGGTGCACACTGTGTTGTCTTGAGCCGTCATGCTAAGGTTGTCGGCTAGGATGATCCCTAGATTTCTTGCATGATCTGTGGGTGTGGGTGTTGGTCCTAGCTCGCTGATGACCACCAGGTGGAGTCCGATGGGGAGGTCTTGTTGACATAGACCAGTACTTCCGTATTGTCAGAGTTGAGCTTCAGGTAGTTGGTTCGCATCCAGTCTGCTACCATGGTCATGCAGTTGGCAAAGTTGGTTTTGGTGGAGATTGTCTTATCTGTCAGGGAGAGGATGAGTTAGGTGTCATCGGTGTCGGAGATGACGGTGATGTCTTGTGATCGGATGATGTTGGCGAGCGGTTGAAAAGGGTGGGACTGATAGACGATCCCTGTGGGACTCTGCATTTCAGTTTCTTGGTCTCTGGTGGCAGTCTGACCCTTTAGATTCTTCCTGTGAGAAAGGAACAGATTAATCTGTGAGCTGATCTTTGTATGCCAATCTTGTGGAGTCTTCTGATGAAGTGTTGTGGGAGACATTTTCGAAGTCCGTGAAGAGGTCAGGCTGGATGAGAGCCACTATTTTTCCTCGGTCCAGGATGAGTTGAACGTCGTCGGTGGCCACAATGAGTGCTGTTTCTGAGTCGTCCTTGAGTGTTGTTTGAAGATAATGAAGTTCGAGGGGGTTGTGAGCTGCTTGTTGATGGCCTTCTCAATCCTTTTGGCTGGACAGGAGAGCAGGAAGATGGGTAGGAAGTTGCTCACTTGATTTGGGTTGGCTGTGGGCTTCTTGAGGAGGGCATTTATTTCTGCAAGTTTCCATTCGTCCGAGAAAGTGGCAGACTTGATTGAGTGGTGTTGATGCTGTGAGTCAGGGTGGTGCTGATTGGTTATGTTGCCAGGTTGTAGATATGGTTCGGGCATTGGTCTGATGGGGCCCCTGAGTGGATGGTCTGCATGAATGTCGCTGTGTCATTTCTGGTGAGGATTGTCCATTCAGTGAGCTTGCCGTCTTGGTGGGTAGGTTAGCGATTAATTTTCTGGGGTTGGTTAGTGTGCGAAGTTGCTGTAGATGATTGCGATTTTGCTGTAGAAGAAGGTGGATAGGTTGTAGCAGAGTTGTTGAGAGGGTTTGATGTTGTTTACAGTGGCTGAGGTGAAATCCTTGACGATTGAGTAAATCTCCTTGCATCTGCTGGAGCTTCCTTCAATGCGGTCCACTTATGCTTTTTTCTTAGTGTCTCTTATTTGCTGGTGATAGCGCCTGAGTGCAGTTTTGAAGGTAGTTCTATCAGTGGTGTCCCGGCTGGCTTTCCATTTTCGTTCTAGCTGTTTACAGTGTTCTATGGTGTTGCAGAGGTCTTCTGTGTACCAGCTGGCCTGCTTGTTTAATCTACTATGCTTGTTGGTGTTGGGCAGGGAACAGCTCCGCCCCCAGCCATCCAGGCAAGATAGCCCGTCCTGTCCACAACAAATCCCCTTTGTATCGCTGTCTGGCAGGAATACACAAACCCCAAGAGCAGAGCCATTCACAGTCATGTGACCCATGACACTGGCAGCGTGCACCAAGTGGTTAGGACAAGAAAATGGCAACTTTCTGAAAGTGGCATTTTCATAATTGCGACTTAAAATCCGGCTTTACCATAAAAGAAGATTTTAAATTGCAATTCATTTGAGGCCAAACATTATATTTTTACCTGCTCCCAATCAAAAGTTTGCACTTATTCTGTGTAATAAGGTAATCCAGTGTTATCCAATGGGAGAGATAAGCCTTACAGTAGTGAAAAATGAATTTAAGAGTTTTTCGCTAGCAGGACATGTAAAACTTAAACGCACATGTCTTACTTTTTAAATACAATGCGCTCTGCCTTGTGGGCATTTAGGGCCTACCTTAGGGATATCATATATATATAATTAAAAGGAAGGTTTAGGTCTGACAAGGTTTATTTTGCCAGGTCGAATTGGCAGTTTAAAACTGCACTACAGGCTGGAATGGCATGTCTCTAGGAATGTTTGAAAGTGCTACTTTAGTGGGTAGCACAAGGAGTGCAGCAAGCCTACCAGTAGCATTCATTTAAGTTACAGGCCCTGGATACACGTAATGCCATTTACTAGGGACTTATAAGTAAATTAAATGTGCCAATTAGGTGTAAGTCAATTTTACCATTTTGAAGGAGAGAGCACAAGCACTTTACCACTGGTTAGCAGTGAAAAAGTGCACAGAGTCCTAATGGCACCAGAGTTGGTTACTGCAGTAGAAGGCAAAAATCAGGGTGAGACCCTGCAAAAAGTGCCAGGTCCAACACACCACTTCCAGGGGCATGAAAATTCTGTTGTTGCAATACCCAATTAAAACCCTCTGTTGAGCACCACTACCAATATCGTAAATGTGAAGCTTAAAGAGGACATGATTGCCACCAGGATCACACATGATCCTTTTGGACATGAATCCAAGGCCCAACCTCACCCCAACACTCTCCTACACAGTTCTGTAGATGGACAGAATGTGACACTTTTAACGTCCCACAGGTAGTCAGGCATTCGTTTGTACTTAGAACCTTGTACTTGTGTGGAAAAGCATGCCTGGACATCTGAGTACGCTACGAAGCATGCACAACTTAACAGTTGTTGGGAGAAGATCAATGCGTAGATGTCTGCATCCTCCTACGTGACCTGCTAGTGTTGGCCTTTTTTCATAGCTACATTAATTATGCAAAAACCTTTGCAGGTAAAGGAAATTCATTTAAATATAGAACCCCCCTGCTGATTTAGCTTTCTACATCCTCCCCTGTGGTCACCTACGCCATAGACCCAGAATTTTTTTGATACTTGGCGAAATTGCTAAACCTAACCTGAGATGACTCCTAGCTATGCCAGGTGGTGTGTCGATGCAAGTAAAAAAGTTAGGGCAACCCAATAATCCCTAGAGAGCTTGAGTCTGAGTACAAAGCAACAATGATATTGCAAACCAGGGGATGATTCACCAAGCATACGTTTGAGCAATAATTTGTAGCACAGATTTAAGCATTCATTACATAACCCATTGGTGCTTTGAACTGTTTGTTATATGCTAATACTTGAGAGTAGAAAGAAAGAGAAAGACCAAAACTGGAATTATGCAGTTGTGTGGCCGTGGCGATTTTCGCATGGTTATAGAATTGCCGCATTTGCCACATATTTCATCATCTGCTGCATAATCAGCAGCTTTCAACAAAAAAAATGTTTCTAGCTCAAACGGTTCAAAAGTTAATAACAACGAAGCGACACATGTTGCCACACAGTGGAAAGCCTTTTGCACAGGTTGACTAGTCACATTTCTGTTACTTATTGCTGTATTCGGGTGTTAAACTGGTACTAATGAGGTGCAACCAAAGCCCAGACAGTCTTAACAAGTATATATGATGAGGTAAAAGTATCACAAAATCTGCTGCATTAAGCCGCATAATTTGCCCCTCCCCTGGCATATAATTCCAGTGGCCCTACCTATTAGTAATGGTGAGGTAATATATTCTAGCATGCAGCACTCCTATGACCCTGAAAAAGTTTTAATGACAAAGTTCTATAGATGAGGCTCAATTAAATGCTGGACCAATCTTGCCAAGAAAGAGTCCTCTGCAGTTGTCCCAGGGGTGTGGAATTCCTGTAGCCCAACGCCCAGGACACATTGTTTGAGGTCAAGGACAACAAGCTTTCAAGTTTAATCTGTCCATTGGACAAGGAGGCCCAACGTCCTAAAGCACAAACCATTTGGCTGCCATTTTACAGTACCATATTATTGATCGGTGAAAGAGCTTCGTCTGCAACTAAAGTAAACTTTGGATCATATGTGTAAGCTGTTTAAACTTATATGTGTATATATATATGTGTGTATATATATGTATGTATGTATACATATATATATATATATATATATATATATATACATAAGTTTAAACAGCTTACACATATGTATATATATATATGCATACATATATAGCCTTTATTATCAAGGTGCGCGCAATAAGGAAATGCAGTCAACTTGGTTTGAGTTACCGGCAGTGGTTCCAGAAGGAAAGTCTTTTGAAGGTACCATTTTTTTTGAAGCATCATTTAGTAAAGCCTGTTTGAAAAATTCCAATATTTCCAGTCAAGATTTAATAATGGAGAATCGGTGTAAAACCAATTTCAGCAAGATTATGAGTAACATGCAAATAAACAAACATTGGCAAAGCTAAATTCTCAAAAGCAACAACGGCGAACCTCCTGTGCCGCACCTCGTGCCAGTTCCTATATATACATTCGCTGTGCAAACTACCCCTGCGCCAGCCGTTGAGTGGCGTCACTGTGCTCCAGATCTTCATCACAAAACATTGGCAAAGCCTTTAGGTTTGGCATAGATTGTCAGCCTTTGTTAATATGTGTTTTGCTAACTTTGTTGGAGGAGCTGCCCCTCCCTCACCAATATAATAAATTAACTAAAAACACAAATATGTTTTTTTCTGGTCTCAAAAAGCACACATTTAACATAGGAGTACCTGACACTGAAGGAAACTGATTTATGTGTGCGGATGGGCTCCTTCTGAAAGAGCAGTGTTGTCACTCACAGTGAAGACAGCCAGTGGCTGAATTAGGCCGATGCATTGCCCCATGTTGTATGCTGTAGTAGGTGGAAGCCACATGTGAATGATACAACAATATAACAATGGATGGAGAGGGCTGGATTAAAGTCCTTATAAGTGTATAATTTTAAGAAAATCAAAATATCTTGGCTAGAGTCGGGCCAAATTCGGGGCCCAATGCCTTAGGAAAGTCACAAAAGTGCTTCCCTGGTATAGGTTCATGCATTCTTGCAGATTTACAACTTTCATGAATTTGTAAGAATTTACAGACTTCGGCCTGAAAACCATACACATAGAACAAGTTGTGAATAGCATTTGCATGTGACCTAATATGCACACATATATTTGCTCATGAAAACATCTGCAGAGCGTTTGCAAATTCACTTTTCATACAACCAATTTTTCCCACCCTGAAAAAACTTTTACTTCTGCCCTTGCCAGGAGTAAATTTGCAACCTTTCCCAATGTGGGAATAGATTAGAGAAGAGTTGGTGAAACCCCTTGAACATGTAAGTTTTTAGGTGTGCACTGACTCAAAGGGCATTTCAACCTTGGGAACACTTCTACATCTAGCCCCAGTATGAAGATTTGCAGAAAGGTGGCAAAATCAGGGCATTACTAAAATCCTAACCATGATAGAATCGAAGTTTTGGCACAATCAGAGAGGATTTTTTCAGAGTTATGATGTAATGAGAATGCTGCACTAATTTGTCACTTCAGTGCATTCCACAAAAGAGACAAGTGTTTTTTTTTTGTTTTTTTTACAGAAGTAGATTTATGAAGCATCCCATTCTATGGACAAGTAGGTATTTCATAAAATTCCACACCTCTTTGTCCGTTGGTGATTTGATACCCAAATGTGAACAGTGCAGTTGATGAAATGGTTTTTAGTAGAGCCACATCGACGTGTCGGTTTCTTGGTTAATTAATAAGTGAGACCATCTTTTGGACAATGCTAAGAAGATAATTAAACAACCCAGTTGAGTAAGGTCCAAGGATTTCTTGGTGTGCAAGGATAATATAGCTCAAGGGGTGACTTCTGTTGTTTCCTTTTTTCCTCCTGCTGTCCGTCCGCTGCTCCTGTCCCCTTTCATCGAAGGTAGACCCCTGGTGGGACGAGGGTCCCAGGGGCTACAGTGCTGCCTCTCATCGCTCCAGAAATCCACCATCACCCCTGGGGGAGGACTTTAACCTCCAGAGTGCACCGCACCATCACGCAGCTGCCGCGAGTGAGGGGGAGGCGTGTCCAACGCGCTTATAGCGCAGCCTCTACCCCCGCGGCGTGGGTGACTTCTGTTGTTTCCTTTTTCCTCCTGCTGTCCGTCCGCTGCTCCTGTCCCCTTTCATCGAAGGTAGACCCCTGGTGGGACGAGGGTCCCAGGGGCTACAGTGCTGCCTCTCATCGCTCCAGAAATCCACCATCACACCTGGGGGAGGACTTTAACCTCCAGAGTGCACCGCACCATCACGCAGCTGCCGCGAGTGAGGGGAGGCGTGTCCAACGCGCTTATAGCGCAGCCTCTACCCCCGCGGCGTGGGTGACTTCTGTTGTTTCCTTTTTTCCTCCTGCTGTCCGTCCGCTGCTCCTGTCCCCTTTCATCGAAGGTAGACCCCTGGTGGGACGAGGGTCCCAGGGGCTACAGTGCTGCCTCTCATCGCTCCAGAAATCCACCATCACACCTGGGGGAGGACTTTAACCTCCAGAGTGCACCGCACCATCACGCAGCTGCCGCGAGTGAGGGGGAGGCGTGTCCAACGCGCTTATAGCGCAGCCTCTACCCCCGCGGCGTCGGTGACTTCTGTTGTTTCCTTTTTTCCTCCTGCTGTCCGTCCGCTGCTCCTGTCCCCTTTCATCGAAGGTAGACCCCTGGTGGGACGAGGGTCCCAGGGGCTACAGTGCTGCCTCTCATCGCTCCAGAAATCCACCATCTCACCTGGGGGAGGACTTTAACCTCCAGAGTGCACCGCACCATCACGCAGCTGCCGCGAGTGAGGGGAGCGTGTCCAACGCGCTTATAGCGCAGCCTCTACCACCGCGTCGCGGGACGCGCGCGGGACGAAGCCCGGACCAAGGGCGGGCCCGTCTAAGCCCGTCCGAGACCGATCGAGGCCGGGTCGGGCCACCCCCCTGTTATTTACCCAGATATGTGTGATTAGTCTTTGTCCATTCATGTTTGCTATCTAAGTGACCTATTGTTTTCGTCTGGGCCCACAGGATTACTGAAAGAAAAGTAAGGACAAGCTTTAATCATTGTCTCAAATCGTGGTTTTACTGTACTCATATATTTGCCCATAACTGCTCACTGCAAATTGGATTTGGGGTTCCCTTCAAGTGAAATTAACATGGGAAAGGTCACTGCCCCTTTAACAAAGCCAAATACTAGGCAGAAAACCCAAACTCGTTCATTGACACCTAAACCCACAGCGATAGATAAAATGCTGCAGCAAGTGTTAGGTGTTGTTTCTAGTGAAATTGAACGAACCGAAAGACGCCTCTCTTTAACACCGATTCTTCCAAGGTTCTCTGCCCACTCGGAGCTTATTGCCCCAAATCCCCATCAGCTTCTAGATTCCCCACCTATCATAGAACCTTCGTCTGCACAAGCAGACTTAGCTAGGGAATCTCCTAAGAAAACACCCATAAGGGAGGTTGTTAAAAAAAAAAAGGGCCCATACCGAAAAAATAAAAATCAAAAGGGAGGGAAACAAGGGAACTTACTACCTGAGGTGGCGCTTATTCAAAACTCCAAAACCAATGTATGTAGTGACAGGAGCAAAACTTTTATGGAGACGCCATCATGGGCCCAAAATTTGATCGAAGAGCTCAAAACCCATTTTGAACTACTCATTAAATATGAGCTTGAACTAGTATTGACACGTATTGATAGGCTGTCCTCCTTGGTCACGTCTTGGGGTAACAAAGTCGAGGCCATCTGGCATGCCACTAAGCTACCTGAAATCCAGATCCCTGAAAGATCCCTCCAACTTCATCCAAATCTAGAAACTCCATCTGTAGCAACTGTGCCCCCTTCTCTTATAGGTCAAGCACCATTAGTATCTCTAGCCCAATCATCTGCCCGTGCAGAGTCTATCTCTCCACTTCAACAACAGCAGGGCTCTGATCCACCTCAGCACAGGATGCAAAATATAACTGATGGAACACGAGGCTCCAAGGTGGCGACAATCAAACTTGGTCCATTAACTGACCATGTACTTAGTAATACTAAGAGTAATAATAAAGATAACTCATTCCAACTAAATCGAAGGGATTCCAACCTACCACTGCCATGTATCGACCTACCTCCTGCTTCTACCCCATATGTTGTCGTACTTGCAGGCGTTCCAAGGCTAGATCCAGGATATGTGGAGACCTATCCAGACCTAAAAAACAAAGTTACTCATTGACTTAATGAAAATAGACCCCTTCCCCTCCATACACATAGTGAAATTCTATTCACACGTAGGGTTAGCTGGGTGGGACAGAGACAGAAAGACATCAAGGGAGACTGTGTGTTGGTTAATTTTAGAGACAGTCGGGTGACCCAGCACATCTTCGAATGGTGCCAACCCGGGATGAGTAGTGCCATCCAGACCCTTCCTTTGGGCTATTTTTACCCTCCCAGTCCCTTGCCAGAGAGAATGGGAAGTGTGTATAAGAAATGGGAATCAAAGGCCCAGCCAAGTAGTGCACAAAGCAGGGGATGGATTTCTAATCTAACACCTTTCTTTCCCATCCCTGTTAGTAATAGGTACAGTCCCCTAGATTTGGTTGACTGACTAACCTTGCACCCCTTGCATAGGCACCCGTAGAGACAAGCCCCAACTCCAAGAGAGACTAGAGCATTTAAGTAATGATACATCTGTCCCTAATGACTATGCAACGGGAAACTACTTAGCTCCCCCGGGTCATTTTACGGGAACACACCAGGTAATCACCTCACGGTCCAGCATCCTATGTGCCCCCTCTAGTCCACTCAGGGCCCTTGGTAATAGCCTTTTGAGTCAAGAAGCGACTCAACATCAAGATTTGCTAACAGAGAGGGACCTTTTGATTACACCTCCAGGACCTGTAGATAATGAGCAGAGTTTTAAAATTCTGTCCTGGAACATAGCGGGTTTAGCCGCCAAAATGGACCTCCCGGACTGGGGAGAATTTGTAGAATCCAATGGGGTATGTCTCTTCCAAGAAACATGGGCCACAACAGCACTGCACAGGGTAGGGTATGTTACTTACTCCATTCCAGCTGTTCGGGGGCCCAGGGGGAGACCCTCTGGAGGCCTATGTACTTGGGTCGGTACCCATCTAGCTTGTACGATTAAGTTGATAGACACGTTCTCACCAGATATTCTATGTGTCCTTCTTTCAATCGAAAATCTTCCTAAGTTGGCCATTATTAACATCTACTCTCGTCCGGTGAGGCATGGGCTCACTTCACCTACTCTAGACTCCCTTCTTCTGTTTCTTCCCACTTTATCCAACTCCATTAAAGTAATAATTGGAGGTGACTTTAACTGCCATTTTGAGCCTCTTTCTGGCATGACTCCTAACATCACTAGTGAGGAAGACTCCGTTTGGTCAATTCCGGAATGTAACACCTATCAGATAAGAGGGTGGACCCCTCTTGTCCTCCAAATGAATACCTTGACACTTAGCCACTCGCTTAGGGCATGCAATGGTCGCTTTCCCTGTGATAGTCCGGGCAACTTTACTTTTGAGAAACCCGGACAGTGCTCCATAATTGATTACATCCTAGTTGATGTTGAGTTATGGCACAGAATTCGCAGTTTTTCGGTCTTATCTAGATGTGAGAGCGATCACAACCCACTGGTCCTAACTTTAGAGCAACCACAAAACAGAGGGGCCCTTGGTGTGAGGCACCAACCTCCCTCGAATTTAATAGCAATTGAAGGGGGCAGAAGAATACGCTGGGCAACAATTGTGCAAGCCCCGGAAAAAATGGCTGCCATGTACAATTGTATTATTCCACACCTAGTTGCCGCTTTTTCAGCTTTTGAAAACAGTGATGCTCTAGAATTTTTCTTGGCATTAGGTAAGAATCACCAAGATCTAGTTTCAACCCTTGCTGAGTTTTTTTACAATGGTAGGAGCCCTGCTACTTCTGCATTGAAAGTTAGAAATCCTTGGTATACCAAGGTCTTGCAGGGCAGCTAAATGCGTCCTGACATTAAAGATCAGGGAAGGTAACAGTCTGGGTATCAAGGAGTCTAGAGCGCACTATAAAAATATTCTGGCGTCAGCAAAAGCAGAATGGGAAATCGACAGATGGGACGCGATTAAGAAGACGTTAGAATCAAGGGACATGAGATCTTTTTGGACCTTAGTCAAAACAGGGAAACTGGAAGGTAATACGGCTTTGGAACCAAATTTGGGGGAGGAAGTCTGGAGATCCCATTTTAAAGTTTTATACTCAAAAACTAAAGATAGTGATATAGATAGAGATCAAGATGGCAGGGTCTTCGATTCCAATGAACTTGCCACTAAACAGCATCCCCCACCCCTGTGTACACTGGCAGAAGTCCTATTGGCATTGTCCAAACTACTTCCCAATAAGGCTCCAGGGTTGGACAGGATCCCTGGTGATCTTTTTAGAAATGAACAAGTGGTTTGGGCCCCCTATCTACAAACTCTATTTAATGCCATCTTGTGTGGTATGGCTATTCCATCAACATGGGCAGGGGCAGAAATTATCCCCATTTTTAAAAAAGGCTCTCCACTAGACCCAGCAAATTAAAGACCAATAAGTCTCATTGATGTCAGCCAAAAGTTATTTGCTCGTGTTCTTTTGGGTCGACTGCAATCCTGGATGGATGAGACGGCAGTTTTAACACCACTACAAGCCGGATTTAGGTCTAAAATATCAACAATGGATCAGTTATTCAGGTTGCAGTTGATCCATTGGAAAACTGTTATTCTGGGTGGTGGTACCCTTTACTTAACTTTTGTGGATCTCAAATCCGCGTTTGACATGGTCCCCGCGATCAACTATGGGCCCTTCTTCGCGATATGGGAGCCCCAGTATATTTATGTCATCTCCTGAAGCGCTTACATGAAGGCACTTATGCTAGGATTAGATACGGCAAGCATGGGGAGCTGTCAGCTCCATTTCCGGTTGAGAAGGGGGTGAGACAGGGTTGCGTCTTGGCTCCGACCCTGTTCTCGTTCTTCTTGAACGGTTTAGTTAAAACCTTGCTTTCAGTTAAAGAGATCGATTCCCCAAGGCTAGCCAACCGCAAAATGCCAGCCCTAATGTTTGCAGATGACACGTTGCTTCTATCAAAGTCGCCAATGGGTATGCAGCGGGTTTTGAACGAATTTAGTCTCTTCTGTAAGAGAAGAGACTTGGAGATTAACCTCCAGAAGACCAAATATATGGTATTTGGAGCTAATTCTAGAAATTGCCTGCACCCTCGCTTGGTAGATCACTTGAGCGAGTATCTATTTTTGACTACCTGGGTCTCACACTTAACGACAAGATGGAGTGGGGGACCCAAGTTAAGAGAGCTAATCTTAAACTGACCCAGTCAATAGGGGGAATCACAAAAGTATTCAATAATTGCACTCATAAAGTATTAGCCCCCCCAGTAGAAATTTATAAAATCCAAGCGAGGGGAGCCTCACTATATGGTGCTGAACTTTGGGGTCACTGCCCGACAAATTTACTTACAAAAACCGAGAATACCTTCATCAGACAGCTGACAGGGCTTCCTATGAGTACTCCCTTAACCCCACTAAGGATGGACCTGGGTATTAATCCAATAGCCGATCAAATTGCCTCTCGTCCTCTCCACTATTGGCGACGCCTTTGGAGTACGCCCGAGCTACAACCATACAGGGAGGAACTACAGGATGTTATGTCTATCTTGGGAGCAGGTAACATACCGTGGTTGACTTACATTAGGAACACGTGCCACCAAATGGGTTGGGCTAACATGTGGACAACTCCTGAAGTGACCTGCTCAGCTACCCCAAAAAATCTCTTACAATTGCTTTTAAAAACTTCAAGTTAGCCTTAATTTCCCAGTGCTCAGCTTCTTCCTCCTTGACGTCCAGGTTTTTGGACATTAAACACCAATATATTCTTGAGCCTGTCCTGGATAGTATCCAATTTCCCATGGCTAGGAAACTATACTTACAATTTAGGCATGGGACGCTCCCGCTACGTGCACTTACCAACAAATGGAAGGGTGCTAGAATCCAAGAATGCCCGGGGTGTACCTATAATGAAGAAACTGAGCTTCATGTCATCCTCTTTTGCCCCGCATACAGGAATGTGAGGTCTAAGTGGGTTCTTCAGCTTTGTAGGAACCTAGGGATTAGACATTATGTTGAAGTGTTCAGGCTTTTAAAATATGACTTGCAGCCTCTATTTGTAATTGTCACCTCAAGATACCTCTTTGCAATGTGGAACATACGGAGAAATATTATTAAGACGCAAGAGTTGGGAAATAACTCAGTTTCACTTTCCATTCAGACAAATTAGCTTATTTGCACAAAGTTAAAAAAAAATAAAAAAAAAAGAGAAATTCTGTTTCCTCTCTCATCTAGGAAAGCTTGCCTCAATTGTTTTTTTAAACTATTATAAGATTAGACATTATCAAGTCTTTTTATCGTTTTTAACTTATATTAAATACTTTTGATACTAGAGGATTTATAGTCTAGTTTTAACCTAGGTGATGACCTGGATTTTGGGGATGATGATTGATTTCTTATTGATGAGGTGTAATGATGTCCATTTGTTATATATTCGTTTTACAAATGTTCTTTTTATTTTCATTATGCCGATCATATGTGTAAACAATCCTAAATTTCTCTAAAAAGCTTGTCTTAAATTTGTTATTGTACTTTTATGGCTGATCAGCCGAAATAAAGATCTTTTGATTGATTGATATAGCTCAAGAGCTTAGTGCCACAGGTGTTCGCTTTCAGGATGAACTTCTTTTTTAACCATTAAAATAGTATTCAGTAATTCCCCCAAACGGTAGTCATTTTGTCCCCGATTATTCTGACTAAAGTATCCCTGTATATCAAGAGATCATTGAAAATTGTCTCCTTCAGTTCCAGGGACTACAGTGGCAATTCGTGGTTTTCGAGACCAAAAAATATTGTTTTTTCAATCTTTTTTTAAATAATGGAGGGGGCCTGGTAGCTGTCACAAAAATATTTGTAAAAACCATGGGAAAACACAGCAAGCCCATACCGGTTGGGTTTACCAGTGCTTGTTTTATTATACTGTGCCTACTCTTTTCGAAATTTGTATTGAAGAAGCACATTTGTTGTCTCATCCAGTATTGGTATGGAGATAATGTTTTTTGAACTGTGAGTTTAGTCATTCGTGGAATAGCTTTCTTTAGCAGTTTATTTGATCTCTCAAGCTATGGCTTAACTGTTCTGACATTTAAATGTTAAATGAAAGTCTACTCGGAAAAGCATTTGCGCTTCCTGCTTAAAATCAATAAACTGGACCTGGTTAAGCAGTATGAGCGCTCAATTCACAAAATAAAGTTCTTTCTGTGTCGATGCCTAATGTACTTTCTGAGTAAATAAGGAAAGCAAAAGTCACCACTTTCAGACTTTAAAGTGCACTAAATCAGATGGAGTGGTAATGGCGTTATCCATCGCGAGGTACACGCCTGCTGTAATTGCCATTTTCAGAGCAACTCTCATCCTTTTCTCGGACACAATTAAATGTTAAAGGGAAGGTTGGAGCAAAAAAATCTGCAGTAACCTTAAATTACTAGGAGCTCCACGAATAAAAGCTTTACTCGCATTATAATTGAACATACACCTTACTCGCATTATAATTGAACATACACGTAGGTGTAGTCAACAATTTTTGAATGTGGGCACTTGAACCATACTCACCTTCGGGGCTTGCTTGCCCTCTCCTCCACATTGAAGGTTTGACACTTCTGCCTCTCTGTCTACTAGGAACCCATCGTCACCTCCTCAGCAGACCCACACTACTGCATGCTTGAGACTTCCCACCTCACCTCTCTCCCTACCCCGCCAACTCTGTACAAGGACATGTAAACATCTGCCCCTTGCTTAACAATATGTTCCAGTCAGGTATTGGCAAGTTCTCGACCCAGTGCATGAGTTATTTGCCTGAAAGCAAACTTTTGCCACTCCTTCCAAGGTCTCATCCACAGACTGACCCCCTCCAGTGTGCCTCATTTACATTTTCATGAGGATAAACCTGTACACCATGACAGTTTGCCTAAGTGCATGACAGGTGAAATTAGCAGGAATCCTCTGCAACATTAGTAGGATTAAGATCCCATGCAGCACAGTGCATAGAGCCCGAATATCTGCCGTGCATCGCCGTGCTTCACGAGAATCTTTGAGCTTCAAGCTGTGCTTCGTGATATTCTTCAAGATGTTTTTGGTATACTTGCATAATGTGATGGTGTCTTTTTCATTCTGGGCCTTACCTGCCGGTTGTGAGGATGGATGCAGTGGGCATTTGAGGCTGTAATGTGCGTGTTGAGGCTTTACTGAGCTTTTCAGGATGTGCCTGAAGCCATTTGCGGCTGTGATTGCTGCCTTAGCCTCAAATGCCCATTTCACGACACGTGTATTGTGAGATAGCACTGGATCATTTGAGACTAAGGCAGTGAGCAGTACGCATGAAGTGGGCAATTGGGACTAAACATGTGCATTATGAGACCTTGGTGTGCCCTTGAGGCTGTACGAGAGGTAATTCCAAAGCATTTGAAGGGGGCATCTGAAGCTATCCATTGGTATATGTTGGTTCTACCAGGTCAGTTGAGGCTTTTCCAAGGCAAATAAGGCATTGTTTTTATATGACAATGTGCCTTGGGATTCTCAACTATAATTAGCAATTTGTGGCTTTGTCTCTGTTTACGGTGGTTGTGTTTTTGCATTTGAGGCTGTGCCTGGTGTTTGAGAGTGTATTTTAACATTTGCCCCATGCTTGTTGACATAATGGTTGTGATGCTGTGCCTGAGTACTTGAGGCTGTGCCTGAGCAGCATAAGCTGTAAGTGGCCATTTGAAGCTATGCCCTGGGTTATGGTAATACTGTCTGAGTGCTTGACGCTGTGCCTGGATACTGAAGCCTGTGCTTAGGTATTATGGGGTTATGCCCAGTTGTCAGACGCTGCCTCTGCATACATGATGACTGCACCTCTGTATATGATGGTTACATAGCAGGCCTGCATTCTGCTATATCATGACTACACCCCTGAGAAACCTTAGAGGTTGGGACTCCAGGGAGTAGCAGAGCTATGTTGTAGAATGAAATGAATAAAGACACATGGAAAGAGGTCCTCTGTAGGAGCACTAGCCATAGTGTTAGTAGTAGATCTGAGATATTTCTAGCGGTATTTAAATATACACAACCGATTCGTTGGAGTATGGACTGTTTTAGGAGTCATAGGCTGAAAGATTGAATCAGAGGAGTTAGTGAAGGAGCTGAAGTCCTGTAATGGTCGATGTCCTTATAAAGGATCAGTATTTCCGACTGAGAGGCAAATTCACACCAGATATGAGATGTATGTTCCATCACCAGGGAACAGGGACGAAGTGGACACCGAAACCCACTGTGTCAAAAATATGCAAATGGCCACACACTGCTGGAGACCATGACTAAAACAGGGCCATGGGGTGAGGGGGGTATGCTTATGACAATCTATCTTGCTCTGAAAACAGCCACCTAACCTGCAGCCCACTAGGAAAATCCTAGAGTGGCAGAATGGCCAGTCCGGCCCTGCCAATAGACATAGAATCTCATGAAAAAAAGATGGAAATCCTCCAAGATGGGAGCATTCCAGAGACAACGTGCCATGATCAATCAGAGCTAAGGATGATCATTAACGGTTGAGTGGCTGTAGAGGGGATCGGAAATGGGGTGATGTAATTCTTCACCACAATACACAACCATTTTATGAGGAGTCCTTTCTTCTTTGTGTTCTTCAGTATAGGTATTCTTCACTTCTTCCTGTTGGTCTCTGCTTTCTTATTGTATGCTGTGGTTGGAAAACAACTGTACTGGACAGAGGTAATGTCAGGGAAACTGTGGCTCAGTGTCTCAGTGCAAGAAACCCTGAGAGAGCCTGAGGAAGATTTACACTTGGATAGTGGCTAGTTAATATGTTGATTGATTTCTTCTGTGATCTCATCGGACACTGCATGACATGACTGTTAGAAATGGGGGTCTCTAGTTGGCAATGGCGGGCCACTGTCCAAGTAGGGACCCTTCTTCCTAAGTCAGAGTGAGAGGGCTACCCTCTTTAATACCCCTGCTCAACCCTGTGGTAACGTAGCACGAGCAGGTAGGCTTATCTCAGAGGCAGGGTGTGAAGCATTTATGATCATACACAGTAACACAATGAGGAACACTACAAAGGGACACCACACAAGTAGTTATTATAAAAATAAGTATCTTTATATAAAGGCAGATTTATCACAAGACCAATAACTGTAAAAGCCACAATACTGTCAAAAATAGGATAGCTGTTGAAGGGCTGTCAAAAATAGTTCAAAGGTTGCAAAAATAAGGTTCAAGTTCAAAGCAGTGGTCTCTGCGACCCTTTCTTTCACAAAGTACCTGGGTTTAGTTGCAAAACCAACAAAGTGTCGCAAAGAAGCTGTAGCGATGATTCTCGGCACGCGAGGCCGGCGATGCGTTGAAATCCTTGCCGCAAGGGAGGATGATGCGCCGATCTGCGGGATGCGTGCGGAGACGATGCGACAAACTTCTGCACGCTGGACCGCCGATGCGATGACTTTCTTGCCGCGTGGGAGAAGTCGATGCGGTGATCCTGTTGCGCTGTGCGATCGTGTTGCGATGCGAGGACAAGACGCTCCGCGAGGGAGCGACGAAATTCGGTGTGATGCGATCAAAGTGGCGAACGCACGGCGTCCGCACTGCGATGTCTCGAAGCGATGATTTCTGTCCGGGTTGCGAGTGCGCGGCGACAGCAGCGCGATGATCTTTCCAGCGCGTCTCGGCTGCAGCGGCTCGCAAAGGGGCGTCAGCGATGGTTTCGGGTTGCGGGCCCTCGGCGGCAGCAGCGCGATGATTTTCCCAGCGCTCTCGACTGCAGCGGCCCGCAAAGATGCGTTAGCGTCGATTTCTTACCCTCTTCTCTCTGATGCAAACTAGAGGCCCTGGAACTCACAGGAGCCTCCTCAGCAGATAGCAGTCCTCGCAGGGAGGAAGCAGGAGGTTGGTGGTGGAGTCTGTTGTGCCTGAGACTCCAGCAGGAGGCTAGCTCTTTTCCTAGCCCTTGGGTGATTGCTGTACAAAAATAAAAGTTCTCTCAATAGTTCCTTTTCCTCTTCTTCAAGGTCCAGTGGTCACTGCTGCAGGCCAGTGCAAGAAACAACACACAAGCACAAGGACAGTCACTTCCTGCAGATTCCTCCAGTGGCACGGACAGAGTTTCCTCTCCAGATCCCAAAAGCAATACAAAAAATAGGGGGTTTGAGCACAGATATTTATACCCCAAAAGCCTTTGATCCTTGAAGCTACCAGTCCCTGAACCTAGCCAGAACCAGTTCTGCTCAGGCCTGGAGCACTTTGTTTACCAGGCTGTATCCTTCCTTTCAGAAAGAGGGGGCTGCTAGCAGACACACAGTGGGAGGTGGAGCCAGCATTCACCTTGACAGGCACAGCCCTATTCAGATCAAAGAGCCACCCTTCCCCACACTCTAAATGCAGATCTCTCTATTCCACCAAGGTCTGACTCAGCCTGTCCTGCCCCTCTAAAACCAGACAGCCAATACACATAACGGCAGAGCACACTGGAAGGCTTAGGCAAGAAAATACCTACTTTCTAAAAGTGGTATTTTCAAACACAGAATATAAAAATAAACTTCACTAAAAGGTGTATTTTAATATTCTGAGCTCAGGCATACTAAATTCGTTTTTCTACCATGTCCCTGGGGTCAGTTAGGACTATAGCATGTAATAGTCAAACTGCCCCTCCTAGCCTATGAGGAACAGGTAGCCTTACAGTAGTGAAAAACGAAATGGTGCATAATTCACTACCAGGACATGCTACACACACCAAGGCATGTCCTACCTTACACATACAATGCACCCTACCCGAGGGGCGACTTACAGGATGCCAAGGGAAGGTTCAGGGGCTGGGAAGTGGTTGCACTTCACAGCCAAGATGGCAGTTCTGGACTGCACACAGACACTGCAGTGGCAGGCCTGAGACACACTTTACAAGCTGCTTCTGTGGGTGGCACACATCAGTGCTGCAGGCCCACCAGCAGCATTTGGTTTACCAGCCCTGGGCACACATAGGCCACACTACTAGGGACTAACAGGTAAACCAAATAAGCCAATCAGGGATATACCAATTCACATAGACATATTTATACAGGGAGCATTCGCGCTGTGACACTGAATGGCAGTGGCACAGCGCCCAGAGCATCTAACACCAGTAAAACAGAGGAGACAACAGCGAAAAATGGAAGGGAGACCCACGCCAATGGTGCCAGGTCTAACACACGTCCCCTCCAGCTGAAATGTGGGGAGAACTACCCATCCCCTTGGAAGTTCTCATCGCTAAGGCGGAAAAATCTGGACAGACCATCAGCACTGGCGTGTTCTGTACCAGGGCGGTGTTCCACCGTGAAGTCCATACCCTGTAGGGAAATGGACCACCTCAACAACTTGGGATTCTCACCCCTCATCTGCATCAGCCATCTGAGGGGCCTGTGGTCTGTCTGAACCCGGAAGTGAGTCCCAAACAGGTATGGTCTCAGCTTCTTCAGTGCCCAGACCACAGCAAATTCCTCACGCTCAATTGCACTCCACCTCTGTTCCCGTGGAAGTAACCTCCTACTGATGAAGGCTACAGGTTGGTCTAGTCCCTCCTCATTTATCTGTGACAGAACGGCCCCCACCCCATGCTCTGAAGCGTCTGTCTGGACAACAAATTCCTTAGCAAAATTGGGCGCCTGGAGTACGGGTGCTGTACACATAGCAGTTTTGAGGGCATCAAAGGCTTTCTGACAGGTGTCAGTCCAGTTCACAATCTTTGGCCGCTTCTTGGAAGTCAGCTCAGTCAAGGGTGCAACAATGTTGCCATACCCCTTGACAAACCTCCTGTAATAACCCGTGAGTCCTAAGAAGGCCCTCACCTGGGTCTGGGTCTGGGTCCTTGGGGGCTCCCAAGTCAGGATGGTTTCAATCTTGGGCTGCAGGGGCGCCACCTGGCCGCTCCCCACCTGGTGTCCCAAGTACACCACAGAACCCTGCCCAATCTGGCACTTACTGGCCTTTATTGTGAGGCCTGCTCTGCGCAGCGCCATCAACACTTCCCAGAGGTGGCGCAAGTGGTCCTCCCAGGAGGAACTAAACACTGCAATGTCATCCAGGTAGGCGGCACTGAAAGCCTCCAGCCCAACCAACACCTGGTTGACCAATCTCTGGAAGGTGGCAGGGGCATTCTTCATCCCAAAGGGCATCACACGGAACTGGTAGTGCCCATCTGGTGTGGAGAATGCTGACCTCTCCTTTGCCCCATCCGTTAAGGCGATCTGCCAGTACCCAGACGTCAGATCAAACGTGCTGAGGTACCGGGCAGCCCCTAACCGGTCTATGAGCTCATCAGCTCTGGGGATGGGGTGCGCGTCGGTCTTGGTGACCGAATTGAGACCTCGGTAGTCCACACAGAACCTAAGTTCAGGAGTGGCACCAGGCGTCGCAGCTTTTGGTACCAAGACCACGGGGCTGGACCAGGGGCTGCTAGAGGACTCAACCACCCCTAGGGCGAACATTTTGGAGACCTCCTCCTTAATGCAAGCCCTGACCCTGTCAGTTACCCTGTAAGCCTTGTGCTTGACAGGAGAACTGTCCCCGGTATCCACCTCATGGACGCACCAATCAGTGACACCAGGTACCAGGGAGAACAAATCAGAAAATTGCCCCAACAGGTGGTGACAATCTCTCTGCTGCTCAGGGGTCAGTGTGGTGGAGAGGATCACACCCTCCACTGACCCATCCTTCTCTTCTGCACACAGGAGGTCAGGGAGAGGCTCACTCTCCTCCTCAACCCCATCATCTGTGGCAAGAAGCATGCCCACTTCAGACCTCTCAAAGTGGGGCTTTAGGCGGTTCACATGCAGGACCCGCAAGGGGGTTCCTGGGAGACTGAAAGTCCACCAAGTAGGTAACTGGACTTTTGCGCTCCACCACCTCAAAGGGACCGGTCCACTTATCTTGGAGCGCACAAGGCTCCACTGGGGCCAGTACCCAAACCTTCTGACCAGGTTGAAATTCGACCAGAGTGGCATTCTGGTCGTGCCAACGTTTCATTTCTTCTTGGCTGGCTTCCAGATTTGCCTCAGCAATTTTTCTGAAACGCCGAGTCTGGTTCCTGAAGGCCAACATGTAGCTAAATACATCTTGGGGAGGTTTCCTGGGAGATTGCTCCCAGCCTTCCTTGACCAGAATCAGAGGTCCTCTAACCGGGTGGCCATAGAGGAGTTCAAAGGGACTGAACCCTAAGGACTTCTGTGGCACCTCCCGGTAGGCAAACAACAGGCATGGCAAGAGGACGTCCCACTTACGCCTCAGGGGCTCTTCTAGGCCCATGATCATGCTCTTCAAGGTCCGGTTGAACCTTTCAACCAGACCATTACCTTGGGGGTGGTAAGGAGTGGTGAACTTATACGTTACCCCACACTCCTTCCACAGAGACTTCATGTACTGGGAGATGAAGTTGGTCCCCCTGTCAGACACCACCTCTCTGGGGAATCCCACACGGGAGAAAATCCCCATCAGTGCACGTCCCACCACGGGGGCCGTCACTGTCCTGAGCGGGATGGCTTCAGGGTACCGGGTGGCATGGTCCACCAAGACCAGGATGAACCTGTTGCCCATGGCTGTCTTGGGGTCCAGAGGCCCCACAATGTCAATGCCCACTCGCTCGAATGGGGTACTCACAACTGGAAAGGGCTGGAGTGGGGCCTTGATCTTCCCCCACTCTTCCCACTTGCCTGGCAAGTCTCACAGGTCCTGCAATGAGAGTCTGAACTCTTGTGCATCTGGGGCCAATAAAAGTGGGCAGCCAGCCTCTCAAAGGTCTTGGTCTGCCCCAGATGTCCTGCCAATGGAATGTCATGAGCCAACCCCAGTAGGAAGGTTCTGAAGCACTCGGGTACCACCAGCACACGGGCTGACCCTGGCTCAGCAACCTTAGGCTCACTATATAGGAGACTGTTCTCCCAATAAATCAGATGTGAACCAGACATGTCACCTTCTGCCTGGGCTGCAGCCTGTCGCCGCATACCCTCAAGAGAGGGGCAAACTCTCTGCTGCTCACAAAATTCCTCCCTGGTGGGTCCCCCTTCCTGCTGCCAATGGGTCAGCTCAGGCAGGACCCCCAGTTCGGTGATCTGCTCCCCGGTAGGCTCCAGGGCATCCCCCTCAGGGTCTGCTTCTTCCTGGGCCGTGGGAACCAAGGGGCCGGCTTCCCGCGCCCCTTGCCCCTTCTCTCTAAGGCAGGGATCTGGGCCCTACTCTTAGGCTCCAGATCCTTTTCAACACCCTCCTTGGCTGCCATGGACCGCGTGGTAGCACACGCCCACTCAGGCAGACCCAACATCTCTAAGTGAGCCTTCCTCTCCACCGTAGCCCACGGGGAGTCCTCTAAATCATTGCCCAGCAGACAGTCTACAGGCATGGCGGGCCTCACAGCTACCTGAAGAGTTCCTGAGACCCCCCCACTCAAAGGGAACCTGAGCCACCTCACATTGGCTCTCTGAGTTGTCGGCGGACACTACTGGGTAGAATGCATGGGGGACAACCTGCTCTTTGGACACCAACCGGGAGCTGACAGCAGTTACACTGGCCCCTGAGTCTCTTAGAGCCTCCACCCTATGGCCATTGATGGTCACCCACTGCCTGTATTTTTTAGTGTTAGCAGGCAGTGCAGGCTTGGGGACCATCTCAAAGTCCCCTAATAAGACAAGGGTCAATTCTACGGGATCCCACCCCTCTTGGGCACCCATCTCCTCCTCTCCCAGGGCTACACTAGCAATCTGGCGGGGTGGTGCACGGGGGGTGCACTGGCCCCCTTTGGGGGCACTGGGGATCAAAATATCTGTGGCCCACTTGACCACAGTTGTAACACGTGGGGGCCCCCTGGGAACAGGCCTACCTGTTGGGGGCCCGGTCCTCCTTTCTTGGGGGGCTGGGACACCACTGCTTGGTTCCCTGGGGGATTACTTTGGGGCCCTCGGGGAACTCCCTCTGTTGACCCTTGTCCCCCCACTCCTCTGCTGGGGACCCTGCCCACCTTTGGCGACGTCTCCCACTGGACCCTTGCGGACCCGGGTGCTCACCCAGCGGTCCGCCTCCTCAGCAAGCTTTCTAGGGTTAGTCAGCTTGCAATCAATTAGGTGCTGGCGTAGCTCAGGAAAACAATTGCTAGATAAATGCTCCCATGCAATCAAATCATAAAACTGTGCAAAAGTTTCTACTTTGCTACCTCTTACCCAGCGTTCCATGGCTCTGCAAAAAAAGGACACATATTCAACCCACGTGGTACCCTCTAGCTTCTTACAGACCCTAAACCTCTGTCTATACATCTCAGGGGTCAAACCATAGCGGGTCACCAACGCTTCCTTCATGTGGGCGTAAACCATCCTACTTTCTGGGGGCAGGTCCAACAAGGTATCCCTCCCTCACTCACAAAGCGTCCCCACAACCCTGCTCCCCAATCCTTCTCAGGGACCCGGTGGGACACCATGGCTACTTCATAAGCGGCAAACCATTGCCCAATATCTTCGCTTTGTGGAAATCTTTAATAACCTCCTTGGGTATATACACCCTACTCTCAGGGTGCACTACAGGTACGCTGCCACCAGAGGGGAGATTTCCATGCTCTTAGCTTTAATCTCCAACTCCCTCAATACTCTCTCATGCTCAAGCTTCATCCTCATAATCTCAATTTCTAACTTCTTGTTCTCTAGGTCCCGGTGACCATCCATTTTAAGCTTAGCCATCTCCATATTATGCAGCCTATCTCTCTCCCTGTCCTCCAGCTCTTCTGGGGACAGACCCTTAGCGGACACACTAGAGCCCGGGTTGGAAAGGGCTGGGTCTCCTACTAAGTCTACTACATTGCCCTGCTGCTCTCCTCCCTCCACAAGCTCTCCTAGATCCTTGGGGGCATCCCTGGCTTCTAGCCAGGCCTTCAGCGCCTTGTAATACTCCTCCCTCCTAGTGAGACCTGTGATAGGGACTGTGAATTGCTTGCAAAAATATTTGAGCTGCTTGGCATTGTAGGTTTCTATTTTCTCTTCTTCCCAGGAGAGATCTTCTGAGGCATTGGATCTGGGCTTGCCCATGGTAGAAATAACTGGCAATATCAATAAAGGACAGAAGAAAACTTCTCAAAAAATGTAAGCGAGTGAAAAATCACCGGCAATATCAATCACAATATAGGATCCTAAAAAATTCTCAGAAATGTGCGTGGGTGAAAAATCACCAGCAATATCAATCACAATAGGGGATCAAAAACTTTCAATAAATGGGCGCGGGTGAAAAATCACCGGCAGTATCAATCACAATATAGGATCCCAAAAACTCTCAGAAAATGTGCGCGGGTGAAAAATCACCGGCAATATCAATCACAATATAGAAGCAAAAAAAACAATTCTCAAAAAAATGTATGCGGTACGTTATGGTCTGCACTCACTAGTAGTGTACACTATAATTACTGTATGCGATCATAAATGCAAGTCCAGATCCTCACCGCTGACCACCAATGTTAGAAATGGGGGTCTCTAGTTGGCAATGGCGGGCCACTGTCCAAGTAGGGACCCTTCTTCCTAAGTCAGAGTGAGAGGGCTACCCTCTTTAATACCCCTGCTCAACCCTGTGGTAACGTAGCACGAGCAGGTAGGCTTATCTCAGAGGCAGGGTGTGAAGCATTTATGATCATACACAGTAACACAATGAGGAACACTACAAAGGGACACCACACAAGTAGTTATTATAAAAATAAGTATCTTTATATAAAGGCAGATTTATCACAAGACCAATAACTGTAAAAGCCACAATACTGTCAAAAATAGGATAGCTGTTGAAGGGCTGTCAAAAATAGTTCAAAGGTTGCAAAAATAAGGTTCAAGTTCAAAGCAGTGGTCTCTGCGACCCTTTCTTTCACAAAGTACCTGGGTTTAGTTGCAAAACCAACAAAGTGTCGCAAAGAAGCTGTAGCGATGATTCTCGGCACGCGAGGCCGGCGATGCGTTGAAATCCTTGCCGCAAAGGAGGATGATGCGCCGATCTGCGGGATGCGTGCGGAGACGATGCGACAAACTTCTGCACGCTGGACCGCTGATGCGATGACTTTCTTGCCGCGTGGGAAAAGTCGATGCGGTGATCCTGTTGCGCTGTGCGATCGTGTTGCGATGCGAGGACAAGACGCTCCGCGAGGGAGCGACGAAATTCGGTGTGATGCGATCAAAGTGGCGAACGCACGGCGTCCGCACTGCGATGTCTCGAAGCGATGATTTCTGTCCGGGTTGCGAGTGCGCGGCGACAGCAGCGCGATGATCTTTCCAGCGCGTCTCGGCTGCAGCGGCTCGCAAGGGGCGTCAGCGATGGTTTCGGGTTGCGGGCCCTCGGCGGCAGCAGCGCGATGATTTTCCCAGCGCTCTCGACTGCAGCGGCCCGCAAAGATGCGTTAGCGTCGATTTCTTACCCTCTTCTCTCTGATGCAAACTAGAGGCCCTGGAACTCACAGGAGCCTCCTCAGCAGATAGCAGTCCTCGCAGGGAGGAAGCAGGAGGTTGGTGGTGGAGTCTGTTGTGCCTGAGACTCCAGCAGGAGGCTAGCTCTTTTCCTAGCCCTTGGGTGATTGCTGTACAAAAATAAAAGTTCTCTCAATAGTTCCTTTTCCTCTTCTTCAAGGTCCAGTGGTCACTGCTGCAGGCCAGTGCAAGAAACAACACACAAGCACAAGGACAGTCACTTCCTGCAGATTCCTCCAGTGGCACGGACAGAGTTTCCTCTCCAGATCCCAAAAGCAATACAAAAAATAGGGGTTTGAGCACAGATATTTATACCCCAAAAGCCTTTGATCCTTGAAGCTACCAGTCCCTGAACCTAGCCAGAACCAGTTCTGCTCAGGCCTGGAGCACTTTGTTTACCAGGCTGCATCCTTCCTTTCAGAAAGAGGGGTCTGCTAGCAGACACACAGTGGGAGGTGGAGCCAGCATTCACCTTGCCAGGCACAGCCCTATTCAGATCAAAGAGCCACCCTTCCCCACACTCTAAATGCAGATCTCTCTATTCCACCAAGGTCTGACTCAGCCTGTCCTGCCCCTCTAAAACCAGACAGCCAATACACATAACGGCAGAGCACACTGGAAGGCTTAGGCAAGAAAATACCTACTTTCTAAAAGTGGTATTTTCAAACACAGAATATAAAAATAAACTTCACTAAAAGGTGTATTTTAATATTCTGAGCTCAGGCATACTAAATTCGTTTTTCTACCATGTCCCTGGGGTCAGTTAGGACTATAGCATGTAATAGTCAAACTGCCCCTCCTAGCCTATGAGGAACAGGTAGCCTTACAGTAGTGAAAAACGAAATGGTGCATAATTCACTACCAGGACATGCTACACACACCAAGGCATGTCCTACCTTACACATACAATGCACCCTACCCGAGGGGCGACTTACAGGATGCCAAGGGAAGGTTCAGGGGCTGGGAAGTGGTTGCACTTCACAGCCAAGATGGCAGTTCTGGACTGCACACAGACACTGCAGTGGCAGGCCTGAGACACACTTTACAAGCTGCTTCTGTGGGTGGCACACATCAGTGCTGCAGGCCCACCAGCAGCATTTGGTTTACCAGCCCTGGGCACACATAGGCCACACTACTAGGGACTAACAGGTAAACCAAATAAGCCAATCAGGGATATACCAATTCACATAGACATATTTATACAGGGAGCATTCGCGCTGTGACACTGAATGGCAGTGGCACAGCGCCCAGAGCATCTAACACCAGTAAAACAGAGGAGACAACAGCGAAAAATGGAAGGGAGACCCACGCCAATGGTGCCAGGTCTAACAATGACGTTCTGTGATGTCACCGAGGTCAAAGGTCATGTGAAAGCCACTTCCTAAAATTACAGTGAAGTTGATAAAAATGGAAAAAAAGATGATGACATCTGGCCTGCCCTTCGTATTTTGATTAATCAACGGCCAGCAAAGAGTGGCAGATTTGTCTTATATGCCAAGAGTAGTCTTCCATGTAAGATATTGAGATGTAATTGGCCAATTAACATAACAAAAGGTGATGGGAGGAATGCTTACAATAAGTCTAACCACTGGAAATCGCTCGGGTAGAGTACCAGCCCATTGTTCTTTTGCCCACCATGCCATCTCAGTTTTGACCCAGCCGTATACAAACCGGTCTTGACCCACCTCCATCAGGAACAGTCCATGCCTAACTGCCAGGCCAGGTCCTCCCTGAACTCGAACAAAAACAACCCAAGATCAGTTTCACCCTGATTTTCAGTCATCAGTCAGGCAAACCATTACTTACCCCTTGTCCATCGGTTCCACAATGAGCTGCTCTTTCCCTTTTCTTCTCCTACTTAACTCCCCCAGCGTGATCCTTCTTGATGAGTTTAAGATTTTGGTAGACATCCCTGTAGTGATAGCAGCACCTTTTTCCCCTTTTATGTTTTCTTCTCTGTTCTACCTGCTTTTGATAGTAAATCAGAAGGGCGTGCAAGCAGCCTACTGTAGGAAAAAAAGGGTCTACAAAACGCAGAGTAATAAAGATGATTTATTGTCATTGGAGGAAGGCAGCTTAACAACCACCCAGCTGGCTTACAACTGTATCTCTAACCGCCCCCGAGAATCTTCCCATCAACCGCCTTTTGAGAACCTGCCACCCACCGACATTCTGTTCTTCTACGCTACAAACACTACACCTACTAATTACATAATGCCACTTATTAATGTAGTTTGCTGACAATAATCAAGTTTGTGATCCTGTCCCCACAAAGTGATCTTGTTTCTTGTATTGTTTGACGCAAGCATCAGATCCCATCTGTTACGTAGTTAGTGGTATAAAAACAACATTTTCTACAAAAATCACAAATGACCATTTAGCATACTAGCTTTTGCCTAAACAGCAGAGCGGAGCGGAGTTTTTGGGAACTCCGAGAGCTCTGCGTAACGCGGAGTATGGAAAACTCCGCGAGCGGAATTCACCGCCCAGACTTAGTAGAAACGTGTAGTGGGTTGACTTTTCCACAGTGACTGCGGAACAGAGAGCATCGTAAATATAAGCTTAGATTAAAAACCCAGTTCCTCAAAACTTTCTCAAGTCGCGATTTATGAAAATGTAACCTGTAAGTAAGGCTTGCCTTGAAAGGAATATACCAAGAGAGCGCAGTGAATACAACTAAAAAACAAACAGCACCAAAGCCAATAGTTCTGCCCTTCATGAACACATGATTTTACTTTTTATTGCAATTTTTGACAACAAATGCAATACGCAAACAAATGGCAAAAAAATCAAAATAAATGAGGTTGCCAGCAGCTTAGGTATAGCAACTCTGGCACTGTGCAGATGTGATGGGGCAAAATGCTGTCACTTAGCACAATACAGCTGGTGGGTGAATTTGGCTGACTAGTCGCCCCATCCTGTTTGTTGTGGCTGTAAGAAGAAAACTGTAAACAACACTTGAACAAAGCAATGGTTGGAAAATGCTTACTGGTAGCCCTTTTATATATAAGTTGACATCGATTTTTTTGTATCAGTGTTTTGAAAAATCATGTTGGCAGACACTTACAACAGTCACAGTCTCTCGGCCAGACCTAAAAACACATGGAAATGTCTGGTGTGGTAAAAAATCGGAGTTTCTGTATCGAGATGTCATGTTCCACATTTAAAACTCTGAAACACAGAACGCCCTAATGGTGTGAAAATAGAATCATAAAATATCAATAAGAAGAAGAATATAAAGCAGTAGTTTAACCTCAGTTAGCTTTAGCTAATTAAATGGCATGGCAGATAGTCCTCCAAGGGATAACTCAATGAACGAACCTCCATATATTGTTCAAATTCTTGGTAACGAGGTAAGCAAAACACGGTAAGTAATATTAGACCAGAATAAAGACTAGAAGCAAGGGGCAAGCCCCAACATTAGTAATGGGTTGGACGAATAAGTGTGATGAACCAGTGTCAAGAAGCCACTGACACTTCCTTCTTGCAGCAGTGGATAAAACCTTGAGGTGTTCTGCATTATTATGTATTGCTGTTGAGTTTCTGAAAGTGGCCCTAAATAAAATTATGAAAAATGTAATGTCTAACATCCGATTACTTAAGACAAGCCTAGGTGCCAGGAAAACCTTCTTCTACTTGGCCATATAAATATTTAATTTCTGGCCTACCGATATCAGTATTAATTACGATGGGCACTTATTTTAGTTTTGTGCGTTTCAAAAATAATATTGCTAGGAATCTTGAGTTGGCAACCTCAGCTTGGTATTTTTTGATGGACAGATAGTCAGTGCCATCCGAATTGTCACGCTCTAGATGTTCTAGGTTGTGCGAATGCTCACAACTAGTATTTTGGCAAAGAGAAACTGCAAATTAATGTCTAGGTATTTACCATATGCTGACACTGGTAATCCCTATAACCCGAGACTTTTCCAGCAGTGTCCTTTTTCTTGACTTTATTGCTTGCTCAGGAACCACTCACTCCCTTATGCTTTTGCTTGCCTATACTGAGCATTATGTTCTTCGTATGAGTGACCACAACTCGAAGTCTGTGCTGCTACTCTACATAGTGCCACATCTGTTAGAAATAAGTATAGGTGGCTTCCTTCCAGACCTTTGCCCACTGATGACTTCACAAACTATGTGTAAAACGGGATTGGGGGATGTTTTAAGTGGGAAAGGATTGTTTTTTGTTCTTTTAATATAGCTCCCCGAATAACCAATGTCTCTGTTCGGTGACAGTTTGACAGAGTGGTTCGCCATGATGAAATCAAGCATTCAGCAAAGCCAAAGCTGCTATGATGGTTAGATATTTGTTCTGCATAGTGCGAGCTGTGTGGCACAAGTGAACTTGAATGAGCCTCATTTTGGTCATTCTGTTAATTGGGATTTAGTATACACACTTTTCCGCTAAGCTGGAAAGTGATCCTTCTCAGCCATTCAATTTCCCTGATCCTGTGATACTAGAGTAAGACCTTGCCTAAATCAAAGTGGCAGATGATGACGCCGCTTAGTCGTTCAAAATTAAAACCAACCTACTTGGTAGATAGTTAGTTAGCACAGTTAATTGCCACTCTGGAAGTTCACGTAATGAGTGCTGCAAAATATCAGCCTATAATTTCTGTTAGTTATCTTGAAAAATGGTGTGCTTTAATATGAGGGACTTGATGGCACAGCCACTTCTTTACCATACCACAATCACTGTTGAGGGATAGGACAAACAGGCAGACTGGGGCATAGCCCTACAGCCTGGCAGCAACAACTACTAACTATCTGAAAGAGACACGTTAGTGACAGATTCCTTACCTTAGAATATCCCCAGGCGTCAGGCTGGATCCGGAAAGTTTTGCTTAGCAGTACCCTTGCGCGTCAGTAGGCGGCGTCGTGCGGCTCCGCGTCTGTCGTCGGCATCGCCGGGATGACGTCGCGGCCAGTACTTAGACGCCGCCCATGCGCGCTGACGTCAGTTCTTTCTTTTTCCGCGCCAGTAAGCGCAGATCCGGAGAGAGCAGTGCCCCAGTCAATTTTTGACTGAAATTTTTTGTGACTTTTTGTCACTGTTTACTCGAGTCGTTCGACTCCTACGGTGTCGGTAGGGATGCCCGGCTTCAAGCCATGCGACGCCTGTGGTCGAATAATGTCGATCACGGGCCCGCATCAGGATTGTCTCTACTGCCTCGGGCGCGACCACGACTCCAAGTCGTGCCTTGACTGTCGGGCCTTGCATCCGAAGGCTTTGCGAGAGCGGTCTCGAAAGCTCCTCGAGGTCCGGCAGTCGGCTCCGTGCCAATCCAAGCCCCAGTCACGAGAGAGGTCGAGGGGCCGGTCGCGGAGTCCTCATCGTTCTTCGGGGTCAAAGTCTTCGCACTCCTCCGGTAAGTCGAAGCACGAGAAGTCGAAAAAGCGTCATCGCTCGACGACTTCCCCTCGCCGGTCGCGCGACTCGGCGCAGGGTCCCGTCGGCACCGTCCCCGCGGCGCCGGGAGTGCCTGTGGAGCCGCCGCCGCATTACCCGCCCTTCCCGAGTTCGGCGGCGACTCCGGCCGAAATACAGGATTCCTGTCGGCCATGGCCCGCCTCTTAGGTCCCCCCGGTGCGCCTTCGGGCCCCGCGGGCCCTAGTGGGGTTCCTACGGCGCCGCCGGCGACTCCGGTCCCGGCGCCGCCAGCGACACCAGCCCCGGTGCTGCCACAACCCCGGTCGACGCCGGTTGATCTCACGACACCTACACCGGCGTCGATTTCACCGGTGCCGTTCACGTCGCCGCCTGGGACTCCGGCCGACGTTGTCCCCAGGTTCTCTCCGGATCCGGACTCGGCGCCGGACCGACGTCGCTCGACGCCGGCTCCGGCGCCGCTGAGACCTTGGGTCCCACATGTCCCTCCTCCTTACATTGATCCTGATTTGGAGGACAAAGAGAACTGGGAGGGGTCTGAGGACCCTCTCACTGCCCAATGTGAGTATGATCAGGACTGGGCTGAGGAACTTGGGGAGGCCAGTGGTCTGGACACCTCTCCAGACATTGGCATGCTGTCTCCTCCTTCCGTGGCAACGGAGGAGGGAGCAAACTTTGCTACGGTGTTGCGTAGGGCAGCTGAGGTCCTGCACCTCCAATTACCTACAGTGGCTGTCAGGACTAACCTCCTGACGGAAGTGCTTCAGCCGGCGGCTACCTCTGCGGAGCCACTGCTGCCGTTCAACGAGGCACTTTCGGACGTTCTTTTGGGCACCTGGTCCAGGCCCACCACAGGGGCTCCTGTGGACAGGAACGTAGCCCGACGCGATCGCCCTGCTCCGGGCGACCCCCTGTTCCTTTCCCAACACCCCACCCCTGAGAGCTTGGTTGTCCAAGCCTCTGCCTCTCAGAGCGCCTTCCCTACCGCTCCCCCGGATAGGGAATCCAAAAAATCTGGACCAATTTGGGAAGAAGGTTTTTTCCTCCACCAGTGCTGGCTTGAGGTCCGTCAACACCACTTGCCATTTGGGCCGATATACCCACTCCTTGTGGGATTCGGTGGCGCAGGTCTTGCCCCAGTGTCCTGAGGAGGCCCAGGCACTGCTTTCCCACGCCATTGCGGAAGGAAGATATGCGGCAAAATATACTATCCGATCTGGCCCAGATACCGCCGACTCGCTAGGCAGATCGCTTGCGACGACAGTGGCGCTGCACCGTCACGCCTGGCTGAGGACCACTGGTTTCTCGGGCGATGTCCAGAACACACTGATGGACATGCCCTTTGATGGTGTCGGCCTTTTCGGCAACAAGGCAGACCATGCGCTGGAGCGCTTTAAGGACTCGCGGGATACAGCCAAGTCCCTGGGCCTTTCTACTGTGCGCCCTCCAACAGTCTGCTTTTCGCCCCTTTCGTGGCCACGGAAGGGGCGCCCAGTCACGTCCGCTGCCCAGCCACCGGCCCGCGCAGCAAGCGTCTTCCCGTGGACGTGGCTCCCGCCGAGGCGGGTCGGGTAACCAGCGTGCGGGTCTTGCCACCACCTCCGCCCCGTCCGCGGCCTCCAAGCCCTCCTAGTCCATCCTTTCAGGTCCACAGCACGCCAGTAGGGGGCAGGGTCCGCCATCACCTTCACCACTGGCGTGCCATCACATCGGACAGGTGGGTCTTGGACATTGTCCGAAGGGGCTACTCCCTCCCCTTCGAGACTACCCCCCCAGCCATGCCACCTCAATGCCACCGCATGTCGGGGGATCATTTGGTGCTTCTTCAAAAGGAAGGTGCGGCCCTCTTGGCCAAGGGGGCCATCGAGCGTGTTCCGACCCCAGAAGTAGGGCATGGTTGTTACTCCCACTACTTTCTGGTGCCCAAAAAGGACAAGGAGGACATGCGTCCTATCTTGGAGCTCCGGAACGTCAATCGCTTCCTCCGGAAGGAGAAGTTCAAGATGCTCACCCTACCTCAGGTCTTGACTGGCCTCGACCCTGGAGACTGGATGGTAGCGTTGGACTTGCAGGACGCATATTTTCACATCCCCGTCCTGCCGGCCCACCGGCGTTACCTGCGGTTCACGGTAGGCCTCGAGCATTTTCAGTTCACCGTGCTCCCCTTTGGCCTTACCAGCGCCCCTCGGGTGTTCACGAAAGTGATGGCGATGGTCGCAGCTCATCTGCGCCGGGCAGGGGTTCCAGTCTTCCCCTACCTCGACGTCTGGTTGCTGAAGGCGGGCTCGTCCCAGGCAGTCGTCTCCCACCTCCAGACTACGGCCGAACTCCTGCACTCGCTGGGGTTCTCCATCAACGTGCCGAAGTCGCACCTGATTCCTTCTCCACAGCTCCTTTTCATCGGAGCAGTTCTGGACACAACGCAGTTTCGGGCTTATCCTCCCGAACGGCGAGTCCGGGATATTCAGGCTATGATTCCGATCTTTCAGCCTTTATCCTGGGTTTCGGTATGGATGACCCTGAGGCTGCTGGGCCTCATGGCCTCCTGCATCCTGCTGGTCGATCATGCCAGATGGCATATGCGGGCTTTGCAGTGGGACCTGAAGTTCCTGTGGGCGCAGCATCAGGGGAACCTGTCCGATTACGTCCAGATCTCGGAGGGGACTGCAAGACAGTTGCAGTGGTGGCTCTCGAACCGGCAATGGGTCATGGGCAGATCCCTCTCCCTTCCCCAGCCAGAGCACACAGTTGTGACGGACGCGTCCCTTCTGGGATGGGGCGGTCACATGGGAGAGGCGGATATCAGAGGCCTCTGGTCTCCGGCGGAGTCCCAACTCCATATCAACCTTCTGGAGCTCCGGGCGATCCGACTTGCACTCAAGGTATTCCTTCCCTCTGTCAAAGGGAAGGTAGTGCAGGTGTTCACAGACAACACCACCGCCATGTGGTACTGCAACAAACAAGGCGGGGTGGGGTCGTGGACCCTATGTCAGGAGGCTCTGCGCCTCTGGACATGGCTGGAACATCAGGGCGTCTTCCTGATGGTTCACCACCTGGCAGGTTCCCTGAACGCCAGGGCGGACGAACTCAGCCGCAGGTGCATGATGGATCACGAATAGCGTCTTCACTCGGAGGTGGCGCAAGGACTCTTTCTACAGTGGGGAGAGCCTTGGTTAGATCTATTCGCCACCGAAGAGAACGCGCAATGTCATCAGTTCTGCGCGTTGGAATTTCCAAGGCGGCACTCGCTCGGCGACGCTTTTCGTCGCGAGTGGAGTTGGGGTCTGTTGTACGCCTTTCCGCCTATACCACTTCTACCCAGAGTGTTGAAGAAGATTCGGCGCGACCGGGCCCAAGTCATTCTTGTGGCTCCGGACTGGGCTCGAAGAGTTTGGTATCCCGAGCTACTCAGTATGAGCGTCGATCCCCCGATCCGTCTGCCTCTTCGGGAGGATCTTCTGTCGCAGCAGCAGGGGACGGTCCTCCACCCGAACCTGTCCAGTCTCCACCTCCTTGCGTGGAGATTGAGCGGCGGCAGTTGATTCCTTTCGACTTGCCTCCCGAAGTTTGTGATGTGATTCTGGCAGCCAGGCGTCCCTCCACTAAGGTGGTATACGCCTGCAGGTGGAACAAGTTTGTGGCATGGTGCACAGCAAAGGCTGTGAATCCCCTTTCTGCCCCTCTTTCTGAGGTTCTTTTGTTCCTTCTTTCTCTGGCCCAACAGGGTTCTGCCCTGGGTACCATCAAGGGCTATCTTTGTGCAATCTCGGCCTTCCTCAGGCTTCCTGATCAGCCCTCCCTTTTCAAGTCCCCTGTTGTTAACAGGTTTCTTAAAGGCATTACACACCTTTTCCCTCCTGTTCCGTTTGTGATGCCTCAGTGGGACTTGAACTTGGTTCTTACCTTTTTAATATGCGCTCCCTTTGAGCCTCTACATAACTGTCCTCTTCGTCTTCTCACTCTGAAGACAGCCTTTCTGGTGGCCATCACCTCCGCTCGGCGGGTGAGTGAGCTCCAGGCAAGAGCAAACCCCCCTTTCTGTCTGTCCATCCAGACAAGGTTGTTCTTAGGACGCGTCCGTCCTTCTTGCCAAAGGTGGTTACTGCCTTCCACATTGGGCAGACCATCACTTTGCCCACCTTCTTTCCGCCTCCGCATCCTTCCAGAGAGGAAGAGAGGCTCCACCGTCTGGACCCAAAACGTGCGCTTTCCTTTTACCTCAACCGCACACAACAGTTCCGGGTAGATGTCCAGCTCTTTGTTGGCTACGTGGGCGCCAAAAAAAGTCGGGCGGTACACAAGAGGACCATCTCCCGCTGGGTAATCTTGTGTATCAAAGCCTGCTATTCTTTGGCTAAGAAGGAGCCCCCTGTTGGGCTAAGTGCCCATTCTACCAGGGCAACTGCTGCTACCACGGCTTTAGACCGCGGTGTTCCGCTACAGGATATATGTCAGGCAGCTACGTGGGCCTCGCTGCACACGTTTACCAAGCATTACTGCCTTGACAGCCAGGTCCGGAGGGACGGCTTCTTTGGCCGCTCTGTCCTCCGGGACTTCCTTGTCTGAATCTGTTCGCAGACCCACCACCGGGGTTGGTATTGCTGGGGTATCTATTCTAAGGTAAGGAATCTGTCACTAACGTGTCTCTTACAGATGCACAAGTTACTAACTTGTGTAACGATATATCTGTAAGAGACAGTAGTTAGTGACAGATTCCTTACCGCCCCACCCATCCTCCCCGTTCTGCAAACTGATTTCTAGGGTTAAGGACATCCCTTTCAGGGCCCTAGTATTTTTTCAGACACCAATGTCAGCTTCTTGCATGGCTCTGCGTTCCTGGCGCGGAAAGTCGTGTACAGAACTGACGTCAGCGCGCATGGGCGGCGTCTAAGTACTGGCCGCGACGTCATCCCGGCGATCCCGACACCGACGACGGACGCGGAGCCGCACGATGCCGCCTACCGACGCGCAAGGGTACTGCTACGCAAAACTTTCCGGATCCAGCCTGACGCCTGGGGATATTCTAAGGTAAGGAATCTGTCACTAACTACTGTCTCTTACAGATATATCGTTACACAAGTTAGTAACTTGTGCATTAGACACACTCATCCTATCCTCTCCCTGAATGAATGAAATATGTTTGTATAGCGCAAAACAGCTGCTCCAAAAGGAGCGTCCTGGCGATAGATGATGGTAAGACGCGGTTGAAGAAATAGACAGAGGAGGGACCAGCCAACATTAGGTCTCTCTAAAGAAGTGGGTTTTTAAGAGGCTCCCTCTTCTCTCTTTCTCCTCTCTCTCCTCTATTCTCTCTCGCTCCTCCTTAATATTTATTTAGGAAATAAAATCCATAAAACATGTACAGAATAAAAAAATACAAACAGGCAAATTGATACAGACAGGAAGGAACAGTTTTATTACTCCTATTTATTTTTTTCTTTCAAACATCAAGTGCTCAGGTAACACTTTTAAAATGGGTGATGAAGAGATACTATTTTAAATGAGCGGAATTAAAAAAAAAATCAAGATATGTTTGAAATGTGCAAAATTGTGCATGTTTTGAGATTACAACCGTAGACAGAATTTTACAGATATTATGTGCTAAAAAATGGAACAATTGGCTCTTCATAATAAAGAAATTAATTATAAAAGTTGCCAAACTTTCTTAAAAAGCCTAGACGCTCAGTTCCAAGCAGCAAAGACATTTTTAGAAAGCGAAAAGATCAAAAGCTCATTAGAAACGGATTTACATAGTCTTAAAGCGACTTGGTTTTGCCTTGTGCCTTTATTTCTCAAATAATTGTTTCCATATTTCGGTAAAAATATGTTTTCTGAAGGTTTTTAGACTGTGGAAAAATATGGGCCTGATTCCACGGTTTTTGGGCAAAACTTTAATGAGCAAACCGTGTGTGCCCTAGATTTTGTAAGAGTTGCCAGAAACTCTTCAGTACTTTACACCGAAATGCTTCACCTCTTGAGTATCTACATAGTCCAAATATTGCTCAGACGTCAGAGATATTTTCATTGGGAGCCACTGGTCGTTTAGCTTACCCAAGCTGGTTTGGCTTCCATGCCTTGTAAGCTGTTTTTAAGATCTTAGGAGTTCCCGTATGGATTGACTTGGAGTTTAACCAGACACTCTCCGACCGGTTAACTGCACTTGTTTACGCACTTGAGACTGCCACTACCCTCTATCCACAAGACATGTTTAGGGCTTCTCCTAAAGTGCTAAGGTTTTAGGTCCTCCATAAGCACACCCAGTATAGCAAACGCTTGAGATATAATACTGACTTTGTGGTTGTATGTCCTGATTAATAGTACAATGAAACATTAAGGGTACATTGTGGTGAATCCAAAACATTTTTTAAAAATCTGTTTTCTGTGGTTGTTAAAACTGTCGGTAGGAAGGCCCCCAAATCTCCCTCCCATACATGAGTTACCTGGGGTTGAAATTTATACCTTTGAAGATGGGCAATATAGCACTACCTCCCAATCTTTTAGCTAAACATATTCCAACCCCGGTCCTCGGGGATAGAGTAATGTTGATCTTGAGTACCTGCTTTCCCAATTTTCCCTCACCACATTGACACCAAGACAATCAATGTAATTTAATGCTTCTGAAGAAAAGAGTCTCTTAGTTTTAGGTTGTTCTGGGAGGTTTTGTGAGGATTCAAGGCCATGAATTTCGTTTTGGGGTGGATGACTACCAAAAGGTTCAGTTTGCAGAAATCTTGCAAAGAAGTTTGCATGTTCTGTGTAGCGCCTCCCCAGCCCGGTAGCAGGTAAATGAATTACGCCACACCTGGAGCTCGGTATTACACGTTTGTATTCTCTAGAGTGTAACCGTTAACTGAAACATACTGTGTCATGAGTTTATTAATCACACCCAATCACTTACGTCACTAGACTGCAGAGTTTGTTAGGGACCATAGGGGTCTTGCGCTCTGTATTGCAAAAGACTCTATATCTCCCCCTTTGTTAAATAAAAAATACAAAAAAACATATATGCATCATAGTTCCTCAATGAGTCGTCGAGGCGCTCAAACCGTTCTTCCAGATCTCATGGTGTGAGGTTGAGGAGACACAGAGGAAACAGCCACAACAGACACTAGTGAGCTAGCCCTGGGGCTGTCCTGGCCCTCTAATGACAGTCTCACTCCGGATGTCTGGACCCGACAAACTCCTAGGCAGGTGCTTGAAATGTGAGGAATCCCTCGTAATGGACTTTCCAGGATGGTGAGCAGTTACCATGTGTCCCTTACTAGTCACAACATTCAATTGACCGGCATCGACTGACGCATCAGACTTGCGTTTTCGCCTCTGCCTGACAAGGACATGATCCCTTTCTGAAATGTAATGTCCTGAGCACATCAACGCTTGACTGCATAAGTGCTCATTCTGGACTTGTGAGATGAATCAGTCAGTCGAACTTTATTGGCATCAATTGTTCTCTCAGTGCTCCCCTGGAGCAGCTTGGTACCCATGGCTCTCCTGAACATCAGGGTGGCCGGGCTTTCGCTGGCTGTAGAATGGGGGGTAGATCTGTAGGCACAAAGAGTAGAATGAAGAACTGACTTGAGCTCAAGTCCCTCTAGTGCAGCACGCTGGACAGCCTTCTTAAGAGTGCTCATAAAACTATCAACAACGCCATCGGCCTGTGGCCATAGAGGTGTGCTTTTTTGATACTTGATATTCAAATGAGTAGAATTTTTGAATTCTCGACCATTAAATAATGGGCCTTTGTCAGATTTTAGAATGGATGGAACACCCCAGGTTGGAAATATGACTTCTAGTCAATCAATTACTCGATCATGAGTGATTGACAAAAAATCTTCCACCAGCGGAAACCGGGTGTACTTATTTATGATTACCATGAGGTAATGGCCATTTTCAAGAGGTCCAAAGAAGTCAACTGCAAGTTTCTCTCAGACGTGTTCTGGAAGGTGTGACATGTTCAAAGGATGCTGTGTTGTTTTGGGGATAGACAGTTAAACAAATGACAAGCCTGGAGCTCTCTCTCAACTTGCTCATCAAGATGGGGTAACCAAACCCTGCCTCGGAGGGCTCGCTCGGTAGTGACAATTCCACGATGGCCCTCATGAACCACTTCAATGACCTCCTGCCATAGACTTTCAGGAATGACAATTCTCGACCCTCGCAAGATAATCCCTTCTTGTGTAACTGACAGTTCATCATGCACATTCTTCAATTTCTGATAGTAACTGTCGCTATCAAGAGGTCGAGCATGTGTTCTCCTGGATTGATGCATAATAATGTCTTTGAGGATGAGCATATTCCTATCTGCATTGGTAGCAGCACTTATTTGCTCCACATGCACAGCTGCAGGAGTGCTGTATCTTACAATGAAGTTAACCTAGGCCTCTGCCACTTTAGAAGGGGTACCCTGACACTGTATGGGCACTCGGAAAAAGCAGTCAGCAGGGTTTTGATCTTTCCCCGGCCGGTGCACAATGGTGTAGTCATACTCTTGTAGTCGCAGCTTCCACCTCTCATTGCAAGGGAGCATTTTGGCCTTTGGATTGCTGAAAATAGTAAGCAGTGCTTGGTGATCAGTAACAAGTGTAAAATGTTTCCCATACAGAAACACATAAAAGTGCTCGCAAGCCGAGACAACAGCTAGGCTTTCTTTCTCAGGTTGCGAGTAAACTCATTCAGTCTGTGACAAACTGCTAGCATAAGCTACAATACGTCATCGTGCATCTGCATGTCTACTATGTTGGGCAAGTATAGCACCCATACCCACTGGGCTGGCATCCACAATAATCTCTGTATGCAAATTTGGATGAAAGTAAGTCAATACAGTAGCATTTCTAATTGCATGCTTAATCGTCTTTAAACTATGATCACACCGCTGTTACCACTGAACTGAAACATTCCGTTTTGTTAACTCTCAATGGGGCAATCACAGTAACAAAGTCATGGATGTACCTTGAACAGAAGCTGGCCATACCAAGAAAAGAACGCAGCATGGTTGCATCTTGTGGAGGGGAGGTAGATAAAAATGCCTGATCGGTGGCTGGATCTGGAGTCGTTCTCCCCCCGAGAAAATGTGCCCAAAGAATTTTAGTCTTGTTTTGTGAAACTGACACTTTTCAGTATTCAACGTAAGACCTGCATCAGCAAGTAGACACATTACATTTGTGTAAGGGCTCTATCATGTTCCTTTCGTGTGGCCCCAAATACTTGTATATCATCACTGTAATTGAAAGCATAGGTGACAGGCTGCATAATGTGCCGAGTTACATCCTGGAAAAGTTTGGCAGCGAAAGGCACTCTGAAACTCAATCTTTGAATCTGAACAAACCAACATGAGTTGAAACGGTAATAATGTACCTGCAATTTTCTTCCTGTTTGAGTTGATGATACCCTTTGTTCAGATCAAGTTGCGAAAAGGCTTTGGCACTGTTCAACTGGGTAATCATAGCGGCAATGTATGGACCTCGGTGTGATTCTCTTTCGATTGCCTTGTTTGTTTGACGCATGTCAACACAAATTCACACCGACCCTCTACTGTCCTTTTTAGGTACCAACATGATGGACGACACCCACAGCGTCGGATCAGTAGAGCGCTCATTGATACCATGTTTTAGAAAAACCTCAATTTCTTTTTCAATAGCTTCTTGTAGGTGAAATGCAACTCGACGATGTTGTTTAGCAACAGGACGAATGTCCTCATTAATGTGAAGCTGCACTTTCATTGTCTTAAGTTTCCCTTACCCATGGAACAGCAATGTAAACTGATTCATTATTTCACGATGGGCATTGACATTGTAATTCACAGAGATTAGTCCCATGTCAGCAGCAGTGCTGAAGCTAAGAAAACATGTACTCAACAAAGTGCCACGAAGGACATGGATTGAGGCTTGTACCTTTGTCTTTTTGTGTTTCATGGTCACCTTGAATGAACCTTGACTTTGTAATGGCGTAGAGGCTGCCCACATGTATATCTTGGTTTTCCATTGTGTGAGAAGGGGCCCTGGAGACAGCTCATGGTACTTTTTGACTGGCGTGATATTTATTGACACACCACTGTCTATGACAAACAATATATAGCAACCATTAACCTGCAAGGTTATTTTGAAACAATGTCTGAATGAATTTTGTGACTTTACTTGTCGATCCTTTTCCAACTTGTATTCTTCTTTGCAAGAAGCCTAACCTATTTGCGCACGTCTTTCCGTAGTCAACATTAACATCGCACACCCATCTTCTTCACTGTCACTCAACAGTGACATCGAATAACCTCTCGATGAAGAATTAGATGACATTCGGACTCTTTCAGTTTCAACTTGCCTCAACTGATATTGCCGTTTACTTTGGTGGACATGACTGGAACGCCACTGGAACTTTCTGGCAGCCATTTTGTCTTCACGGCATGACTCACTGGCAGCCATTTTGTTTTCACAACGTGACACACTCACTTTTTCTCTCACTTTGCATACTGTTACAAAATGGTTCTCCTTCCAACAGGCTTTACATTTCTGCCCATGGCAGGACATTTTTTTTTTTTACTTTTCTATTTTAAAACTTTTATTGATTTTAAATGGGTAAAACATGAACAAGGCATATCAGAAATCATACATATTCATAAATCATATATAAAGCATACATAAGAGATATATGGGATGAGCATAGGCAATTACAAATACACCTAAGGAAAATAGGGGTAAAGGTATTGAGTTAGACAGAGTTAGATTGATGGAATCGTTATCATGGTGCGGGGAATGACGGGAGGGGATAGTATTTCTCACACTTATCCGAGTAGATGAATACATGTTGGGATTTATGGGATGTGGTAGCCGGTTGCTGGCGAGTAGGAGGTGATACAAATGGTAAGAGCACGATATTTTGTGTATTGTAGTCTGGAGTAAATGGTGCATCAGTGAGTAGGATGTATACATTGTAACCACTGGACTGTGTGTACTTAGGTCCTATGTGATTTAAGTGGTACTAGTCCCCTGATAGGTTGAGGGCAACTTTGGTGTAAGGCGACTCATCAGTGTTGTGATTCGACCAGTGCCGTCATGTGGTAATTGTGGGGAAAGTGTGTGAGATAAGAGATATCAATGGTAATAGACTTGGCTTTGATCATGAGCGATGGTAAAGGAGATTTAATAAAGAGAAAGTGCTGTGACGGGGGTTCAAGGAGGTTTTCTGGTAGCGAAGTAGTTGTCCAGCTTATCCCAGATGGGTTTAGAGGGGGATTTACATGGAGAATTTTGGAGTGAGATATTGTCTGCGCCCCTAATGTGGGTGATCCAATTGTTGAAAGAGGCTTTGTGTGTGCTTTTCCAGTTGGAAAGAACTATTTTGGCTGCAGATGTTATAAGCAAGTCTAGCAGAGCCCAGTCAGATGGGCTATCTAGATTAGCATCGAGAAAGCCCTTAACGAGGAAGGCAAGTTCCTTCTTAGGGTGGTAGTTGAAGAGATCTGATAAAAAGAGAAGTCTTTATTCCAGAAATGTGAAAGGGATGTGCAGTAGAAGATGAGGTGGTCAAGGTCTCCTACTTCTTCTTTACGGTTCCAGCAAATGGGGTCATCTAGAACTTTTAATGATTGTAGTCTGGATGGGGTCCAGAATAGTTTATGAATGAGCCAGTTTGAGAGACTACAGGCGAGATTTTTTGAGATGAGATTGACTTCCAGATATTGGACCAATCTGAGTCCGTTATGGGCTTGGCAGAGTGGTTTTGCCAGAAGTCTGTTATCTTTTTGTTTAATTGCGTTGTCTTTGGGCGAAGAAGATTATATAGGTGTGATACTTGATGTCCAGATTTGTTAAAATTTGCTATAAGGTCTGGCAGAGTGGGACTGTCACTGTGGCACTTAGATTTCGAGATAGCGGATTTGATTTTAAGGAAGGTGTAGAATTCTAATCCTCCAAGGTCGAATGATTTCTGGAGTTCAGAGAAGGTTCGGGGTTGGGATGTAGAGCCAACTTGGTATGGGAAGTAGATACCTTTGTCTATCCATGATTGGTAATGCATAGTTTTACCATTGTATTTAAGGTATGGGTTGTTCTCGAGTGAGGCCAAGTTAGAGAGCTTTATACCTGAGGGTAGGTTCTTGCCAGTCTTCAGTAGTGAGATTTGTGTGTTGTGGAATACATATTTGGATTTCTCAAGGTGTTTCCTGCTGGTAGTTAACAAGGTTAGTGGGTGTAGGTTGCTTAGTAACGCCTTTTTTACTTCTAGCCAAACTGGAGTATAGTTACTAGGGGGATGAATCCAATATGAACCTTGTTTGGTCAGAAAGGCAGTTTGATAATCTCTGAAGTTGGCCAGATTAACTCCACCTAGTGATTTGTGTAGTCTAAGTTTTTTCAAGGCAATTCTAGCTTTTTTATCTTGCCATATAAAACTAGAGATCAATTTTGTGGTGAAAGTCCTCTGATAAAAGTAAAAGAAGCATGCTGATGAGGTAGTGATCTTCATTTTTATAGTTTCAATTCTTCTCCACCAAGTAATGAACTTAGGGGACCATGTGTCTAGTAGTCCTTTTATTTTCTGAAGGGTAATGCTTTCGTTATGTTTGATAGTGTCCATCAGGTCAGAACCGAACTCTCTACCTAAATATTTTATGTAGTCGGTCTGCCAAGATAAGCCTGATGAGCCTAGTATATCTTTTGTACAATTAATCGTTAGAGGTTTCACCTCTGATTTGTATCTGTGTAGTTTGTACCCCGAGAATTCTGAGTAGAGTTCTATTGTGGACACGAGAGCTTGTATGGAGGGGCCAGGGTTTTCATCTGCATAGGCGGCTAATTTAACGTTTATATCATTGAACCCAATTCCGGAGATCGCTGGTGTTTTTTTTATATCTAATAAAAGGGGCTCTAGTGCCAGAAGAAATAAAGATGGGGAGAGCAGACAGCCTTGCCTCGTGCCTTGTTGTAGGTTGAGGGGGTGTGACAAGGAACCATTAATAGAGATACGTGCAGTTGGGTTTTTATAAAGTGCCATGATCATTTATATGAAAGTGTCCCCCAGGTTAAAGACTTCCAAGCAGTGCTCTAAAAAGGGCCAAGATACTCTGTCAAACGCCTTTTCAGCGTCTAGTGTTATTGCGACAGAGGTTGAGGCTGATTTTCTCGCCCTGTCAAGGACATGGCATAAGAGGCGCTTGTTGTCATTTGACATGTGGTTCTTAAGGAAACCAACTTGGGAGTTGCTTATCAGTTGGGGAAGATATACATTAAGTCTTGCCGCCAGAATCTTTGCATAGATTTTGCAGTCTAGATTTATCAAGGAGATCGGTCTGTAATTTTTAGGCAGAGTTGGGGATCACAATAATGTTGGCTTCAGTCATTGTACCCTCAACTGTGCCGGATTTGGATATGTGGTTGAATAGGGATAGCTTGGTCGGTTGTAAAAGGTTGGAGAAGGATTTGTAAAATTTGGCTGTGAAGCCGTCCGGACCAGGGGCTTTGTTTTCTTTTAGCGTTTTAATAGCCTTAGACACTTTGGAGATGGTTATCGACCTACTGAGATCAGTTTTGTCAGTTTCTGAGATCTGTGGGAGGCTAAGTTTCTGTAGGTAGTTCTTGCATTTAAGTGGGTCAAAGGATTGGTCGTTCTGATACAGAGTTTCATAAAAGTTCTTGAAAGTGTCTAGTATCTTCTCTGGGTTGGTATGGATTAGGTTTTTGGCATCTTTAATTGTTGTGATTCTGTTTTGGTTTTGTTTGTGCTTGAGGTATGAGGCAAGCATCTTGCCTGCTTTGTTAGATTCACAAAGTTTGAGGCCTTTAATTTGATTTATCCATACACCTGCTCTGCCACTCAGGATTTTATTATACTCTTATTTCTTTTGTGTAAGTTGGGATAGAGTGATGCTGTCCAGAGAGCTGGAATGTGACAATTCCAGATGCTTTATTTCTTGTTCTAACAATAGTAGGCTAGCATTATTAGCTTTCTTTATTTTAGTTTTGATTTTTATAAGGACCCCTCTTAGGGTTGTTTGAGGGCGCCCCCCAGGGTTTGTATTTTAGTATCCGGAATGTCGTTGTCTCTGAAGTAGTTAACTATCGTTTTTTCTATTTTTTTTCTTTAAACCTCTGGAACACGCGGCAGAGGTATTGCATTAGGTAGGAAGCATTACGATTTATCTTTTGTTGGAGAATCAGTTAGAGTGTTCCATTTCCTGAGAGCTAAGTTCATCTAGGAAGCTTGATAGAGCAGACTGGTCATCAGAGATATGCTGTTTTCCTTTTGCTGTGATTCTGAACTTGGCAGGGCCTGCAAATGAAAATTGAATGTTCAAATCTTGGAGTCTGTCTCTGAGTGAGAGGAAGCTTCTTCTGGTCTCAACTGTTGGTTTTGAGTAATCCTGCATGAAAGTTATTTTATGACCATTCCATGTGATCTGGCATTTTTTACGGGCATAATTGAGGATCGCTTCTGCATGTTGGTATCCCAGTGGTTTGCAGACGATTGGTCTGGTCGCGTTTCTTGAGGACGATTTAAATGTGAGTACTCTGTGGGCTTGCTCTAGTTTGAGATCTTTATTGAACTTTATGCCTGTGATTTGTGGGATCCAGTTTTCCAGGAAAGTTATGCAGAAGTAGACTGAGTCCTCTGAACCTTCCGGAACACCGAGGATTTTTGTGTTGCCACGTCTGTTGCGGTCTTCGAGTTCGGCTATGTCTTTTTTCATGTGTTTTGTGACTGATAGGAGGGTTTTTATGTCTTTGTTGGAACAAGTGTTGGAGTCTTCGACCTTGCTTATTCTTTGTTCAACTTCTGAGATGTTGGTGCTGATTGTGTTGATTTCAGCTCGGATGGCTGTCATTTCCAGCTGCATAACATCCGTATTTTGTTTAGTCAATTTTGCTAGGTTGTGTACATCCGCCAACTTTTTCAGTATCATTTCAATTGTACTGTTCATGTCCGCTTTGAGCTTGATAGGAGAGTCTGGTGGTGGTGGTTAAGCTTTCGATCTTTTGAAGTGCGATTTGGAATCTGTTTCCGCCATACTGATGAGTGGGAGGAGACACCTGCTATTACACCACTGAGGGTTTGTATAGATTATTCTGGGCTGTAACCATTTTGCTGGTGATTGGGCACTGACTGGGGGGGGAGTCAGCTTAATAAGACTATGACAATTGTTTTAGGGTGTAGTTCGCTAGCTGGTATCCGACACCCGTAGTAAGCTTTGAGGTGACACGTCTGGTTGATGAGGCTAGTATAGTCCGAGGGTAGTCACCGTGTTCATGCGCAGCTGTACCGTGGCATAGAGTCTATGAGTAGGCAAGGACTGTATGGCTATGTAGGGTCTGTTAGAGGACGTAGGTTGGTATGTAACAAGGGTTCCAGCTGTTTGACTGTGATACTTAGCAGCCTGTTTGAGCCTCGTAGGGTCTAGAATGGGGCTGGGAAGTTACAGTGCTCTACAGCACTTGTGCGTTATAGCGCTATATGTCCTGCCAGATGTCCTGTATATGTCCTGTAGGACCAGTACTATTGACTGTCCTGCCAGAATAAAGATTGTTAAGGAGTAAAGATTGTTTGGTTAGACTTTGGAGAGGTAGGGCGCTGGCTCCTCTTAAATGGATGTAGTGCACGTGTTATTGTGCACTACATCCATTATTGTGTGCAGTTAGAGTGCGCAAAGTCTCAGTGCTTATCTCATGGCTATGTGAGGGAAGGTTCCAGAGTGGAGTATGGCATCGCCATTTTGAAGTCAGGCGTCACACTAGGCAGCTCGCAGCAGACCTGAGGGTTGTTGGTTAGTGTAGGGTAAACTGCTTAGACATAAGCTGAGTGACTGTGATGCGCACGTATAATAAGGGGCTCGGTGCTGGATATCGTGATTAACGTGTAAGTTATAGCATGTGTGGCCGAGTAACTCAGGATCTTACCGCCATCTTAGGGTCAGGCAGTATCGGTAGGTAGATGCTGGGCCAATCCCAGTTTTCTTGTTGAAAGGTAAAAGAAAAGATTGGATTTTCTGTACCTTCATGCTCTGGGGGTCCTCCGGTAGGTACTGGGGGAATTTTGATGCTTGGTTGGGTTTAGGTTAAACCTGCAGCGCATCAGCCGGTCCGTTTAGTTACCTCCGCCATCTTGCTTCAGCTTGCGGGTGAAGTGTACGGCAATTTCAGGGACATATATCGGCTCCAGATTGCAGAGAATGCTCGATGTTGCGTCTCCGACATGCAGTAGGTCTTTAGGGGTCACAATCCAGCTTCAGTACATCGGGCTACCCTCTTGGTCAGTGCTGACTTGTCGCATTTCGCCCCGCGAGGAGGGACAGAATCAGGCGGCCATAAGCACTGTAGAAATCATCATGTAGAAAGGAAAATCCACATCGAAAAAACTGCTTATTTTTCTTCAGAGACATCAGTTTGCTGACTTCTACCTTGTGTTTTCTTTTGCTTTTCATACTTAACGCCGATTCACTCTGGGTTCCTCTGGCCTCAGCGGTTTGTTTGTCGGCATGTTCTTCAGCTCTGGCCCCCATGAGCACATGCTCCAGACTGAGAATTTCTCTCAGCATTCAGCGTCTGCAGGAATCGGAAAGGCAACCATTTATGACTCTGAGACGAATGGCTTCTTCATCTTTGAACTCATTGAACTTATAGTGTTTAATGAGCATTTCAAGTCTTTCAACAAATCCACTCATCATTTCACAATTTCTCTGTCCCTCCTGATTGAAGATGTACCTTTCATAATAGTCAACGTCCGGCATCGGATTGAACTTGAGGTTCAATGCCACCTTGACAGCCTGGTAAGATACTCTGCCCATCTGAGCTATCTTCTTTATTGCTTCTTTTACTCCTTCTCCTGCTATGTTCTTAAGATATTTGATGATCTTTTTGTCATTGGTTATTTCTAGTGCATCAATGAAATCATCAAAGGTTTTGATCCAAGCAGTCCATCAGGCTCCAAGACTGACTTTTGGTGGTATCAAATGAAAACGGCGATTTTAAGAAAACTGCTGCATCATACTTTTTGCTGTTTTCTGCACCTGCTGCCAGGATTATATACTGTTCAGTCTGCACTTTACCTTCAGCGCCTTCTGGTCTAGTGTCACTGTTGCAAGCATCAGCCCGCTGACTAGTGCTAGGACTGTCATGCCCAACTGAAGGTGGAGACGCACCATCTTCTTCTTTGAAAGTGCATAGCCACTTTGTGTCTTCCTCTTGTTCTTCACCACTCTGAACCTTCTGCATTGTACCTGGTTTTCACCCCCTTTAGCATACCTTTGCGTTTATCTGCTTCCCCTTGCAGCATTCTCTTGCACCTGGCTGTCACTGCTTGTTGCGTTTTCTGTAACTGGTGGTCACTGCCTTTAGCGTTATCGTACTGTATGAATGACGCTTCTGTGTTAAGTTGTGGTGTCGCACTTCTTATCTCAGTTGTATTAGCAATTTTCTGAACGACAATAAATGAAACTTTCTGTGAGGCTTTCACTATCTTCAAAGGTCTCGGTACTGGCTGTTGTTGCGCTTTGACTCCACGTACGCCAATTGTTGATTATTCACTTTGAAGGAGGTGCGTGTGGAACGCATGAGCAGTTTGCTGGACCTCGGCAAACTCTCTGGGAGAGCACTCTTGACTCTTCGGGTTACGGGGTTTGCGTATCCCCTATCTCGTCTCCAGTTGTAGCGTCCTCCCCTGCCTGGTAGCAGGTTAATGAATTACGCCACACACAGAGCTCAGTATTACACATCTTTTTTTTTTTTCACAACATAATTTTATTGTTGACAACCAATATAGCATACGTGCCTCAGCGCGCACCCAATAGAAATATACATGAAAGCAAAGGTATGGGTCAACATTTTCAGCAGTAATGGAGGATGGATCCCACAAGAAATACATTGCAAAATAAACTGAAAATACAAATGAACAATAAAAAGAGGAAAACATCAACTGTGCCATTATATGAGTTCACCAACATCAAGGGGGTGGGGGGGAGGAGGCTCCAGATATATACCCTGATAGTCAGCCCACCGCTTCCAAATTTTGTAATGTTTGCGGGGGCATCCCCTGGCTTCAAACACTGGGAGCTCCAGGCCCATACGGAAATCTAAGCCCTTCTTCCATACCCCGAGCAAGGGCGAGGATTCGTCCCTCCAGGCCCGGGCAATATCTCTCTTAGCCAGTGTTAGGCCAGAAAGAGGAGATGTCGCTTGTGTCGATTCCCGCCCACGTCCTCCGTGATGTGTAGCATAGCCAGTCTCAGAGAGGGAGCAACAACCCATCCCAGGACCTCCGAAAGGAACGTGAATACCCCTTTCCAGAATTTTGATAGCACTGGGCAGACCCACACAGTATGTAGAAAGGTACCCTCCATAGTTTTGCAGCGCAAGCAGTGTGGAGACGCGATGAGTCCAGCACGCCATAGCCTGTGCCGGGTGTAGTAGGCTCTGTGTAAATATTTAAACTGGATAAGACGTAGGCGGGCTGCGATCGCTGCGCCGCGTGGGGATTCCAGAGCCTCCACCCAGTTATCTTCCTCCAGGGGACCCAGATCTTGTTGCCACGCATCCCTAGTTTTATGGAGTGTGGTGGAAGTGTTATTGATAAGTGTTCGGTAAATTTTAGTGATTTTGTGGTCCCCCAAGTCTCCCATAAATACCTTCGCCTCAATGGGGTTAAATTCGGGAATTTCGGTTAGGTGGGATATGTATGGGGTGAAGGCATGCCGGAACTGGAGGTAGCGGTAAAATTGCGTGCGGGGCATAACGTATTCAGCCTGGAGATCTGTAAAGGACTTAAGAGTACAGCCACGTACAACCGCCCCCACCGTATCTATTCCAATGGCCTCCCAGCCCCGGAAGCCAGACAGGTGTACCAGCTGCGGCAACTGTCCATTGTTCCACAGTGGAGTCTCTTTGGTAAGCCTGCCCCACCAGCCCATCTGGCAGAGTGCCACCCTCCAGATCGTGAAAATCGTGACTGTGGCAGGTGGTAGTTCACTGCGCATCGCCGCTGAGTACAGAACCCTATGCAGAGCATTTCCTCCCAACAGCCAGCGCTCGACCGCATATGCCGGGTCCCCACGATCCCCATACCACCAGTCGTTGAGAATCAGTAAATGCGAGGCCATATAGTATGCCTGGACATCCGGGGTAGCCAGGCCACCCGAGTATGTGGACTGAAAGCAGGTCCTCAAAGCGACTCGCGATGCACCGCCCCCCCAGAGGAACCGAGCAAGGATAGCATTCAATTGGGGAAACCATGTAGGTTTTATCCAGTAGGGATGATTCTGTAGCTGATAGAGGAGGCGAGGCAGGGAAACCATCTTAAAAATGGCGGATCTACCGAATAGGGATAGAGGTAGATGAGACCATACACATGTCTGGTCTCCCACCTGTGTCCACAGGGGGGCAAGGTTCTTGTCCCACGACATGGTTTGGGACGACAAAAGATATACACCGAGGTACTTGAAGCCGTCCGGGGTCACCACCACCTCACGCGACCAGGCCCCCAGCTGGTTCCCACCCCGCAGTGGCCACAAAAAGGATTTTCCCCGGTTCATGTAGAGGCCAGTGGTCTCGCCAAAAATCTGCATGATGCGGAGAAGGCGCGGGCCAGTCCGGTCAATGTCCGTGAGAAAGAACAACACATCGTCTGCATAGAGTGCTATGCGGTCGGAGACGCCCGGTGCCCACTTGAACCCACGCAGTTGTGCATCTATCCGGACCCAAGCCGCAAGTGGCTCCATAGCCAAGGCAAACAAATAGGGGGAGAGCGGGCAGCCCTGGCGCGTCCCCCGCCCGACAGCAAAACATTTAGAAACCGAATCCGCCACACAAACTGAGGCGGTGATGCCTGTATACAGCAGGCGAATCAGGCGCAACAACCGGGGACCGATATTAAGGCGACCGAGCAAAGCAAAGAGATAAGTCCAGCTGAGGGAGCCGAAGGCCTTGTTCATGTCTGCCAGGAGGAGTGCGGCAGGCATATCCAGCTTATCTACCGCCGCGATAGCATTGTGGGCACGTCTAATGTTGTGTTGCGTGGCACGGTTCGGCATAAAGCCCGCCTGATCTGGATGGATCAGCTCCGTGATGTACGGGGCCAGACGGTTGGCAATCACCTTGGCCAAGAGTTCAGCCTCTATATTGAGTAGGGAAATCGGGCGATAGGACGAGAAGTGCTCCGGAGGACGGCCCGGCTTCAAAAACACGACGATCTCGGCGTGACACCAATCTGGTGGGAGGATACCATGCTCCCAGGAGGCCTCTAGGGCTGATAAGTAGGGTTTCAAGAGTTGTGGGTGGAATTTCTGAAAAAACTCTCAGGGGTAGCCGTTCGGGCCCGGAGCCTTACCCACTTGCATATCTAGTAGCACAAGCAGAAGTTCATCTGTCGACGGGGGTATCCAATTCCCGGCGGGCCGTGTCCGACAATGCCCGAGGAGGGAGATCATCAAGAAACTTCTGAATAAGGGCGGCAGGTAGTACTTCCTGCGGGGCATAGAGGTCTGCAAAGGACAAGGCAAGGCTGTCTGCAATGGCGAACGGGTCTGTAATCGTGTTCCCATCGGGGCCGCGTATACACGGGAGCATCTGGGGCCGTAGCGTCTGCTGACAGTCGGTGCAGCAAAGCGCTGGATTTGTCCCCCCACTGATCCGGCTACGCGTGGCAAGCCAATAAAGACGAGCTTCGTTGAGGAGCTCACTAGCATATGCCTGCTGCATTGTCATTAGTTGTCTAAGCACCACCTGCCCCGCTGTGGCTCTACTGGCGTGCTCTAAATCAAGGAGTTGGGCCTCGATTCTGAGCAGTTTTTCACGCCGCTGCCTGCGTAGGGCGGTACAGAAGGCAAAATCCGGCCCCCTAAGTGTAGGTTTCATGGCCTCCCACAAGGTAACCGGTGATTCCACTGAGTCTGTATTGAGCAATAAATAATCCGCTAAGGAGGCATGCATATGCGCCCGATACTTCTCGTCATTTAACAACCATGGCGACAAGCGCCACCGAAATTGGGATTTTCGGGGGTCTAGAGAGATGAGAATGGACACCGGGGAGTGATCGGATAGCCCCCTGGGAAGAATTACAGCGTCGGCCAGTCTATAGACGTGTGGCACTGTGAGGAAGATATAATCTAGACGGGGAAAGGAAGCATGCGGCCTAGAGAAATAAGTGTATGCATGTGTATCTGGATGCATGCTTCTCCACGTATCAACCCACCCCATGCCTTGAACCAGGGGGAACAGCTTGGGGGTCGGGGGCCCCTGCAGCTCGGGCCGTGGCGCGCCATCTATCTCGTGCCGGGGACATGACATCATTCCAGTCCCCCCCAACTATGGTTAACACAGATGGGAGGTCGGTCCACAGTGTTGTCAGCCTTTCTACGAGGGACCACGAGAGGGGGGGAGGGGCATAAACACTTCCTAAGACAAGGGGCTCACCATAGAGCGTCCCATAGACAACGATAAATTGACCCTGTGGATCAAGCCACGTGCGGCTGTGGACAAAAGGGACACTACGATGTATGAGTATTGCAACTCCCCGGGAGCCTCTAGTGAAACCAGCATGATATGTGTGTGCGAAGCCGAACCGCCCCAAACACGGTGCCTTGGTGCCCGCCAAATGCGTCTCCTGTAGGAGGAGAATACCTGCCCTGTGTCGCTTTGCCTGACGCAATACAGCACCCCGTTTAATTTGATCCAATAGGCCATTGACATTCCAGCTCAGGATTCGGAGCTCTCTACTCCCAGCTCTAGTTAGGTCCTGTGCCATAATCGATAGTGACATACATTGAGGCATCTGACAACATGGATGACATTAACAATCTCATAGAGCAAAGAATGAAAGACTGAGTGGCAAAAGCAATAATTATCAATCACAACAAAAACCCCGTCCCCTGCCCCACCCAATACCTCAATAACAGTAGAAGTATCTGTCGCGGTGAGCATCGTATCACCACCCCAACGGGGGTAGGACACCATCTCAAACCAACGGTTCCCCATAATACAATCCCAAAGGAAACGTTAAGTTCGCAGATGCGGAAAAGAAAAAGAGGGGGAGAAGGCCATCCGTAGACCCATGCGTAATACCATCAGCACATCGAGACCAACCAGACAAATTATTCAGATTCCAATGCAAGAACAATAAGACCAGGTGAAAAAAAAAAATATGTAATAGGGAAAATGAGTTAGGATTCACCAGCCTGTCTAGGTCGCACCAGGACATGTCCCGCAGACCTCAGTCTCCATCTTGCTCCGGCGAAGAGTCGCATATACCCCCAGTATCCCTGGAGCTGGAGGCACCCTGGGACTTCGAGCGACGCCTCGAGCGTGATCTTCTATTCATTTTCCCTTTGGTCTTAGGAGGCCGCAACGTGGCCTCGCCGGAGGATGACTCTGATTCAAAACGTGGCGGAGTATGTGGCTTAAGTGTTCGGCGTTCATCGGTCCACGCAAAGACCTCTTCGGGAGTGTCAAAGAAGAGAGTGCGGGACTCGCAGATGACCCGCAGCCGCGCCGGGAAAAGCAGAGCGTATTGGAGCTTGAGGTCTCGTAGACGAGCCTTGGCAGCCGTGAACGACTGCCGACGTTGCTGCACCATCCTTGTATAGTCCGGAAAGATGAGAATAGGGTGAGAGTCGTGCTGCAGCCGGCCCGCCAATCTGGCCTGTGTGAAAACAGCATCTCGGTTGTGGAAATTGAGGAATTTTGCAATAATAGGTCGGGGTCTGGCCCCAGGTGGGGGCTTTTGCATCAGGGCACGGTGCGCATGTTCAATAATGAAACATGGAGACAGAGACGACTGAGGGATCCAGCTCCGTATCCACGTAAGAAGGAATCGTCCCACGTTGTTATCTTCGCATCCCTCCGGAAAACCCACAAAGCGAAGGTTGTTCCTCCGGGCCCTGCCCTCCGCATCCTCCGCCCTGAGCGCTAGCCCTTTAGTTATTGCTTCCAGAGAGGACACCTTCTTTTCCAGGGAAGCGACTGTATCTTCTGTGGTGGAGATCCGGGCCTCGGCCTCAGTTATCCTGTCGACTGCCCTGCGGAGATCTTGACGGATCAGCATGACATCTGTGCCCACCGCCCCAATCTGGGCCTTCAGCGCCTCCCGGGACTGCGTAATGGCCGCCATTAATGCTGCATTGTCTGGGCCAGCAGGGCCCTGGCTCGGTGGGTCCATTGAATGCATCCCAGCGGCGGCGTAGCGATCAAGCGTGCTCTGTTTCGCGCCATGGAGCTTATCTCGAGTCAGAGAGGACAAGGGTGAGTGCCTGTTTGAGCCTGTTCGAGGCGGGCCAGGGCCAGGAATGCTGCCCATCTTCCCATTGATTAATGTGTCTATTACTTTTCTCCTGAAAAAGCATATCTAATGCACTACCCTATTTCACATCCGCTACCTCTATCAATATTTTTAATCTGCATATACTTACCTCCTTTATGCATCTATATACTCTCAATGTACTTATGGATCTATATATTTATCACTTTCTTCTAATTTAGCATTTCCAATGCACTACCCTATTTCTCAGCCTATACTTCCCTCAATATATCTTCTAGCCCAACTTTTTGACTCATCTCAAACTTCTTTCTACTACTTTTTCCAATTCACTACCCTATCTCACCCTATACATCTATCACTATATCCTCTACACCCACTCTCTCATTTATCGCAAACGCCATACCACTACTATGTTCCCCAAAATAACCCTTTCTTGACTCTCTCCTACTCTACCCCTCCTTGTATCTTCTGACACCTCCTTTACTGTACCAATGCCCAAGACAAACCTTTCTAAACTCTTCCCTCTGACTCTTCCCCTCCAAAAACCCTTTTTACTCATCAAAAAGCCTCCTCCTACTGCTATGACCTACAAAAAGAAATCCTTCACTCTTCTATCCCACAACTATCCTTTTCAATCAAAATAACAGACTAGCATGTTCACTTCACTAATTCCATATTCCACTATACTAATTCACCACTAATCCTTTATGGGTTCCAGAGTAGCGTGCTACTCGCCAACAAAGCGCTTCAACACCCACCAGGGGTAACAGGCGCTATATGAATGCAAACCTTTCTTTCCCTTCTATCCCTCCACTATCCTTCTCACTCCAAATAACTGACTAATATCCACCACTCAAATTACTTTCATATTTCACCATACTAATTCACCACTAATCCTTTATGGGTTTCCGGAGTAGCGTGCTACTCGCCCAAAAAAAAGCAATTCAACACCCCATCAGGGGTTAGAAGCGCTATATATATGCAAACCTTTTTCCCTCTTCTATCCCTCCGCTATCCTTCTGAATCCAAATAACTGACTAACATATCCACCACTTAAAATTTACTTGCATGTTTCACTATACTAATTCAACACTAATCCTCTATGGGTCCCGGAGTAGCGTGCTACTCGCCGAAAAAGCGCTTCGACGCCTCGTCAGGGGTAGTAAGCGCTATACAAATGCAATTACAATACAATACAATACAATATTGCGTAACAGCAGATAGGGCTCCGTAAGCCAGTGACGACCTGGGTTAATCAATGCGTGACGCACCCACACCTCCGTGCCCCAACTGCACCAGAATAACCACCCGGGGGGGCAGGAGGTGGAGGGGGCTCCCCCGCGGCAGGCGGTCAATCCAATGGAGGTAAGTAGGCTGGTGGAGAGGCGGGCCAACAGTTAGGTCCCCCGCTCCGCAGCGCCACGAGGGGGGGCTCTGGGTCTAAGGTGGACACTTCGGCCTCAGCGGTAGGGCGCGCAGGAGGGGTGGGCCTCAGGATTTCTTCCAGTCAATGCGGCCGGCCTCGCGCCCGATCTCGCGCGTCAAGGCCGGGATGCACCACCACCACTTCAGACGGGGGAAACCCCAGGAGGATCGCAGCTCTTCCGGGGGCAGCCAGAAGTCAACAAGACAAGATGCGGGCCAGGGGGGGGGGGGTCCACACCAACCTGCTGGATATCTCTCTTCCGCTTCACGGCACTGAGCCGCACAGGTCCAAGTCGCGGCCTCCGGTGCCGCACCCGCCGGCAATGGCGTCCCACTGGGATAGTCTGGTATGACGGCGGGTCGCCGCAGGCACCGTGAGAGCCAGTCAGCCGCTCGGGGAAGAGGCAGGTGGGGGCCTCCGCCGCTCCCTCAAGCCCCCAGCTGGGGAGGATATAATGGTTCCGCGGCTGGGAGCACAAGGCCGCGAATCGCCGGCCCCAGCTGACACCCACGCCGCAGAGGCCCACCGGATGACTCGGCCACGGCAGGGCGGCTGTCCCACGGCACTGGTTAGGCGGCGCACCTCCGGGCCCCGCAGGCTGGCCTCCGGAGTCTTCGCCCGCCCGACGGCAGGCTATGGATCAGTGTCGGCCGCTGAGAGCCACTAGGAGACTGGGCGCAGCATGGCAGAGGCCCCGGCGTCGGACCCCGGCCTGGAGAAGGTCGCGCAGTCCGGCTCCACCGCCGGCTGCTAATGTCTCCCGGTGCCGCCGCAGCACTCCAGGCGCGGACAGGTACGATGTAGAGAGGGCTGGAATCAGAGAAGTGCTGATGGGGCAGGATACAGGCAGGATGTATGAGCGGGCCTCCGGAGCTCTTCTAGAGCGCGTCCGCCATGTTGGACCGCTCGGCCACGCCCCCCACATCTTTATTTTCTAGAGTGTAACCTTTAACTGAAAGCTACTGCGTCATGAGTTTATTAACAACACTCAATCACTTACGTCATTAGACTGTGGAGTCCGATAGGGACCATAAGGGTCCTGTGCTCTATAATACACAATACACTACATTCTACAGCCGAAGCGGGATACTTGACACTAGTAGTATGTATTGGCAAATAAAAGCTTGAGATACTTTGCCTCCTCAGGGTTGGTGCATTATTAATACAGTTACTTAACCAACTCATCACATTGTTTACATAAAGGTTAAACAGGGTCTGGAGAAAGCCACCCTCCATTGCAGCAACCTCGCTGAAACAAGGCATTTTATTTTTTGCTGACAGCTTAGCATTGGAGCATTTCAGCAATGCTGCAGAGTGCCTTGGTGGGCAGTGGCAGGTTGGTTCAGTCGCTGGTCCCTTCGAACAAAACATACTCTGTAATCCGTTCTTTGGCTTCCCTGTTTCATATTGTTGCTATTTATTAATAGAGCAAGCAGGCAGAAAACCCCAACCTCTAGTCTAGCTTTTTCCTTGTTTCCTGTGCCATTCAGTTATGCAGCATATTGCTATGGAAACCGTTGCCAAGGTGCACCTCTGCAACAGACCTTTGTACAAGTTTCAGCTTTAAACCACTGTTGTGAGCCATTATTGAAAAGAGCATCTTCTTAATACTCCCCAGAGTAGAGCTTATGCATCTTGTTGTACTTCTTTGGTACCCTTATTAGATTGTGTCTTGTGATCGGTTTACCAAACCTATTACGTTGAAAATGCTTTAGTTTCCCAGTGAGGGTACTTTTGTAAAATAGCAAAGTACTAAAACGTTGAACCATATCAAATACAGGCCATCCACACTGTGATTGAAGTGAGTGAAGCAAAACTGGAGATTAACATCCAAACTTTAAGAACATTTTTCTTCCCTGGGTTTTAATGTTAAATCTGATGGTTGCATTGACATTTACATTTTAGAATAACAGTAAGGAAAAGGGATAAAAGAGTGACAAGCTTTGGCAATGCCAGTAGGTCTGTCTTATAACTAAAACTGCCTCTTCAGTCACTCATGACTTCAGTCATTTAGTAAGTCATCATACATGCACTTCGTCACTCATCCTTGCACATCCGTTCATGCAACCACTGATTCATCATTACCTCCACTCACCCATCCACAAATAAACAGAAACTCAAACGCTAACATAAATTAAAAGAATAAAATTAAAACAGGCAGCCTGTTAGGAATGACGGGGGAGCTGCAAGATGAGTAAAAGAGACAAGCATTGGCATAGCCAATAGGTCTCGCCTTTGGGACCTTATAAGTGTTTAGCCATGCAACAGTTGGTGTTGTTGCACCAAGGATATTGTGCTGCTTAACTAAATACTTATAAGGTCCCAAAAGCGAGAAGGGTGCAAGGCGGAGGGGAGAAGGGTGCAAGGCGGAGGGGGAGAAGGGTGCAAGGCGGAGGGGAGAAGGGTACAAGGCGGAGGGGAGAAGGGTGCAAGGGGGAGGGGAGAAGGGTGCGAAGGGTGCAAGGGGAGGGCGAGAAGGGTGCAAGGGGAGGGCGAGAAGGGTGCAAGGGGGAGGGCGAGAAGGATGCAAGGCGGAGGGGAGAAGGGTGCAAGGGGGAGGGCGAGAAGGATGCAAGGCGGAAGGGGAGAGGGTGCAAGGCAGAAGGGGAGAAGGGTGCAAGGTGGAGGAGGAGGAGGGTGCAAGGTGGAGAAGTGTGCAGGGTGGAGGCGGAGAAGGGTGCAAGGCGGAGGGGAGAAGGGTGCAAGGCGGAGGGGGAGAAGGGTTCAAGGTGGAGGGAGAGAAGGGTGCAAGGGGGAGGGGGAGAAGGGTGCAAGGTGGAGGGGGAGAAGGGTGCAAGGCGGAGGGGAAGAAGGGTGCAAGGCGGAGGGGAAGAAGGGTGCAAGGTGGAGAAGGGTGCAAGGCAGAAGGGGCAGTGCAATGGGCAGTGCAAGACGAAGTGGCCTGCTGGTACGTATTTTTCTTTACAAATGAAGCTCTGCCCCAGATGGTTTCATTCCAGTCCTCTGAATGGCCACAGAGGCAGCAAACTCTGTAACCTACCCAGGCAAAGTGGCCTCGCTTAGGGGAAATATCCATTAGCACAATGCATCGCCCAAAGAGGAGGACTCAGGGAGTTCTTATGTATTTAAAGGGGCTCTTTCTGCCCCGGAAGTGACTTACCTGGAGGTGGTTTTCCTGTTTTCCCTGGAATGAGGCCTACGGGGGAACAAATCAAGGAAAGAAAGGATGAGTAGCCTGCTGGGGAATGCAGCAACATTTCACCAACCGGGAACCAAATAACCCCTCACAACAGTGCTTCAGCGCACTGTTCGTTTCATCTCCACCTTTGATTTTTGTTTTGCCTAAAAGTGTATTGCTGTTTCAAAGGGCTATTTGTGTACGCTGTAGGTAGTAATAGCTTTCTTCAGACAAATGAAAAAGGCACAAAGATGTTAACGAACTTGCGCTTTCTAGTCCGAACAGGTCCCATTTTGAGAACTGAGCTGTTACTGTTTACATTTAAGAGGCCTGCTTGGTGAAGATGAAAACGGATATGCTACCTATTTAAACAGATTTTATTTTCCCATGTTTTTGTCTCTTTCTCGCCGTTTTGTCTGCATCTACCAACGACTCTCTCTGCCTGCCTGCCATTATCAAGCGCTATTCTTGTTTGTTTTCTTCTGCATCTGCCAGCCCGTGTTTTTTTTTCACTCTATTCTTTCTCGTCTCTGTTACTTTCCCTCTCTCTGTGTTATCAGCAAATGTACACCAATAAACGCCCTTAAGCACTATGATGCTGTAGGGAGCTGACACTCCCCTAGTCCCATCTCCCACCACGGTTGTGGAAAAGTGTGGCTTAACGGCTAGAGCGGCCGACTTCGAAGCTGGGGAACGCCCGTTCCAGTTTGAAACAGGCTGTGATTCTGGGCAAATCAATTACTCTCCCTGTGATGCAACTGGTGCTCATGTACAGCACACTGACACCTTCGGGCTGAGTTCGCCCTATATAAAACTGCAACAACAAAAAATGATGTGAAGCTAATTTTATTGAAGCTATGAAACCTGGGTGGCGTTTTCTTTCCTGCACGGTGGTCTGCTTCAGGCTGTCACGATATTCTGACCTCGCGGTGTGGGCGGAGCACGGCTGTCTGTCACCTGCCTCCCATCAGCCAGGATACATTTTATCAGCTTCCTTTTTCAGATGTAAATGCGTGTTTCTGCCTCTCACGCATGAAAAATCGTCGCTCGCATTAGCATATTTCATCTCTTCCTTTCTTAGCTCTCTGAGTCAAGCTAGTCAAGGATCCTGACATAAAAACACGGCACTCAGAAACAACGAGCAAACCGAAAGACTGCGTCGTTTGTGAATTCCGTCACCCAAGCAAGCCCACGTAAATGAAAATCTTTGCTATTTAAACGGAAATACACTCACCACCTTTCAAGTGGGCATGGTAATGCTGTGTAATAAAGTCGATGAGACATATAATGTGGCTCTTTTAATACATTTGACTAACAAGCATGAGGAAGAAGCCCAACAAGAGAAAGCAAGTCAAAAATAGAAAGCCGGACAAAAATAGAAAGTCAGACGTAAATAGGAACCACGAAAAAAATGTAGATCGATATGTGCAGTGAGGAAGGTAAACAAGAAGGGAAGGAAAAGAAAACAAGCATTGGCCGCGCAGCCGTAAAAGTAACGGCCGCGCGGCCGTAAAAGTGATCGCAGGGACGTGCTCGCTCTGTGGTGGGGCAGGGGGAGGAGGAAGTGAGAAGAACGCAAGATGGCCTGGAGCATGCGAGGAATGCGCGTTACTGGGCGCGTACTCGCATGCTCTAGGCCAGGCCCAAAAAAAGTGGTCGTATTTCTACACGCTCACTTACAAAATGTCTCGCCCCAGAGCCAACGCTGAAGCGCTGGCTTTCAGGGCGAGACCTAAAAAAGGAAAGCGAAGGAAATAAATAAGGTACCAGTCTAGCCATTGATGCACACGCCTAATTTTAGGCAGATGTGCACATGATCAGACAAAATGCTGTCATTCAAAAGGCAGTAGAGCCAATGGAAAAAACATGAGCTACCCCATTGCCTTATCCAGTATATGCTGTCATGGATAGGAATGACACTCAATCAATCAATCAATCAATCATGTCACTTATAAAGCGCACTACATACCCGCGAGGGTCTCAAGGCGCTGGGGGAAGAGGGGGGTGGTGCTGCTACTGATCGAAGAGCCAGGTCTTGAGGAGTCTTCTGAAGGCCAGTAGGTCTTGGGTCTGTCGGAGGTTGGTGGGGAGGGTGTTCCAGGTCTTGGCGGCGAGGTGGGAGAAGGATCTGCCGCCGGCGGTCGTTTTCCGGATGCGGGGGACTGTGGCGAGGGCGAGGCTGGTCGAGCGGAGCTGGCGGGTGGGAGGGCTGACCCAAAGACCCTTTATATATACGTATGTATGTAGACTTTTGTATGTTTTTTGTTTTTATTACAAGGGCCTGGCAGACAGCTATACCTTCCAGGCCGTCCTAAGAGGGTTTAGCATGGATTATCACAGTGCAACTCCCAGGATTAGTAAAAGGCAGTAAAGAACACTAAAATCCTTGCCTATCACAGTCATCTTTGAGATTCAATGTAACGAAACACCTATTTGCAGGCTTTAACACAATTTAATTACATTCCACCCTTAAAGGCCTATTGCCATTAACATGAGCCTCACAATTAATATGTCAGGGCTACTGTCTTTGTTATAATTTTACATAATAAGCAGATAAGACCTATGGCAGCTGATATAACTTTTGCAAATGAACCAATCGGTTCCGGGACAGAACAAAGAGCTAAAGCTGTAATGCCAGATTTTAAAAGAATGTTAATTTACACACGGCTAAATACAACTTATACATTTACAGATATGTACAAAGGTAAAGATGGTAAAACAATATGCAGCTCTTTCGAAGATGGCCTAGCCAAGAGTATCACAAAGAAAGTCAATTATCCCTAGGGTTTGTCAGAGGAGGTAATCAACACCTAAACCCCTGCATACGGTAGAAATATGTGAAATTCAATGTACAAAATATCAGTCTGCAGACTTCAACACAGTTTGATTAAAAACTCACCATGTTTTCATTTTATTAATATGAAACCCCTAATGCCTATGTTGTAATTTTTTTTATAACTAGCAGATCGACCTATGACAACTGACATAACTTTTTTTCAATGAACCAATTAAGTATGCAGTTTTTATGATTGGCTTTTCGCCATAAGCAACTCAGGCCTATCATAGTGAGCATAAGCATTTCCACAAGTTACCTATCATTCGTACAGTCTACAAAAATACATGTGTAATAGCATTCCACTTATAAAGGCGTATTAGAATTAATGTGTTTTTTTTCAATAAATAATTCAGGCATTCTGCCTATGTTGTAGCTTTTCAATATAAACAGATCAGACTGATGGCAACAGGCATAATTTCCTTCCAAAGAACCATTCAGGCCTCTATCCTTACCATTGGCTTGTCACCATAACCAACTCAGGCCTACTGTACAAAGCATAGGATTTACCCCAAGACATCCAGACAGTCTGTCATAAATTTTCTAATATGTACCAACTTACCCTTAGCTAAACAATGTGCAACCCATCCTATGATGACCTAACACAGAATATCACAATGCAAATCTTCCACTACAAGGGGATGTTAGAGGGGGGTAACCAACTCCAAAAACATTGCCTGCTACAGCTATGTGTGAGATTCCATGTAGACAATACCTGTCTACTGGCTTGAGCATGGTGTAATAATAATCCACCCTCTAAGGTGGTGTGGGGAAACTTAAATAAAGAGAAAAAAGACAAGGCTCCTCTTTGGCAAGACAAACACAGCTTTATACTGTCACGACAGGGAGAGTAGCTATCTCCACAGAGGCAAACAGCTGGTCTCAATTTGCTGCTTCACAGGCAGCCACTTTTATATTTATTCAGACAATGCTTGTTACAAAAGGTCATATAATGAATTACTTAAAAGTTACATATTGGTAAAAAAAAAAACATTTCGACACCTGTATCTCTAAACATTTAACCTATTCCTTTATTGCAGTTCTAACAAGGCTAAACAAACTAACTATTCTCAACTCTTGAATGCATGTTTATTTGCATGTGTGCTTTATCATTCTGCTCCCAAGACCTCTTATCAGATTCTGTGTGCTCTTGGCTAATTCAATCTCCTGCTCCTATTGCTTAATCACGTTTTCCATTTGCTTAGAACACAGAAAACGTGCCAGTGTGCTAAGACCATAAATAACTTCATGCTTGCAAACACGAGTTTTCATTTAAATAACACCTTGTAGGTCATGCACTATATTTTCAAGTGACCTCTTCACCTCTCTGGCATCAGCATGAGATTTAGACTGTACTGCTCTTTAACCTCTTATACTTTTATATAGTTTTCTATTGGAATCTGCTGTTGCATCATTTCTTCAAATTTCATTTCCTCTATAACATTACCACCTCTAGTTGAAATTTCAACTACTGGTTTTAAACTTTGGTCTGTACTTGGCACTAAGTGATATGTATTGCCCTGTGCATCTGCTACTCGTGTTGGTGTTCTAACTGGAAAACATCCCTCCTGCCTTTGTACTAATCCCCACATCATGCTAAAAACAATTGAATACCAAAATATACAACGAATAATGTCACAAAAGCTGGCAACAAGGCTCCCAACAGTCCTGACATCCAGGATGGTAGTAAAGATAACCACCCATTAAGTCAATTATCTGGGGCACCTCCTTCATCTACCATTTCTTCTGTAGATTATGCAAAGTTTGTGTAGCCTCTGACAGAGTTCCATTGTCCGCATCGTTCGCTGGGACAAAAGTACAGCATGCAGTCCCAGTCTTTGCACAAACCCCTTCTTCCATGGCCATCATAAGGTCAAGTACATAACGGTGTTGCAATATCATCATTCTCATGGCACACAGTTCTTCCTTTATTGCTTTAAATCCATCTTTCATAGAATTGATGCTCTTCAACAATTCCCATCGAGTTATCTGCAGCCATCGAGCAGTTGCCATAGCCTGAACAAACGGCACAGTGCTTCCATAGAACAACGGTGCATCATTAAACAACCAATACTCTTGAGGAACATCATTCCAAGAGGTAGTGCCATAATACTTTCCAGTTCTTTTCCTTCGATGATGCTGATACAAAGTCCTTGGACAGCTCATGGGATGTTCATAAAGTGTTAACAGATTAATTCCAGGAATTACGAAAACAGGGGCGTGGAAGGTGACCAACGAGCATAGGCCACTCCAGTTTGTTAGTAGCTGAACATACAGTAATACTCCGCACAGTCAATAATAGTCCATGAGGCTGGAGGTGCCCCCCCCCCGCATGTCGGTGTTATCTATTGTGGCACTACAATTGATATTTCTGCCTACACTAATGGTGCTGTTACCTCTGAAACATAAAGAAACAGAAGTTAATCTTATGACTGTCTGAGGTCTTACTGTACTATCATTCCAGGTGTAACGCGCAACATTATCATCCCATAGACGTGCACACCTTTTTACTGCATCCTGACTGATATCAGTACCATTCCATAAAAAAATAACCCTACAGGAAAATTCAGTATCCAAATGCCATTGATCATGGGCATAAACTGGTCCATTAACTCTAAAGCCTGGCCTACGAACACAATCTGAGGGTAAAGGATTTACTAAATAACTATTACATTTGGTGGGCGGGCGTGTTACTCCTAAAAACCCTAAAGCTAAGACCATTTGTATCCATTCTGCAGTGTTTAGGCGACCTGTTCTCTTCATTCGTGCTATCTCATCCTTAATGTCCTGTCTATCTGTAAGAATGTAAAAAACCTCTGCTGAAGAGTCATATTTTGTGGCATTAACTAAAATCTCCACTACCCTAACATATGTTGGCTACATTCGGGCCTTAACCCTACACAGGTAGAGATGCAAAGAACATAGTGCAATGCTTGGGGGAACTTCTTTGGTTTAAAGTAGCCTATATGACCCTGTAGCACGAGGAATTAAAGAACAAACGAAACATGATTCATTTGTACTTTCTGGACCTATGACTGACATATGTTGGCACCTCATGTTATCTAATAGAATACCATGGCTCACATTAGTCACATTGGCATGAGTAAAGAGTTCTCTTCGCAGGTTTGTCATGTCAGCCAGAAGAGCTAGAGTACACATTACTATGAAAGAGAAATAGTAAAAGTGATAGTAATAAGAGTCAAAAAAGGAAAATAAAATGCATAACTTACATTCTGGTGATTTAAACAAATTGTCCAAAAACACAAAATTGTCCAAAGGCAGAGTTGAAGGGAGTATTTTTACAATCACAATCTTCATCCCCCCTCTTGTTCCAATTATATCGCTGGTGGTTTTTGACGTGATGCCGGTTTTATCTGAATGTGTGACAAGTGTATCTAAGGTTTCCTGCCATCTACCTTGAGGGCATTCGTGGGTTACCATTGTCACGGTAAAAGTCCCTTGGACCTTGGGCTGTTTCCATTTCCGAACAAAGTTCTTTAAAAATACTTTGTCACCTATGTGCACAACTGGGTAGTCGGCACGCTTCTCCTTCGGTACTTATTTAGAAATTAACTTTGGTTAATTCAGAATGATAAACATATATTTCATCATTCAAGATATTCAATGTACTTTACCCTGTACATTACTTTTAGTGGCAGGTATTTGTGTGTTCATAGGTCTCCTTCTCACTATCTGATGGAGTGTCAGGTGATGGTCAGAACTAGGTGTATTCCTAAGGGAGAAGAGTGTCAATGGTAAGCAATACAACCACTTCTTATACAACCTGGTGCATAGCTTGTTGATCTTATTCTTCAGCAGGCCATTAAGGCGCACAATTCCATTGCTCTGGGGATGATGAGCAGAAGAAAAGCTGCATCTTTAGCTGCCCAATCTGCTAGTGCATTTCCCTGTGACACAAAATCCTGTCCATTTGTATGTGCTGCACATTTCACTGCTGCCACTGCCTGTGGTAACCCAACTGCCTCTATTAAGGCATCTAAAAGATTCCTAAGGGGGAAGAGTGCTAGTGGTAAGCAATACAACCACTTCTTATGCAATGTGGCGCATAGCTTGCTGATCCTATTCTTCAGCAGGCCACTAAGGCGCTCAACAATACCATTGCTCTGGGGATGATAAGTAGAAGATAGTTTATGTTTTATGCCTAGCATTGTTGTAAAATGTGTGAAAATTGCATTAACAAAGTGTGTGCCGTTGTCATATCTTATCCCTTCTGGAATTCCCCAGTGGGGAATCACTTTGCGAATCGGAAAAGTAGCAGATGATTTAGCATCACAGTGGACGCATGGTCCTACTTCAATCCACTGGGAAAAATGGCAAACTACAACTATAAGATACCGATAGTTGTTGCGCCTATCTAACATATCCACAAAGTCAATATGGAGAGCTTTAAAAGGACCATGTGGTCGTGAAATGGTAGTATTTATCACCTTCAATGTGGGATTTGTAGAGAATTGTTGATAGAGAGTACTATTATCAAGATACACGGTAAGTATATCATGTAAGTTGGGAACGAACCAATCTTGTTGTATTAGCATAGACAAATGATTTCTTGAGATGTGGGCTGGTAAATGCAACTGCTCAAGAGCTATCATAAGTAAAGCCTGAGGCATCACTGGTTTACCTATTGATATTTGTCTATAAATTAGATTGTCCCCTGCCTGGGAGCATCCTCTATCCTCCCATAACTGTTTCTGATGGGGTGAAGTAGCTTCATGCAACTCTTAAAGATGTTTTTTTATTTTTTTATTTCTTTTTATTGAAGTTTCAAAAACAAGTACACAGAGAGAACAAATTGCAGTGCAAGTCATATTGTAGAGGCCTATAGTGAGCGGTTAGTACAATCAACTTAATTACATAACCAACTGCCTCACAATGCGAATTAATTCAACAGGAGCCATTTTATGGAGCACCATACAGCAAAAACACAGAGAAGACATAATAGAAGGGAGATGAAGGGAGCAGGGGAGGGTAGTCACACATGGAGAGAGGGTCGCGATAGCTCTTGTGGTGGTATCCCCGGTCCCAGTGACAAGGGGACTCGACTGGGATGTGTCACGCCCCAACTCAGGCCTATCGCAGCGGGCGGCACTTAGTGTAAGGGGATATGACATGCGCTAGTCGACCTAGTGTATGTCGGGGACATTAATCGCTTCTCCTTTCCCATCGTGCAGTTGCAGATACTATTCTGGGGGGTCCAAATATCTTTAGGGCATAATCGAAAAGTCATCAAGTACTAATATGCTGTCAACTGGTCCTGGCAATAAGCGGCATCCCTGAGCCAGTCAGCCAGCTGAGGATCTGGGCGGCGGACCTAACTGATTGCTACTCGCCTTTTACCCAAGAGGAAGAGGAGGGCAGTCAGTTTCCGCAGCTCATGGGGAACCTCTTTAACATAGCCCAACAACGCTACCTGGGGAGTGCGCTCTATCTGCAGGCCTGTGATCTCATCAATGGCATCAAAAATAGACTGCCAGAACCGACTTACTCCAGGGCATGTCCAAGCTTAGTGGAGAAATCAGCGCAGGGCTCCGAGCATCTGACACAGCGGGCATCTTCTGTTATACTTATTCTATGCAGCCGTTTTGGTGTCCGGAAAAGCCTGTGCAGAAATTTCAATGCACCAAGTGGAGCCTATAATTGGATGGTCGTGCCAAGCCTGAGCGCAGCAAAAGCTCCACTGAGCCTCAGAAATGCGGACGCCCAAAATACCTGCCCATGCCTTGCATGCTCCAGGAACCGGCGCCGACTGTTTCATCCCCGCATATATTCTAGTAATAAGACTGCACTGGGAGGGGTTCTCAAGAAATTCCTCAAGTACCTGGAACGTGGGGGACACTGTGAGGAATGAAGTGTGAAGTGCGCACATTGCTGCCCTCAGCTGGTGGTAGGTAAACCTGTCTACTGTAGTGGCATCACTCTCCTGCAGGGCCTGCTGCGGTGTAGTGAAGGAGCCTTCTGGGTACACGGCTCCCATAGTGGTAAGCTGTAGCCGACGAAGTGTATTGTATGTGGCAGCATCCTGGGTGATGGACAAGGCAGGGTGTCTAGTCAGGGGATTCGAGGAAGCAAACAAGAAATCCAGGCCTTCCCATCTCATACCATGCCCATACTGTGCAACCAACCATGTTAAGCACTGCTCGTGGGTGCCGAAGAGTCTGATATAGCGCCATGTGATGGGGGCATGGGACAGCATGATCATGTTCAGGTGCTGAACTCTCAAAGATGTAAACATGCTGCTTCAGCATAATGAGGCGTGACATTATCTGTGGTTGTTTCAGATTCAGGAAGCAAGGCAGTCTGGGCCACTAAAACAGGGACCTGTTGTGAATCTGATGGTACAGGCAGGGGTGTACGCCTAGTTGCATCTTCAGCTGCCCAGTCTGCTAGTGCATTTCCCTGTGACACAAAATCCTGTTCATTTGTATATGATGCACACTTCACAATTGCCTATTAAGGCCTCTAAAAGATTCCTATGCATAACTGGACTTCCGTCTGATTTAAGAAAACTTTTCCTGCTCCAGCTGATAATGCTGGAATCTACAGTGATAGTCACATACACTGAATCTGAATAGATCGTGATGACTTTTCCTGCTCCTTGCTTACGAGCCGCTGTCAAGGCTATCAACTCTGCTGCTTGTACAGAATAATGTGCTGGTAGTGTTAATTGCTGTACTATGTGGAGTGTGTCTGAAGAATCATGCTGTTGTGCTCTGACTACTGCTGTACTAGTGTGTCTCACTCCTGTATCCTGGTCAATATTAGAAGAACCATCAACAAAATAGACAATTCTACCTGGAATAGTATCCTCTGTTGCTTGACTAGATTCATTAGGAATATACATTGCACAGTCATGCGCATCATCGTCAGAGTCTCCAAAGAATGTTGCAGGGTTCACTGTATGACACTTCACAGGCTTCAAAGATGTCAGTGACAGAATCACCTCATATCCTGACACACTCTGTGTGGTTAGAGTAGTCTTAGCCTTCTGAATGATAGCAAACACTAAATGTTTTGCATTGAGCATCAAAGGTGCCCCCATAACAATGGGGGTGCTCTTCTGCACTGCAAAAGCTGCAGTGGCGAGAGCTTGCTCGCAAGGATAATGTCTTCTCATCACTTAATCCAACTGCCCACTAAAATATGCAATGGGTTTTTGTCGTAAGGGATATTTTTGCTTAAGGACAGCTGTCATCCCTTGACCATTGCAATGACAAAAGAGATAAAACTCCTTGATGTAACCAGGAGTCCTAAAAACTGGGGCATTTGTTATCTCAGTCTTCAAGTTTTGGAAAGTCTCCCTCATCTCTAATACAAGATCTGGCTGCTCCAGTATCTATGAGGAATGCATACCTCTTGTCATTGATAGCTACCGTTACAGTGGGTTCCTCATCTGGCCTGTGTGTTCCTGACAATACTGGACATATAGAACTACTCTGTGGGCACCTTTATGGCGTCTATCCTCCCACATAATATGCCTGTAAAGGATTTCCTCCTCTCACAATCACATCTCCCTGTCACTTTGTGGTGGAGTTGCCATTGGGGGTGCATGGTAACTTTGCTGTGGCGGCATTTGTCGCACCTGAGGCATTGCTGGTTGCTGCACATTTTGTGGTGGCTTCTGAGGTACATATATTATTTGCGGGTTTGACTGTGGCTGCACTATTGTATTTCCTGGCTGATTGTAAACTCCTGTCTTTCCATTTTGTTGATCCCATCTTATAGTTCAGCAATCTGTAATAAAATGTCCATATCTGTGACAATAATGGCATGTTTGATCCATTTTTTGGGGACCTGTCCTGCCCTTCCTAGTCCCCCTCGTCCTCCTCTGCTACTTCCTTGTGTTCTTACACGATCTTGCTGTTGTGGGTACTTATGTTGGGTGGTCCCTGGGACGATCCCACCGACATTGCAGTCATCTGAGTAGTGGCTGCTACTACAGCTCCTTCCACTGCTCCTTTCTTTGCCAACTTTTGTTGCACTAACTTAGCTTCTGCTTTTTCTGTCACCTCCTGCTTGTTTCTATGTTTCTCCAGCTTTTTTACAAAAATGTATTATATGTACCTGTATCTCTGTCCAGGTTTTGGCTTCCAGTGCCATTATATTATCAAGATTGTTTTGCACGTCAGTGGGTAGCCCCTTTTTCACTACATTGTAAAAAAGCACGTCAGTTCATGCTGTTACTTCCCAACCCTGACCTACTTCTTGAGTCAATTTTTCTTTCATCCTGCTGATAAACTGAGCGGGGTCCTTATTAGGCTGCACTGATTGAGCCATGCGAAACCCAATGTCTGGCCTGTCAGGATACATTTTCCTCAGCTGATCCCAGACTTCTGTCATAACTAAGTTGAATAGGGAACACTCATACCTAGTCTCAGTGAGGGTAACATTCCTCACTTCCAGCTTTCTGGAAAACAGTATCTGTCTCATCTCCTATAAGAGAGCTAAGAAAACTCTTTATGTCCCCTACTGCAAGGTGATACCTGTTTGATTTTCAAAAGCTCTAATCCATTTCCTGATTCCTCTGTAAGTGGCGGTAACAACTTTTTAAAATTCTCCTTGTTCATTTGTGGCCAAGGAGCATAATGAGGTTCCCCAGGTCCCTTCCATATCAGGAGCATCTGAATCATGGGAGTGGCAGAATGTTGGGGGTTGTGCTGTCTGTCATATTTTTGCCACATACACAAACATTTTCACATGTAGGGATAATCGCGTGGCTCAAAGGACCCTTCTTGTGGTCTTGGACTCATCTGTGGGGCTATACCTTCAGTCCATCCTACTAAATTATCTGCATATGGTAGAACACTGTACCAGCTATTTTCTCCTTCAGCAACTATCGTACTAGGGGTGAGATCAGCACTGCGCCAAACTTATTGAACACTCATCTGCTGCAGTGGTCTATTGTTAGACTTGGCATCTTTTGACATGTTTCCCCTGACTTTTTGCTTTCTGACCTCCCGGTTTTGACTCTGTTTTTGCTGGTGTAATGATTCTGCGCACTTTCCTCACTGCGGTCCAGTGGGAAAGTGCAAGTGCTCCTGTATAAAATGCGTTATGGATTGGTGTTTCCAATGATTGGCCTATTTGGTTTATGTGTCAGTCCCTTGTAAAGTGCACTGCGAGTGCCAGGGCCTATAGACCAAATGCTGTTGGTGGGCTGCAGCACTGGATTGTGCCACCCACGCAAACAGCCCGTAAAATGTAACTCGGGCCTGCCACCGCAGAGCCTGTGCACAGCCTGGGGCTGCCATGACGACTTGGCAAGTGCACACACTTGCAAGTCCCTAAACCTTCCCTTTGCTACATGTTAGTCACCCCTAAGGTAGGCCCAAGGTACCCCTGTGGGCAGGGTGCGTTGTACGCGAAAGGTAGGACATGCCCGGGTGTGTGCGGCATGTCCTGATAGTGAATTACAGCCTAGTTCGTTTTCACTATTGCAAGGCTACCTGTTCCCCCTAGGCCAGAACGGGCAGTTTTGATTATTACAGCTTATAATCCTAACTGACCCGGGAACATGGTAGAAATTCGAGTTTAGTATGCCTGGACTCAGAATGATAAAATGCATCTTTTAGTGAAGTTGGTTTTAACATTCTGTGTTTGAAAATACCACTTTTAGAAAGTGGGTATTTTCTTGTCTAACCATCCAAGCCTGCCTCTGCGAGGTTGTGTATCCCTTGTCTGGAGTGTGAGTGACAGGGGCTGGGGGATGCCAGGAGACAGGGTGAGTCAGCACAGGGCTGAATAGCAAGATCTACATGTAGATGGGTGGGAGGGGTCGCACCTGGGCCCTGAATAGGACAGTGCCTTCCCTCCACAATGCTGGCTCCACCTCCTGTGGTGCGTCTGATGTCCCTGGCCTACTCACTGAAAGAAGGGACGGAGACTTGTCAACAAAGTGCTCCAGAACTGGTTTGGACTAGGCAAAGGCCTCTCTGCCTTCAGAGAACAAAGGAATTTGGGATATAAATATTGGGGCCCTGACCCCATGAATTTAGATCTCGCTGGAATCAAGGAACCTGCCAAGACGAAGCGCTGGAAGAGCTGCCAGGAGGAGTACTGCCCCTTTGCTGTGTTGTTGCTTTGGTGGGTTGGCCTGCAGCTGCTGCTTCTGCCTTGGGCAGTGAAAGGAAGGAACTTTCTACAAACTTATGCTGAGTATCTCCAAGGGCCTGGAACCGAGCTGGCCTCCTGTTAAGAAGTCTCAGGGACTACAAAGACTTCACAAGCCTCTGGGTACCGCTTCTGGAACGCTGTTTCAGTTGCCACAGAGGAAGGGAACCGCAACCGACTCCGTCAACCGAATCCATCCCTGGCCGGTGACCTGTTTGCACCGCAGACCGCATCGCCCCGCTTCGCATCGCAACCCTGGTCTCACCGCGGGCGGCGTCCGGCGCCGCCAACATCGAGCCGCTGCTTGCACCGTGACCTGTGGGCACCGCAGTTCGCATCGCATCGCTTCACTGAACCAACCGGACCCGACCGACGCAGTCGCTGCAGCTGGCTCAAGAGTCGTGACCGCACCGCATTTGGGGCACCGCTCGCACGTCTGCGACGCACCGCTCCGACTCGCACCGCTGTCCGACGCCAGCTCCCGCACTCCGGCTAGGTCGCCTGCATCGCAACCTGTCAGCACCGCATCGAGCATCGTCTCACCCTGCATCGCACGCCTTGGACTCACCGACTCCGTCTGCACGACGCTCATCGAGCCGCTGCCTGCACCGCATCGAGGACACCGCACCTTGCATCGCTCCGTCTTGCACCGCAACTCGCGACGAACGCCGACCGGCTCGTACACTCCGTACCAGCCACAACGAGAAAGGTACTGTAACCGAGTCTGTTCATGACTCTGCTGGCCCGTATCGACGCGGTCGGCTGGAACTGTTAGACTGTGGTTTTCAGCATCGCGGTAGGCTCGGACGGAGCTACCGACTTGTACGAACTTTGCTTTTGTGCTATTCCTGCAAAGAAGAAGTTAACGTATCAAGTATTCATTCGTAAAGTACAGTATTGTGGATTTTTGTCAGTAATTGGTCTTGTCTTGAGTATATAAAATATTGGTTATTTTTCTAAACTGGTGTGGTGTCCGTTTGTAGTGCTTACACTGTATTACTGTTGGTTATGTGCAAATGCTTTACACACTGCCTCTGAATTAAGCCTGACTGCTCGTGCCAAGCTACCACGAGGGTGAGCAGGGGTTACTTCACGAGTGTAACAACCCTTACCCTGATTAGGAAGAAGGGTCCCTACTTGGACAAAGGTGCAAGCCCTTGCCAACTAGAGATCCCATTTCTAACATTGGTTGTCAGCGGTGAGGATAGGACTTGTGTTTGCACTTGACTTACAGTGATTGGTGTGCACTACTACCATATCGCAAACCATTACGTACCACATACTGGTTCTTTTTCTTTTGGCCTATTTTTGATCTTGCCAGTTTTCAACTCACTACGTTTGCCATGCCTGAATCAATTGCATCATCCGTTGCATCTCTGGAAGTTATCTTTGAGGAGGATAGGTTGGAATCCTACGCCGTAAAGGAGCTACGAGCGATTTGTAAAAACCTGAAAGTCCAAATTAAAGGCCTCACAAGGAAGGAGGAGCTACAGAAGGCGCTGAGGGCCTGGGTAGCAGCCAGACATGCCAATGGGCAGCCTGGTGATCTCAGTGAGGAGGTGGAGGAGCCTATTTCCAGGGTGGATGTGCTTTTGGGTAGGGGGAACCCGCCAGGCCAGGCAGCAGCAGTCTGTCCCCAGAGGAGCTGGAGGACAGGCGGGAGGCAAGGCAGTTTGAGCTGCAGAAGCTCAGGCTGGAGAGTGAGCGGGAGGAGAAGAGATTGGCCATAGAGGAGAGGAAGATGCTCTTAGAGCATGAGAGAGAACTGAAGGAGCTAGAACTTAGGAGTAAGTCAGGCTCAGATGGTGGCAGCAATTCGTCCAGAAAGGCAGACAGGATTGTGCACATTCCCAAGAACGTAGGCAAGGAGTTCAAGAAGGGGGATGACATACAAAGGTGGTTTCAGGGTTATGAGGCAGCCATACACATGAATGGGGTCCCTGAGGAGAATTGTGGAGCAGGATTGTGGCCACTTTTCCCGGAAGAAGCAAGGGATGCTCTGATAGCTTTGGGTAAGGGGTATCACCTCACCTATGCTAACATGAAGGATGCCCTTCTCACGAAGTATGGTCTTACTCCTGAAAAGTACAGGGATCAGTTCAGGTCCAGTAAGAAGTCTGATGCCAACACTTGGTTGGAATGTGTGGATGTGTTCTGCAGGTCTCTGGATGGTTGGGTGAAGGGCAGTAGCGTAACAGATTTTCAGGGGCTCTACAACTTGATTGCATGGGAGCACTTGTCTAGTCTATGTTTTGCAGATCTGCGCCAGCACCTAGTTGATAGTAAGCTAACTGACCCCAGGAAGCTTGCTATGGAAGCGGACCGCTGGGTGAGTACCAGGGTCCACAAGAAAGCGTTTGGGGAGACTCAGCCAAAGGTGGGCAGGGTCCCCAGCAGAAAGGTGGGGGGACAAGGGTAAAGCACAGGAGTTCTCTAAAGGGCCCCAAACTAGTACCCAGGGTAAAGGTTCCCAGCCCCCGGTGATAAGAAGAAGGGGTCTCTACAGGAAGCCTGTTGAGACCGGCCCCCGCAAGTGTTATGCATGTGACCAGGTAGGTCACTTTAAGGGGGACCCCAAGTGCCCGAAGGGGACACAGCCGCCCACCGGTGGACAGTCCAAAGTGTTGGCTAGTGTAGCGCTTGGGGAGGAGGGGTGCCCACAGGAGGGTGGGGATCCCGCAGAAATGACCCTTGTCTCACTAGGGGACAGTGAGATGGTCCCAGGAAACCAGGTGCCCCCTAACACAAAGAAATATAGCACCTGGGTGACCATTAATGGGAACAGGGTAGAGGCTCTCAGAGATACTGGAGCCAGTGTGACCTCAGTCCGGTGTCACCTGGTGTCTGAGAAGCAAGTAGTCCCAGGAGCATTCCACCAAGTAGTTGCTGTCGACAACTCTGAGCGCCAGTGTATGGTGGCGCAGGTTCCCTTTGAATGGGGGGGGGGTCTCAGGTCCCTTGAGGGTGGTTGTGAGCCCTACCATGCCTGTAGATTGTCTGCTAGGAAGCGACCTGGAGCAGTCCTCATGGAAGGAGGTTGAGCTCAGGTCTCACTTGGAAGATGCTTGGGTTGCCAGAGTGGGCAGGCGTGTCTACTCGGTCAATGGCAGCCAGAAAGGGTGATCAAGAGGACTTGGAGCCTGAAACAGTGGCCCAAGTCCCTGCCAAGAAGAAAGGGCAGGGGCGCGGGAAACCGGCCCCCGAAGTTCCCACGGACCGGGAGGAGGCGGACCTCGAGGTGGACGCCCCGGTGCCTACAGGGGAGCAGGTAGCCGAACTGGGAGACATCTCTGAGCTGACCCATTGGCAGCAAGAAGGGGGTCCCACCAAGGAGGAGTTCTGCAGGGAGCAGAACGAGTGCCCTACTCTGGAGGGTCTGCGGCGGCAGGCTGCAGACCAGGCAGCTGGTAATCAGTCCGGGTCACATCTGATCTACTGGGAGAGTGGTCTCCTATACAGTGAGCCTAAGGTTGCTGAGCCTGGGTCAGCCCGTGTGCTGGTGGTACCCCAGCGCTTCAGGACCTTCCTACTGGGTCTGGCTCATGACGTGCCTTTGGCAGGACATTTGGGGCAGGACAAGACCTTTGACAGGCTTGTCACCCACTTCTTTTGGCCCCAAATGCGAAGGCAGTCAGATGCACACTGTAGGTCTTGCCAAACTTGCCAGGCAAGTGGTAAGAGTGGGAGGAAGGTCAAAGCTCCTCTCCAACCTTTTCCTGTTGTTGGTACACCCTTTGAAAGGGTAGGGATGGATATTGTGGGGCCACTGGATCCCAAGACAGCCATGGGCAACAGGTACATCCTGGTCTTGGTGGACCATGCCACCCGGTACCCGGAGGCAATCCCTCTCAGGACAACGACGGCGCCAGTGGTGGGCCGGGCGTTAATGGGGATCTTTTCCCGTGTGGGATTCCCCAGAGAGGTGGTTTCTGATAGGGGGACCAATTTCATATCGAAGTATATGACATCCCTGTGGAAGGAGTGTGGTGTAACCTACAAGTTCACCACTCCTTACCACCCACAAGGAAACTGTCTGGTGGAGAGATTCAACCAGACCTTGAAAGGCATGATCAAGGGTCTAACAGAACCCATGAGGCGTAAGTGGGACGTCCTCTTGCCATGCCTACTCTTTGCGTACAGGGAGGTGCCTCAGAAGTCTCTTGGGTACAGCCCCTTTGAGCTCCTGTATGGCCACCCTGTCAGAGGACCTCTGAGTTTGGTAAAGGAAGGCTGGGAGGCGGCTCCCAGGAAAACTCCCCAGGATGTATTTAGCTTCATGCTGGCCTTTAGAAACCAAACTGCCCGCTTCAGGAAACTCGCTCAGGCGAACCTAGAAGCAAGCCAGGAAGAAATGAAGAGATGGTATGACCAGAATGCCACTCTGGTCGAATTTCAACCTGGGCAAAAAGTGTGGGTCATGGCCCCAGTGGCACCTTGTGCCTTGCAGGACAAGTGGACTGGGCCATATGAGGTAAAGGAGCGCAAAAGTGGCGTCACCTACCTGGTGGATTTGCAGGCTCCAAGGAACCCTTTGAGGGTCCTTCACGTGAACCGCCTCAAGCCCCACTTCGAGAGGTCCGAAGTGAGTATGCTCTTGGCGACAGATGATGGGGTGGAAGAGGAGAGTGAGCCTCTCCCTGACCTCCTGTCTACCAAGGAGCATGATGCGTCAGTAGAGGGTGTGATCCTCTCCCCTACTCTGACGCAAGAGCAGCAGGGGACTGTCGCCAGTTGTTGGGACAGTTCGCCCCACTGTTCTCTCTGACCCCCGGTGTTACTCACTGGTGTACCCATGACGTGGACACCGGTGACAGCCCTCCTGTGAAGCACAAGATTTACAGGTTGACTGACCGGATCAGAGCCAGCATCAAGGAGGAGGTCTCTAAGATGTTGGCGTTAGGGGTGATTGAGCCCTCCCACAGTCCTTGGGCCAGCCCAGTGGTCTTGGTCCCAAAGGCTGCGGCGCCCGGTGCCACTCCAGAACTCCGGTTTTGTGTGGACTACCGTGGGCTCAATGCCGTCACCAGGACTGACGCGCACCCCATCCCCAGAGCTGATGAGCTCATTGATCGGTTGGGAGCTGCCCGGTTCCTCAGCACGTTTGATTTGACGTCTGGGTACTGGCAGATTGCCTTAACCGATGGGGCCAAGGAGAGATCAGCATTCTCAACCCCAGAAGGTCATTACCAATTCCGGGTGATGCCCTTTGGGTTGAAGAATGCCCCTGCCACCTTTCAGAGGTTGGTCAATCAGGTGTTGGCCGGGCTGGAGGATTTCAGTGCCGCCTACCTGGATGACATTGCTGTGTTCAGTTCCAGCTGGGACGAACATTTACAGCACCTTGAGAAAGTGTTGAGGGCTCTGCAAGGTGCAGGCCTCACGATCAAGGCCAGTAAGTGCCAGATCGGGCAGGGTTCTGTGGTGTACTTGGGACACCAGGTAGGAAGCGGCCAGGTGGCGCCCCTACAACCCAAGATTGACACCATTCTGGCTTGGGAACCCCCAAGACCCAGACAGAGGTGAGAGCCTTCTTAGGTCTCACCGGCTATTATAGGAGATTTGTTAAGGGCTATGGCACCATCGTTGCCCCCTTAACAGAGCTGACCTCTAAGAGGCAGCCCAGGAAAGTGATCTGGACTGAGTCCTGCCAGAAAGCTTTTGATGCCCTGAAGGCAGCCATGTGCACGGCGCCCGTGCTCAAGGCACCTGACTTCTCCAAAGAATTTGTCGTGCAGACTGACGCTTCAGAGCATGGTGTGGGAGCGGTGCTCTCACAACTGAACGAAGAGGGCCTGGATCAGCCTGTAGTCTTCCTTAGCAGGAGACTACTTCCCAGGGAACAGAGGTGGAGTGCCATAGAAAGGGAAGCTTTTGCTGTGGTCTGGGCGCTGAAGAAGTTGAGACCATACCTGTTTGGGACTCACTTCCGGGTTCAGACAGACCACAGGCCCCTCAGATGGTTGATGCAAATGAGGGGTGAGAATCCAAAACTGCTGAGGTGGTCCATCTCCCTACAGGGAATGGACTTTACGGTGGAGCACCGTCCTGGTACAGAACACGCCAACGCAGATGGTCTGTCCAGGTTCTTCCGCCTTAGTGAGGAGAACTCCAATGGGGTTGGGTAGTTCTCCCTACTTTCAGCTGGAGGGGACATGTGTTAGACTTGGCATCTTTTGGCGTGTTTCCCCTGACTTTTTGCTTTCTGACCTCCCGGTTTTGACTCTGTTTTTGCTGGTGTAATGATTCTGCGCACTTTCCTCACTGCGGTCCAGTGGGAAAGTGCAAGTGCTCCTGTATAAAATGCGTTATGGATTGGTGTTTCCAATGATTGGCCTATTTGGTTTATGTGTCAGTCCCTTGTAAAGTGCACTGCGAGTGCCAGGGCCTATAGACCAAATGCTGTTGGTGGGCTGCAGCACTGGATTGTGCCACCCACGCAAACAGCCCGTAAAATGTAACTCGGGCCTGCCACCGCAGAGCCTGTGCGCAGCCTGGGGCTGCCATGACGACTTGGCAAGTGCACACACTTGCAAGTCCCTAAACCTTCCCTTTGCTACATGTTAGTCACCCCTAAGGTAGGCCCAAGGTACCCCTGTGGGCAGGGTGCGTTGTACGCGAAAGGTAGGACATGCCCGGGTGTGTGCGGCATGTCCTGATAGTGAATTACAGCCTAGTTCGTTTTCACTATTGCAAGGCTACCTGTTCCCCTAGGCCAGAACGGGCAGTTTTAATTATTACAGCTTATAATCCTAACTGACCCGGGAACATGGTAGAAATTCGGAGTTTAGTATGCCTGGACTCAGAATGATAAAATGCATCTTTTAGTGAAGTTGGTTTTAACATTCTGTGTTTGAAAATACCACTTTTAGAAAGTGGGTATTTTCTTGTCTAACCATCCAAGCCTGCCTCTGCGAGGTTGTGTATCCCTTGTCTGGAGTGTGAGTGACAGGGGCTGGGGGATGCCAGGAGACAGGGTGAGTCAGCACAGGGCTGAATAGCAAGATCTACATGTAGATGGGTGGGAGGGGTCGCACCTGGGCCCTGAATAGGACAGTGCCTTCCCTCCACAATGCTGGCTCCACCTCCTGTGGTGCGTCTGATGTCCCTGGCCTACTCACTGAAAGAAGGGACGGAGACTTGTCAACAAAGTGCTCCAGAACTGGTTTGGACTAGGCAAAGGCCTCTCTGCCTTTAGAGAACAAAGGAATTTGGGATATAAATATTGGGGCCCTGACCCCATGAATTTAGATCTCGCTGGAATCAAGGAACCTGCCAAGACGAAGCGCTGGAAGAGCTGCCAGGAGGAGTACTGCCCCTTTGCTGTGTTGTTGCTTTGGTGGGTTGGCCTGCAGCTGCTGCTTCTGCCTTGGGCAGTGAAAGGAAGGAACTTTCTACAAACTTGTGCTGAGTATCTCCAAGGGCCTGGAACCGAGCTGGCCTCCTGTTAAGAAGTCTCAGGGACTACAAAGACTTCACAAGCCTCTGGGTACCGCTTCTGGAACGCTGTTTCAGTTGCCACAGAGGAAGGGAACCGCAACCGACTCCGTCAACCGAATCCATCCCTGGCCGGTGACCTGTTTGACCCGCAGACCGCATCGCCCCGCTTCGCAGCGCAACCCTGGTCTCACCGTGGGCGACGTCCGACGCCGCCAACATCGAGCCGCTGCTTGCACCGTGACCTGTGGGCACCGCAGTTCGCATTGCATCGCTTCACTGAACCAACCGGACCCGACCGACGCAGTCGCTGCAACTGGCTCAAGAGTCGTGACCGCACCGCATTTGGGGCACCGCTCGCACGTCTGCGACGCACCGCTCCGACTCGCACCGCTGTCCGACGCCAGCTCCCGCACTCCGGCTAGGTCGCCTGCATCGCAACCTGTCAGCACCGCATCGAGCATCGTCTCACCCTGCATCGCACGCCTTGGACTCACCGACTCCGTCTTCACGACGCTCATCGAGCCGCTGCCTGCACCGCATCGAGGGACACCGCACCTTGCATCGCTCCGTCTTGCACCGCAACCGCGATGAACGCCGACCCGGCTCGTACACTCCGTACCAGCCACAACGAGAAAGGTACTGTAACCGGAGTCTGTTCATGACTCTGCTGGCCCGTATCGGCGCGGTCGGCTGGAACTGTTAGACTCTGTGGTTTTCAGCATCGCGGTAGGCTCGGACGGAGCTACCGACTCGTACGAACTTTGCTTTTGTGCTATTCCTGCAAAGAAGAAGTTAACGTATCAAGTATTCATTCGTAAAGTACAGTATTGTGGATTTTTGGCGTAATTGGTCTTGTCTTGAGTATATAAAATATTGGTTATTTTCTAAACTGGTGTGGTGTCCGTTTGTAGTGCTTACACTGTATTACTGTTGGTTATGTGCAAATGCTTTACACACTGCCTCTGAATTAAGCCTGACTGCTCGTGCCAAGCTACCACGAGGGTGAGCAGGGGTTACTTCACGAGTGTAACAACCCTTACTAGGAAGAAGGGTCCCTACTTGGACAAAGGTGCAAGCCCTTGCCAACTAGAGATCCCATTTCTAACATCTATCAAGTGTCAATCCTCCCATAACTTCACAAGATCCCATCCTGGAGTCTGGCTGTCATGTGTTCCCTGAAACCACAACCACTCAAGCTCTGTCGCTCGGGCTTTCCTAGCTTTAGAGAACATGCCCTGCTCTCCTTCTCTAGTGTCAGTGCGATTAGGTAATCCCATTGCACCCTTTGTATGATCAAAATCGATAAGGGTCCTTTTTTGAGTACTAATGTCATAAGTAGAGTGCCTGGCCTTTAAGATTGAAGTATTTCACCCTTGTCATCTACACGCCTATGAAAGGACTCTACTCTATATGCCATCCTCTCAAAACTTCCCTGAATCTGTCCTGAAAGGCTATCCTAATATCCTTCTCTCCTTACTTCTCTCGCATCCCTTTTATCTTCACTTTGTGATAACCATTCCTGAACAGTTTCTGGTGAAACTATTACATCCCCTTCTCCTTTTGCCAAGGTGGTATATTACCTTCAGTCCTTCTAAAATCCTCATCTCTTCTTTGGGATACTAGCCATTGCGCCATTCTAACAGCCCTATCTACATAATCATTCCATCTAGCACCACCTGCACCTCTTTGCTGCGGGGCAATGCTAGTGGATCCCTTGGGGGATTGTGGAGAGGTCTCAACTTCAGGATCCTCAAATCCCACAGTGGCTTCCTGTAGCTGTGTCAATGGATATATACCAGGTACCTATGGGGAAGTACTCATAGGGTCATATGGAGGTGGGGGAAAGGACGGTATACTAGGGGTATCAACATTCGAGAGGTCTTTAGACTTCTCACAAAAGACCTATCATGAAGCTAAAGTGGCTTTTCGCTTCTGCAATTTAGCTCCTGCTTATTTACTCTTAAGGTATATGACAATTTGCTCTAATATTTTGTCATCAAATGTTCCCTCCTTTGGCCAGGGATACGTGTGCTTCTGAGTAGCCTTAAACTACTTTCTACAGTATTTATACAACCTCTTTTGGACACCTGGAAAGGTCTATTGCATGTGCTCAAAGGGAGTCTCCACAATCCCTCTGTATTTCTAACAACTATTCTAATTTAACTTTTATCGGTCTACTCAATATTTCTTCTTTTTTTAATTTATTTTACACTAGTCCAATCCAAAGTGGTGAAGTGCAATGTCCTGTGGCTGCAATGAAAAGATGGACTCACAGGAGCTGTTCTTCAGGCAGGGCAGTGTACCCGAGGGATCCACAAGAGCAGGGTGGCATGGAGGTTTGTTAAAAGTCAGAGGAAACACCATTTCGATTGGGTTATAGGAATCAGACCAGAATGAGCGGTTGGATACAGATCAGGGTTATGTAAGGGATGTAGACAAAGCACTTTTTAAATGGAAATGGCCTGTGGAGGAAATGAAAATGCAGAAAAAAGAGGAGCTTGTAGATAGCAGTTTATCAGGAGTACAGTCCAGGAAAGAGGGATCTTTCAAGGGAGAAGACCGCTATTAAAAATGAATGAGATCAATAAGAAGGGGACTGAGACTTCAGCCAAAGTGGATGGCTGACTAATATCCCTATTATTTATCTTACCCACGCATGAGTGCATGTGGAATCTGGAAGTATGCCTGAATGGGAACAAACAGAGCAGGATACTGAGGAGGCAATGGCTATATTAATTCTAGAGAATCTTGAATGGGCATGTATTAAAGGTCAAAGAGGAAAAGAGTTTTCCCATTTACTATCAGAAGGATATTGTCCAAAGAGGACAGCCTTAGGTGTTCTTGCTCTGACCAATAACCTGTCTTGCAATCTGTCTGGCTCTGCAAACCACCTGCTGCATCTCACCTGGTCTGTCTTGTAGGAGCTTTCAGTATTTTAGCTCACACTAACCTCAACATACCTTTTCATCCACCACCTTATGCCCGAAACCTAGATATCAACAAACATTTGGAATGTTAAAACCACTCTCTATGAAATTGGCGCAAGAACAAATTCATTGCTAACCTTAACCCATACAAGCATGCCTTCTGCTCACTATGTGATGCCCTTGACAGGCTAAATCCTCATGCGCTTTAAAACTCACCACCTCATTACAGCATCATCCACAACAGGTAACATACACCATCGGTAATGTTCGTCCTCCACCGCACTCATTTATCCATGACTATTCCTTATCAGCTAATGACTTTGTGACACACTTTTCAGCAAAAATCACCACTATATGGGTCACTGTGAGTAAACTATTCTTTCCCTCACCTCCACACTGTTGTATCCCACTACACATCAGTACCACTCATCAGCACCACTCATCAGCATTCTCATGCCTTGTGACAACATATGTCAGTAAACTCATTCCTATAGTACTGGTTGCCAGTTCATCTTGTTTCATCTGACTATCAGCCCTTAGACTATGTAACCTAATTATTTTACACCCTATGTTCTTCTTGGTCTGACCTTTCTATTTAGCTGTTCCATCACTGGAAGAAATTGGGTTCTTGGTTGAGGGGGGTGGACGCCCCATTTAGGCAGCAACCACAATCCTTGTCAGGGCGAACCACAAAGAGCCACTAAATTCACCTGTGCTTAACCCTCTTGACGCTTGGCACATAGCAGTCAGGCTTAACTTAGAGGCAATGTGTAAAGTATTTATGCCACAATATTTGGAGAGGTACCCTCCCACTCAAAAGGGACAGGGTCAAAAGCAAGTTGAACCAAACAAAAATTAAGCTCTTTTGTATCAGTCACTCTCTCTAGTCACACCATCTACCACTAAATACTAAATTTCATCCTTCTACTTACATGTACTCCACTATCTTGACATTGAACACTGTTTCATGTAAAAATATCTAGTTTGTTCAAAATGTATAAACCATTGCATATTCAACGTTTGAAAATATACTGTATATAGTATTTCATTGCAATAATTAAAATCTGTATTTAAAAACAATGTTTATATCATGCACAGAATATCATCACACATCTATCTCCATATTGTCAACCACATCTGTTTCATATATCAAACATTGGCGATAATTTGTACAAACACACAGTTAACTATAACTGACAGTTTATGCTGGGGAGATTTATTGTTAATTTTCGTTCGTTGGTGCCAGTCAGTACTCAATACTGTGGCTGTTATTTCATAAATCATGTGGACGTATTTCATCACCTACATTGACAAAGCGTTTTGTGATATTTTTACTGCTGATCTTTGAGGCTTGAGCTTGTAAAAAGTTTTATGTCTGCTGGCAAAACATGTAAGGTCTTTGTAACCTCGCCAGTACCTGTGCTACACAAGCCTGCAAGATCGGTTTTGAAACTTTTGATTTGTTCACCTTGTCCCTTCGAGGTAGACTCTCAGGCATAATGTACGTCTGAGAATACACCTGGAAAGGGCATGGTATAATATTTAAAACAAGCATTGATAAAACCACTAGGTTTCAGCAATCCAAGAGCTATTGGTGTTGTCAATGTCTTTTAGCCATTTGCAGGTCAACAGCAGGAGAAGAGGCCAGGAGCTGACGTTGACGATTAGGAGCATAGAAGATGCATGTATCTTAATTAAGACCTATGTTCTTTTGCAAAACGAATGTTTCAAAAGCTAAGTGCACCTTGACACCACCTTCACAGATACCTTCCCTTCATGCTCTGTTTTAGCAGAGACAGTTGTTTGGGTTTTATATTCTCAGATACATCAGAAGGGGTCTCTGATACCTGGCTGAACTAACAAAGACACTAAGGGCCATACTACACAAAGTGCCCCGGGCACTTTGGTATTACAAAAGGGGCGGCAGATGCTTGTGCAGCATCTTCTGCTATGCCGATAGCGCTGACGCACATAAAACGCCAGCGTTACCTTCAGGGGGGCGTTCCCTCATTTGCATGGGGGCGTGCCCCATGCAAAGGAGGGAATCCCTTTGCCTCTGCGCCCGCGCGGTATTACAGACGCGGATGCAGAGGCAAAGAAGCTCTCAGGCTGCGCACTGACAGTGCCCCACCTAAAAGGTGGCACACTGTCAGTATGCCGCCTGAGAGCAGACCTCTGGAGGGGGGAAAAGGGTTCCTATGGACCCCCCCCCCAGACATAATGTTGCAGGCGGGTGCAGTCACTGACTGCACCCGCCTGCAAGGGGGTCTTTAGTCCCCTTTAAAAGTGCAGGCTGGTTGCCGCCTGCACAGTGAGACACGGAGCGGCTTCAAAGCAGCCGCTCCGTTTTTCGCGGGAACGTGCTGCCCCCAGGGCAGCACACCTTCGCAGCTGCCCTGGGGGCAGCGCATTCCCCATAATGCGGCGCATTTTCATTCATTGCACCGGGTGCAATGTTTTAAAGGTGCACCCAGCGCAATGAAGAAAAATGTGTAATGCAGCCCTAGGTTTCCAGTCGTTGTGCACCAAGCATCCCCTTAGAAGCGAATTTAGTAGTTAATTATCTTAGCGCTCATTTTGTAAGGGCTAGTAAAGGAATCATAAGGGCCTGCAACATAAAATAAGCTGTTCTAAAATGGCAGGTGCTGGTTTCTGCAGAGGCGCCATGACAAGGCCTTATAAAATGCAGAGGTAACAGGAACATTATCACACACGAAAGATTACTGCCCTCGAATAATAACCGCTGACCACACCATGAGCGGCTGGTGTGGGAAATGACATTCATTGTGGTGGCTGGTGACATTTGAAAGTGGTGGGGCGTAAACTTTGTGTTGGAGTATACCGTGGCGAGCGAGCGCAGCGAGTGAGCCTGAACAACTTAAGGGGTGCTCGGGGGGGGCTTTTCCCCCAGAGAAAATTTTGAAAAAAGAGTGGGTAAATGGTGCATTTTCAAGCAAATTTGAGAAGCAAGAAGGTTAATAAAGCAATTGTGAAAGTGTAGTTATTACATTAATAAAGGGATGGCATATAACAACATATGTAGCTGCTTATTCAGTTTAGGCCCTGCCAGTGCCATGCACCTCTGAGCAATATACACGCTGTGTGCCAGCAGGGCCTAGCGTCAGAAACATTTCTATTGTTATGTTTTTGAAGCTAGGCCCAGTGCTGGCACTGAGTGTGTATGCTTCTCAGAGGTGCGTCACACGTGGCAGGGCCTGTAGCTCCAGAGTGAGAAACATTTTCTGCACCAGTCTGCATTCTCGCTCTATAAACACTAACACTGTTTGAAGTGCAGAGTCACTCTGCACTTCAAAGAGTGTTAGTGTTTATAGAGTGAGGCAACGCGACCCGAAGGTAATTCATTACTGCTTTTGATGAAGGTGCACATTTGCTTTGTGCGAAGGTGCGACTGTCCTTTAATTGTTCCAATTGCCTCTGACGGTCAGAGGAGGCAATAAGAACAATTGAAGGACAGTAGCACAACGCAAATGGGTGCCTTCATTAAAAGCAGTTCTGATAGTTATCGGCCGCGGCTGTCCCTCAGTCATAAATGAGGCATATGTGAAGAAATGCCCCTCCTATTCCCTCCTGCCTGTTGTGTCCGGCCTAGAGCCCACCACTCCAAACTGCCTTGCTCCCAACCGAATTTAATCGGTGTACATACATTAGGCCGACCAGGTGATGTTTTTTGATGCTGTCTGAGGACACACATATACATGGGTTAAATGCATCAAATATCAAATGTAAATATTATAAAGCAGACGCACACACAAATGCGCACTCTCAAACACACACACTCATACAAACTGGGAGCCCAGCTGAGAGTGACACATATACACACAAGCAGACTCCGAAACAAGCATATTTAAACAGATAAACATGCACACATTCCCACACAGAGACAAACCACGTACACAAACAGGCATGTAAACACACGTGGCCAAAAGGACACAAAAGTGCACCACGCGCTCATGTATATAATGTAATGGAGCAGGAGTAACACACTGTCATATAACAAAATGTACAATCCCAGAGGGCATAAATACTTTTGAATTTACCAGTATTTACAACAGCAATTCGGTTATATGCAGAATCCAGAACGCATATATTTCTAAGGAAACATTAATGGTACACTTGTAGCGTCTAACTGGTCTGTGTATGCCTTAGCGCCTCGTGAATACAGAAATGGTCATCTTAGAAAGAGGTTTTAGATTAGCGGCATTCCATCTCAAGAGTTTTGCATTCGTTTCAAAATATTTTTAGAGCTTCTCATTTTTCACAAAATTGTAATTTATTCTATTTACCTCTTTCAATGCACTTCAATGCTTGTTTTTACCGAGAAAGTGTCACTCTAAGTGTTACACATTTTGCAGTCCAATGTCACCCGTAAGTACATTGAAACCTTTGGAAATGTCACGCATAACCAATCTAAAAACTTGACAGCTATGTTACCGGGTTCCTTTCTGCTTACGGATAAAAGCGATAAAACAATGAAATGTTTAGCCTTGTGTTACAATGCAGTTAGTGCTACTGTGAATAATCTGTTGCTGTGGCACAAGAAGACTTCCCAGGCAGAGAAACGAAACAGACTAAGGCAAAGAAGGAGGTCAATGTGGTCTTTCAGCTTAATGAACATAGAAGCAGGGCTAGGTTCGCAAAGTCATTCTTCAATACAAATAAAGAATAGCAGCCGTTTTGGTACTATTTGTTGAGCCGCTGCCACGTATTGATATGAGGATTTTCAGAACCTTACTGTATATCGTATGTGGTTATTTGAGTTGAAAGTTTTTTTGAATTAGTAGAAAACTAACTGTATAAGAGAGTGTGTAAAGTTTTCCCGCACAAGCTGACAGTCGGAGCTGACGTAGGTTCTGGAAGTGTCTAGTGATCACTTCCTCGGCCACAGCCGTAGACGCAGAGACTTGACTGTACAGATTATCCCACGCTTTCCCCTAGGCCACAGGGAGCTGAACGGGACGCTGTGCGCGCGCTCTCTGCAATTTTCCTGACGGCAATATTAGTCCTCGCGTGTGGGATCTATGGAAGACCCTAGGATTGCTCTGGTCACAGAATTACCATTCGCAAAAAGAAAAAAAATTATAAGCGTGTATAGTACATGCGAGGTTATATATGTAATGGATACAATATGTTTTGATGTCAGATGATTAGACAAGATCCTTAGGCAAGTGGTGGTGAGGGTTGGATCAGTTTCAGACGCGGCTCGCGCACGGGGGGGGGCGGGATTTTTTAAATAAAAAAAGGAAATCCTACCTGAGCAGGTCCGCCGTCCGCGCCGCCTCGGGACCGACTCCGTTTGCGCCTGCCCTATAGCCCCTCTCAGCTTGGCTTAGGGCACGGTTACCTCTCGCCCGCCTGCCCATTAGGAGACCGAGGTTTGAGCCTTTGCTCATCCCTCGCTCTCCTAATGGGCATCGCGCTAAGCTCAGTGCAAACACAAGTGCGCATGACTGGGCACGGCGCGAAAATTCGGTGCCCTTCCCCACTCATGCGCACTTGTGCTGCAGTGCTGCCTGCTGCCCCTGGTCCCTCTGACAATCATGTCAGTCAACATGACGCAGGACCGCCCACCCCCTTCAGACTCTGAAGGGGGTGGGCGATCCATCATGCTGACTGACATGATTGTCAGTTCTCCCTCGGCGTCTTTGAACTTAAGTAAACTGATTCAGTTTACTTAGGTTCAAAGACGCCGTGGGAGCTGCGGGCGGGCCCCAATGGACGCAGGGAGCTCGAGTTTCGCAGCATGTCTGCGGCACAATTATCCTACATTTTAATCGGGTCTTCTTTTTGTTCACTAACACAAAGGTAAAGGCAGATGAAGGTAGAGTTAAAGCGGGCATGCTATTATAATCTCAGTGTGGCATTAGAAACGAGTGGCCAAATACTAAACCTTTAAAATCTTTCCAAACTCCTCCTGTCGGTGCATGAGCGCTTTTTCAAACATGTCAAGTGAAATTCGTTGAGCAAAGATGAGGCAATTACGCTTTCCCACAGCGCCAGGTTTCATCTTTTGGTTAGGAGCTTCCAAACCCCGATTTCCGCACCGATTTCATTATTTAAATTGTGTGGCACTTTTTTGGCTTAGCACTCAAAATTGCAGATGAACGATGTTTTTTTCCCTCGCTTGGCAAACGTCTGTTCTATGTACCTCCTCACTTTTAAAACTGGGCACGTAGTGCGCTAAAAGAGTTATTGTACAATCAATGAAAAGTACAAAGTGAATCCGTGCTTTGAGAAAAATAAAAATACTTTGTTCAAGAAACATTAGAGATATTTTTACCCTCGTGCACTCATGATAATTCCTGCTTTCAACTTGGAAAATAGTGTAAATGCTCCAACAACCTAAACCCAAGAGCACGGTCGTACAGAACATCTTCACCACTGCAAGCAGGGAGAGAAAACTGTTTTTAAACAAAACTATGGTGCAATAAATGATGGCAGTGGCACACAGAATTTAGGACAGGGCACATTTATATTTTGTGCAAATAAAACTAGCTTTCATAAATATTCCAGAAGGCAGTAGCAATGTTTTGTTTGACAAAGATGGGCGAGGCATGCGTTCCAGCCTGCTGCTGCTGCGTAGATTCAAGGGCTGCATTTCTGCTGTCATGTGCCACCTCTGCTTCACTGAGTAATATGCAGAGCCAAAAGGGCATCAGCTTTTCTGTGCTGCGAATTTAAAATATAGATGAGATTATAATTCTTGTCCACTGGCCAAGTATTCGGAATACTGTGATGGCTCCAATGGAACAGCGGGCAGAAATGGATGTGCTTTTATATGAACGGGATTCTGTCAGTTTTAGGAAAGAGGTGTTATTACAAGTGGATGAGGAATTCTAGAGCTCTGTGAATCCACACAATTTCATGCATAACCTCAAATAGAAAAAGTAATGATTTTTTCCGTATATATTAATCCGAGTAAGAATAGACAGCAGATATTGGCATAGATGGCAGAGCCACGGTCCACCCTGTATAAGTGTTGTAGACTTCAAAGAAGACAAAGGAATGTCACTGGATATACAGGGCAGCGGAATTACGTTAACGCATATTGAACAGCATTTGTCCACAGTGGTAAAACCCTGCAAGGCCAGCTGGTGCAGTTGAAGAAGGGGACTTGCGAGCGCAAGCAAAGCTAGTTTATTGTTACCGATTAAACTTCGGGGGGGGGGGGGGGAGAGGTAAATGACATTGAAAGAGGGAGCCTGTCAAAGTTCAAACTGGGAAGGGTAACTATGAAAAGTAAAACCATGGATGCAAATGGCAACCGGGAGTGACTACTGTCCTAGGTGGTGTCATAGGCACAAATCGTACATTGTCCTGTTCAGCGCAGACAGCTTTACACCATCTCAGTACGGTGGAGACATCATCAGTGCCATCTGTAGAACCAGTCCTTAACTGACACTCCTATGTTTATTGATGGACTATAACGTCATAGACAGTACTCGTTCGCTCTGCAGCGAAGCGTTGTTATGGTCTGCGTGGTGGTTCACAGCAATGCATAGCAGAACTGTCATCTGGAAATGAAGATAGCCCTCCGATGAAACCGGGCCTGGTTGCCAGAAGCCACAAAAACAGCCTGCAAGGCCAGCTATGAGAAACCCACCAGTACAGCAATCACCCCTGTAACGCCATCCACGTCTCCGCAGCTCTCACTTACCACGATCACCACTGTATCATGGGCTGAAGAAGACAAACACCAGCGCAGCCAGACGTCAGCACAGAAGTGAGTCACTGCTGGGCACGATGGGGCATGTAGTCCTTGCAGCGCTTGTGCGGCAAAAGAAGCACGTTCAAATAGCACAAGGAACTGCATGTCCCAGCAGGCAGTGTGCACAGCACTTAACAGGGCAGCAGGGGCAGCTCGGGTGTTTGAAAGTGGTAGCGGGGGCGGAAACAGGCGCCCTCGGAAAACAGCCTCTAACATTTGACCTCGGTCTTTGAATGCACAGTATATGTAACGAGATAAGAACATGATTTACAGCCCTATTTACAGTAATGGAACTCGCACCTCGGAGCGACTGAAAACATTAAGTGCTAGCGTGAGGTGCTATTAGACCAAACAAAAAGTAGTCCCTTTAAAGTTTCTAAAATGGGACAAGTGTAAGGTTACAAGTAATGGGGCAGTTGTCTCTGGGAGGGAACAACCGACGAAAAGGAGGGACAAATAGGACAGATTAACCACTTGGAAGCATGGATTTTTAAAGGACACTGAAGGAAACAAATGAAAAGCAATTGCCGGGCTGTAAGCCCACAAAGTATATACAACATATCTCGGAGAGACAGCGTTGGCGCTGTCTAGCCTCGACCTAATAAGTGGAGCATACAAGTGAAGCAAGATTCTGTATACATCTTGAAAAATGATAAAACGTTGTGAAATTGCATACCTAGATATTTTAGGTCTGACGTAAGCCAAGACCTTTTGCTTTTTGTTTCTAAACAACATGCAGAATGCCAAGTATACCTAGGGTGCGCTTTGAGTAAGTCCCCTTCACCCACTGGCTCCTTTTTCTCAGAACCCTTTAGCCATTGGCTTAAAACATTGTCAATCACATCTTCAATAAGCCACCTGAGTATTTTAACCCCCAGGTTTTTCTATTGGCTGATTGGGCGTTTCATTCCACCTGCTTTGGGATGCATGATGGACAGTTTTACATTTTAAAAGTACGGTCACTCATCATGCTTTTTGCCACATTCATTTAGTTATGTCAAACATTAATTTTTCTTGACTGTAGCAACCATTTTTCAGATGATTTTTGTTAGCCCTTAGGGCCGGATTCACAAAGAACCCTTGCACTTGTGGCGGAGGCCCTGCACTCATGGTGGGACCTCTACACTGGAGTTGCCCATTGTGGAGGTCCTGCCACCACAACTGCGGGCCCTCCGCCACGAGTGCGGGCCCTTTGTGAATCGGCCCCTCAGAGTACAACTATTTATACCCTGTGGCAAATGATTGTAATTGTTGCAATCACCTTGAAACAGTATTTTTTGTTATTGTTATTGTTATTAGCTTTCCAAAATAGCTGCCAAGTTAGGAATTGACCTGTAACCATCTGGACACGTTATTGTATATGGTGTATCATTGTTTTACAATTCAAAAACGGTTAGAAACCAAGTGGGGGCCTTTTTTTTAACTAATGTTGCCAGTGTGCGCTCGGTTTGGGTCTTTTTGTGTTTTGTCAGGTGATGATAAATTCTATGACATTATTGAAAAACAGAACCGGTTAAAGGTTCCTGCTGGTGATCAAGTACTGCTGTTAGTTTCAACATCAGCATGTATTTGGTTGCTTAATACCATTGTCGTAAAAAAACTATTTCTAAAGACCCCCTCACCCCCCCCAAAAATAAATCACTATTAAAGAGATCCTTAGGCTTAATAGTTTTTGTTTAGTGTGATTATTGCTTCTCAAAGTGTATATGTATAACACTTCATATTGTGGCTTGGATTTCCAGATACTTTAAACTGAAGCAACTATTTGAGATGTGAGGGGGACTGCCACACGCCACATCTGTTTTCTATATGTGCAACATGAGTTACAGGTTTTGAGAAAGCAACCATGACTTGTGATAAAGTCTCATGCCTGCAGAAATGCTTTTTGAAAGAGTTTGCTACATTAAAGCTAGACCTGTTGGCTTTGTAAAAGTGTGTTCTTTAACTGCCTGTTGCACTAGTCATTTTGGTAATCACTCCACCTGTTTAATGATCTCCTGTATCTTTAAATTTAGCTAGATGGTGATTTACTGTATAGTACAATATATGCTGTAATATATTTGGGTGCACGCCATTGAAATGTGTGTATCTAAAAAACAGTTAACAATAATGATGTGTTTCCATTTTTACAGTTACAAGCTAAGTCTTCGGATCTAAATGCTGAATGTACGGAAGCAAAGAAAAAACTTGCAGAGTAAATCTTCTAAAATGCCTTTTATCGTGTTTATCTTGTACGACGATCTTAAGGTTTGCTAACCCCAAAATGGCTATAAAAGCTGTAATCAGCATGGTATAAAGCACTGTCTATGGAAGACTGTCTCTCATGTCTTTCTCTAGCATGATATTCGCACACTTTTGTTTTAAATGATCCATTCGTATTGCAACGGATTACGTTTAACACATGGCCAGCTATTTAACCAACATCTTCATATATATACATGTATATACATACATACATACATACATACATACAGATGGTCCTGTTTTCCAATTCACTCTGTAAAACGCACGCCACTGACATCTGCTCAGACCTGCAAGTCTCGAATTTAAATCTTTGTAAGGCCAACTCGGCTTCCATCCTCCCCAGAACGGTCAATTAATCACAATTTAATTGGGTAATACCATCTGTTATTTATGGCTCTTAGACACTGCAAAACTGCAATATGAAGCTCCACATAAAACAAATTGCTAGCAGCTGTATGTTTTATATACTCTCTTGTGTCTTCTGGCCGCAGTATTCACCCTAGCCGCAGTATTCACCCTCTCCACGGTATTCACCCTATCCGCAGTATTCACCCTATCCGCAGTATTCACCCTATCCGCAGTATTCACCCTATCCGCAGTATTCACCCTATCCACGGTATTCACACTATCCACGGTATTCAGCCTATCCGCAGTATTCACTCTATCCACAGTATTCACCCTATCCACGGTATTCACCTTATCCACGGTATTCACCCTATCCGCGGTATTCACCCTATCCGCAGTATTCACCCTATCCGCAGTATTCACCCTATCCATGGTATTCACCCTATCCGCAGTATTCACCCTATCCGCAGTATTCACCCTATCCACGGTATTCACCCTATCCGCAGTATTCACCCTATCCGCAGTATTCACCCTATCCGCAGTATTCACCCTATCCATGGTATTCACCCTATCCGCAGTATTCACCCTATCCGCAGTATTCACCCTATCCACGGTATTCACCCTATCCACGGTATTCACCCTATCCACGGTATTCACCCTATCCGCGGTATTCATCCTATCCACGGTATTCACCCTATCCGTAGTATTCACCCTATCCGTGGTATTCACCCTATCCGCAGTATTCACCCTATCCACGGTATTCACCCTATCCACGGTATTCACCCTATCCGCAGTATTTACCCTATCCACGGTATTCACCCTATCCACGGTATTCACCCTATCTGCAGTATTCACCCTATCCACGGTATTCACCCTATCCACGGTATTCACCCTAACCACGGTATTCACCCTATCCGCGGTATTCACCCTATCCGCGGTATTCACCCTATCCGCGGTATTCACCCTATCCGCGGTATTCACCCTAACCCCGGTATTCACCCTATCCGCGGTATTCACCCTATCCACGGTATTCACCCTATCCGCAGTATTCACTCTATCCACGGTATTCACCCTATCCACGGTATTCACCCTATCCGCAGTATTCACCCTATCCGCGGTATTCACCCTATCCACGGTATTCACCCTATCCGCAGTATTCACCCTATCCGCGGTATTCACCCTATCCACGGTATTCACCCTAACCACGGTATTCACACTATCCGCGGTATTCATCCTATCCGCGGTATTCACCCTATCCGCAGTATTCACTCTATCCACTGTATTCACCCTATCCGCGGTATTCACCCTATCCGCGGTATTCACCCTATCCGCGGTATTCACCCTATCCACGGTATTCACCCTAACCACGGTATGCACCCTATCCGCAATATTCACCCTATCCACAGTATTCACCCTATCCACGGCATTCACCCTATCCACGGTATTCACCCTATCCGCGGTATTCACCCTATCCACGGTATTCACCCTATCCACGGTATTCACCCTATCCGCGGTATTCACCCTATCCGCGGTATTCACCCTATCCGCGGTATTCACCCTATCCACGGTATTCACCCTAACCACGGTATTCACCCTATCCGCGGTATTCACCCTATCCACGGTATTCACCCTATCCGCAGTATTCACCTTATCCGCAGTATTCACCCTATCCACGTTATTTCCCTCCACATCTCACACACAACCAAACATGTGACATCACTGTTACATTTTCTGATGCATGTTCCCATTCCAGAGCTTAGTCCGGCAAGCATAAATTATTCTTGACCACTTCCGACAATCGCTGAAATTGAGAGACCTGTTAATGAAAACTAAGCTCAGGCACATGTTCATACGTCAGAGGAACACACTGACGTGTGCTCTTCCTTGTGTCATTCAACAGTCGTGTTTTCTGCTGAATACTTCTCGCAAAGCGGTCTCCCTCCCTCCTTTGGTAAGTCTCCTAACAGAGACGGATATGCCCAATAGGAACGACTGGCCAGAGGAGGAAAAGGATTCATAGGCTAACATCCTTCTTATCACACGTATGCTGACCTTTATCTAGACAACAAAATATGAGTGGTCTTGACACTTCACCAAAAAACTGTACATTTATTTACCTCCTTAGGCCCTTCTGCAGAGGGAGTTTGTTCTTTTATCTTTGTGTGCAGAAAGCAATGGACGTTCTTGAACTATGCTTGCCAACTGCTGAATCAAAGTCCAATATTTTGATGGAAATCTTACAACATTCTTCGGCGGCTCCAGATACCATTTCTCAAAGTGCTAATGGAGCCTGTTTTGGCTGCAGGGGGAAATCCTTCCTGGGCCTACACAGAGGTATGGCATGGTGCTCTAAGCCTGCACCTTCTGATTCTGAGTTCTTGTCAGTTTGCTGATTCCCAGAGCGTTTGTTGGTTCAAGCGTCATTCCCCATGGTCTCCTCCTGACCGTGATGTCTAAACATCAGAGCATCAGAGCCTCTAACATGGCGTCTGTGCGTGAACGCTTCTCGTTCCGCTTTACCTTTGGGGCCATTGCGGATCAGAGCTCCTGACGGGACTTTAAATTACCCACACTACAGTGAGGCCCTGTGCACTGACCCGAAAACTGCACAGACAGCTACCTGGAAAGCAGTAGCAGCCACCAGCCAGCCTCTGCACCCACGCAACCGGAGCCACGGCCCACTAGCTAGCCCAGTGGGTTCAGGTGAGTCGCCCACTCGAACCCGCGTGGCTCCCGGAAGTGATGGAATGATGGCCTGCTGGTGCTGCCCTCACGATCAGTCAACAGCCTCCCCTGATGATCCTCCGCCGTCTGCTGTTGTTCTTGATAATATCGAGGAAAATGCAGCACCCGATAGTGTGGCTTGTCACGATCTGTATAAAGCTGTGGCTGCAGGATGAACAAAAAGATATTTCTTGTTGCGCAGCGCGCGCCCCTACCAACTCTCACACCGCTGGCCCCTTATATTCTCCACACAGGCACCACTCTAATAACTGTTATTGCCTGTGCTATGGCAAATTACTGAAAAACGTTTTTTCAATGAAGGGGAAAAAAAGGCGCCAGGTGATCGATATGAGCGCAGTAAATTTGCAATAACGCCCCCAATCCCTGACTTAGTGGCACTCGCGAGCTCTACACACAGGTCTTCACAGCTGCTTCTGCAATGCCCAGCGTTACGTGCCTGCGCCACTCTTTCGAAAACAGCCAATCTCTAACGATCTTTATCGATGCGGCACAGACGCGCGTCACCTTTTTAAAACTGACCACCTAATACCAAAATTAGCTCAGCTCAAACTGCACTCGACGCTTTACCCCCAACACCGCTGATCGCCGATGCGGCACACACGAGCGTCCTCCAGGCGTCCCTTTAATTAAACGGCTGCACAGAATGCGCGCTGCTCGCTGCTCGTGACAAAACAGCCACAAAACAGCTGACTGACCTCTCGCTCACCCTTTCACCTCGGGCCTCGAACCCTGCTCCCTCCGCTCGATCACCGCTGCTCACCAGGCAAGACGCCCGTATTTTCTGTTTCCCGAATGGTCCTCCTTCGATGCCGCCCTCGTAACCACAGGATCGCAGCGGCGTCTCCCCGAAGCAGCTGATCCCAACCCCGGATACCGCTATGATCACGGGCCGGCCGACCTCAACTCCAAACGCCAATCTGTAGTGGGAAAAGAAAGAAAATAAATTACGGGCCGCTGGTGGCCCGGGTGCCGTTCTGTGGGGAGCGAAAAGGAACAAGAGACTGTTCCTGCTCCTCACAACCCCTTATTAAAGGGGGGGCACAGGGCAGGCCGGTCTAAACAGGCCTGCCCGATCGTCTTACGATCGTGTGAACCGGAAGCACTAAAATGCTTCCGGTTCACGCCCCGATGATGTCCCCCATTGGACGTTCAGGAGAGGTGGGAGTGCCGCGTCATCACCTGGCGCGGCGTCATTTCCCCCCTCCTCCTTGTGACCGGTGCGACCGCCATAATGGCGGCGCGCGCTAATTAGCGCTTGGCCTTGCCCAAACGATTTGACTGCACAGGCAGGAAACGTATTGCTTTGACTGTCTAGTTCCACACACTCCCTATGCCAAGTGCCATCTGAATATCCATACTATGTGGAAATTGGTGTAAATGACAGTGATTTGACTTGTTCACCATATGAAAAACTCTACTCTGATCTAGTGAGTGACAGTTTGGGCGGCCTAGATTCTGCCAACTTGATTCACAGGGGTCAATCTACTGGTATGTCTTGATGAGTTCCTCAGACTTTTCGGAGATGTGTAGGCAGCCAGTGGCGGTCCATAATATGGCTGAGCAGAGAGGCAGGCACACACTCACTTCCACCTACTTGCACCCACCAAATCACATGCACATTCACTCATACCCATTCATTCACAAGCGCATGCACGCACACCCACCCTTCACAAGAACATGCACACACCCATTCACAGCACACATGCACTAATATACATACATTCATACATACACACATGCATCCAACATTCAACAAACTCTTGCCGGGCTGTGGCGGTGACACTGACTGGAGAAGTAAAGAGGCCTCAGTAATACCATGCAGCTTAGGGGAAGGAATGGACTGATGGAAATCACACCACCTCTTCTTATTGTCTGACCTCGTCATATGTCAGCCAGTGAGAGGAGCACCTTCCCGAACTCGTCACAGAGTGGGATGGGGTCTGTTAGAAATTGAGTTACTGGTTGACTGGTGTGTGAGCCGTGCTCAAGCAGCAACCACAATCCTAGTCGGGGTAAGGCAAAAGCAAACCCCAAATTAACCCGTGCACAACCCCTTGGCAGCTTGTCACAGAGCAGTCAGGCTTATCTTAGAGGCAATGTGTATAGTATTTGTGCAACACTTCAAACAGTAAAATAGTAAAAACACCACACAAAACGGATCTCACACCAAGGTAGAAAATAGAGCAAATTTAATAAATCAAAAAATGACAAAAATCCAATTAGTAGATCTGGATATATTCAGTTTTAAAGTTTAATGTCAAAATAGCTCCGAAAAGCGCAAAGTGCCAACTGCGGATATGTGTTATTTTAGAGGACTGCAAGGCGATAAGGGTCTTTGTGACAGGTCCAATCCACACAGCACTGGCGATGCAGCGATTCTGCTCAGGAATGCGCTGCTCAGCAGAGGAGATGTGTCGGTTCTGCTCGAGGATGCGCCTCTCAGCAGAGAAGATGCGTCAGTTCTGCTTGGGTATCTGCTGCTCAAAAGAGAAGATGCATCGGTTTCTCTGGCAAGCACCTTAGGCCCACTTCCAAAGTTCCATGCCTGGGGTGGCACCACTTGGCAAGGTAGACTCAAAGATGGAAGAGTCCAGGTGCAGAAGCAAGGTTGTTGGAAGCCTGTTATGTCCCTGAGGCTTCAGATCTGGAGGCCAGCTAACTAGCCCTTGGAGTCACTCGGTGTTCTAGGTTCAAGAGATGCATGTTCAGTCCTTCTCACCCCGACAAGAAGGCTGCACAGCAGGGCAGCAGTTTCTTCAGAGCAGCAGTCCAGCAGAGTGTCAGTCCTTCAGCAGCACAGCAGTCCTTCTTGCTGGCAGAGTATTCACAGGTCCAGAAGCAGTGGTGGCTCCTCCGCTAAGGCAGAGGAGCGTCGCCCCACTGCTTTTAGGCAGTTTAACCCCTTCGCTGCTAGGCCTTTTCCCCCCCTGTGCTAAGCCTTTTTTTTGGCTATTTAGGGTAGTTCACGCTTAGGCCCCTGTAACTTTTTGACCACATAAGGTATCCAAGCCAAATTTGCGTCCTTTTCTTCCAACATCATGGGGATTCTAAAGGTACCCAGGGTTTGTGGATTCCCCTGGGGGGGACCCAGAAATTAGCCAAAATACAGCTAAATTTTGGGTTGTTTTTGGAAAAATGGGAAAAAAGGGCTACAGATGAAAGCGTCTGGTTTTTTCCCTGCAAATGGTATCAACAAAGGGGTTGTGGTGCTGAAATCACCATCTTCCCAGCTTTCAGGGACAAGCAGACTTTTGTCAGAAAACCAACATTTTTACACAGTTTTGGCATTTTTCTGGGACATAGCCTATTTTTGCTATTTTTGTGCTTTCAACCTCCTTCCAGTTAATGGTAGAAATGGGTATGAAAGCAATAATGGATCCTGGCAAGCTATACATTTTAGAAAATTAGACAAAATTCTGACTTCAGCAAAGGGTCATTTGTGTAGATCCTTCAAGGTTTCTTTATAGAAACTAACAGTTGAACATAGGAAAAATTGAAAATTAGTTGAAAAAAACAGCCATTTGTGTCAACGTTTTCACCTGTAACTTCTTCTAATTATGACAGCTGTTTGAAAGCAATATACCGTTACATCCGCTGGACCTTTCTGGTTGTGGGGATATATAGGACTTGTAGGTTCACCAAAAACCCGACGAACCCAGACCCAATAACTGAGCAGCGTCTTGCAATGGTTTTTATTATGTACCGGGTATATAGCAATTATTTTGGGAAAATATATACATGGAAAAATCGGTATGAAAGACACCTATGTATTTCTGAAATTGGAACAAAATATAGAGTTTAGAAACAGTAGATATTTGCACATTTCCGAAATTGTGAGTACCCATACTAGTATGAGAATTTTAGGTCATTTTTCAAAATGACTTCTTTTTTACACATGGTCTTTCATTTGGAAGGCAGAAATGCATCGAAAGTGAATAGGTAATAACAGTTGCTCTATAATTCTGTGTTACCCTAAGTCTCCCGATAAAAATGGTACCTCACTTGTGTGGGTAGGCCTAGTGCCCGCGACAGGAAACGGCTCAAAACACAACTTGGACACACTTCATTTTTACAGTGAAAACTGACCCTTTTTTTGCAAAGTGCCTAGCTGTAGATTTAAACCCTAGCTCTGCCGGCACCTAGGGAAACCTAGCACACCTATACATTTTTGAAAACTAGACACCCAGGGAATCCAGGATGGGGTGACTTGACTGGCTCTCACCTGGTTCTATTACCCAGAAACCCTTGCAAACCTAAACTAAAAATTTGTCCAAAAAAACACATTTTCCTCACATTTCTGTGGGGGAAAGTTCTGGAATCTGCGTGGATCCCCAAACTTCCACCCACCCCGCATTCCCCAAAGTCTTCCGAGAAAATGGTACCTCACTTGTGTGGGTAGGCCTAGTGCCCGCGACAGGAAACGGCCCAAAACGCAACGTGGACACACCACATTTTCACAGTGAAAACGGACCCTTTTTTTGCAAAGTGCCTAGCTGTAGATTTTGAACCCTAGCTCTGCCGGCTCCTAGGGAAACCTAGCAAACCTATACATTTTTGAAAAGTACACACCCAGGGGAATCCAGGATGGGGTGACTTGTCTGGCTCCAACCAGGTTCTGGTACCCAGAATCCCCTGTAAACCTCAAAATTTGTAAAAAAAAAAAAAAGACACATTTTCCTCACATTTCTGTGGTGGAAAGTTCTGGAATCTGTGTGGATCCACAAAATTCCACCCACCCCGCATTCCCCAAAGTCTTCCGAGAAAAATGGTACCTCACTTGTGTGGGTGGGTCAAGTACCCGCGACAGGCAAGGGCCCAAAACCTATTGAGGTGACATCAAAATTACCTATTACAAAACAACCTGGTTTTGCAAGGGGGGTCCCATGAGTTTTTGGCCCCGGGCTCGGCGGCCATCTAGGGAAACCTACCAAACCCACACATTTCTGAAAACTAGACATCCAAGGGAGTCTAGCAAGGTATGGCTTGCGTGGGTCCCCCAACATTTCCCTACCCAGAATCCCCTGCAAACCTCAAATTTAGCTGAAAAAAACACTTTTTTTCTCAAATTTCTGTGTGGGAAAGTTGTAGGATCACCGGGCTGACACAAATTTCCTACCACCCAGCGTTCCCCCAGGTCTCCCGATAAAAATGGTACCTCACTTGTGTGGGTAGGCATAGTGGCCCAAATCGTACTGTGGAGACTTCAAAATTACCTATAACAAAACTACCTGGTTTTGGGGGGGCACCTGGGGTTTTGGCCCCGGGCTCGCCGTCATCTAGGGAAACCTACCAAACCCACACGTTTCTGAAAACTAGACACCCTGGGGAGTCTAATGAGGTATGGCTTGCGTGGATCCCCCAACGTTTCCCTACCCAGAATCCCCTGCAAACCTCAAATATAGCTGAAAAAATCACTTTTTTCTCAAATTTCTGTGTGGAAAAGTTCTGGAATCTACGTGGATCCACAAATTTCCTACCACCCAGCGTTCCCCCAGGTCTCCCGATAAAAATGATACCTCACTTGCGTGGGTGGGTCAAGTACCCGCGACAGGCAAGGGCCCAAAACGTATTGAGGAGACATCAAAGTTACCTATCGCAAAACAACCTGGTTTTGCAAGGGGGGTCACCTGGGTTTTTCGCCCCGGGCTCGGAGGCCATCTTGGTAAACTACCAAACCCACACATTTCTGAAAACTAGACACCCGGTGGAGTCCAGCGAGGTATGACTTGCGTGGATCCCCCAACGTTTTCCTACCTAAAATGCCCTGTAAACCTCAAATTTAGCTGAAAAAAAAACATTTTCCACATTTTTTTGGGTGGAATCACCGTGCCGGCACAAATGTCCTACCCCACAGCGTTCCCCTCAGTCTCCCGAGTAAAATGATACCTCACTTGTGTGGGTGGGGCAAGGGCCTGTGACTGGGAAGAGCCCAAAACATAGGGATTAAGGGTGTGCTATATTTAAAAAAAAATGTTTTAGCCAATTCTGCATTGGACACCCACACAAGTGAGGTATCATTTTACTCGGGACACTAAGGAAGAACGCTGTGGGGTAGGACATTTGTGCCGCACGGTGATTCCACACAAAAATATGTGGAAAATGTAGTTTTTCAGCTAAATTTGAGGTTTGCAGGGGATTCTGGGTAGGGAAATGATGGGGGATCCACCCAAGCCATACCTCATTGGACTCCCAGGGTGTCTAGTTTTCAGAAATGTGTGGGTTTGGCAGGTTTCCCTAGATGGCGGCGAGCCCGGGGCCAAAAAACCAGGTGCACCCCCCAAAACCAGGTAGTTTTGTTATAGGTAATTTTAATGTCTCCACAGTACGATTTGGGCCATTTCATGTTGCAGCCACTATGCCTACCCACACAAGTGAGGTACCATTTTTATTGGGAGATCTGGGGGAACGCTGGGTGGTAGGAAATTTGTGTCAGCCCGGTGATCCTACAACTTTCCCACACAGAAATGTAAGAAAAAATTGATGTTATCAACAAAATTTGAGGTTAGCAGGGGATTCTGGGTAGGGAAATGTTGGGGGACCCACGCAAGCCATACCTTTCTGGACTCCCCCGGGTGTCTAGTTTTCAGAAATGTATGGGTTTTGTAGGTTTCCCTAGATGGCCGTCGAGCCCGGGACCAAAAACCCATGGGATCCCCCCCTTGCAAAACCAGGTTGTTTTGTGATTTTGATGTCGCCTCAATAGGTTTTGGGCCCTTGCCTGTCGTGAGTACTTGACCCACCCACGCGAGTGAGGTACCGTTTTTATCGGGAGACCTGGGGGAATGCTGTGTAGAAGGAAATTTGTGGATCCACGCAGATTTCAGAACTTTCCTACACAGAAATTTGAGGAAAAAAGTGATTTTTTTCAGCTAAATTTAAGGTTTGCAGGGGATTCTGGGTAGGGAAATGTTGGGTTACCCACGCAAGACATAGCTTGCTGGACTCCCCCGGGTGTCTAGTTTTTAGAAATGAGTGGGTTTGGTAGGTTTCCCTAGATGGCCGCCGAGGCCGGGGCCAAAAACTCATGGGACCCCCCTTGCAAAACCAGGTTGTTTTGTGATAGGAAATTTTGATGTCGCCTCAATAGGTTTTGGGCCCTTGCCTGTCGCGGGTACTTGACCCACCCACACAAGTGAGGTATCATTTTTATCGGGAGACCTGGGGGGACACTGGGTGGTAGGAAATTTGTGGATCCATGCAGATTCCAGAACTTTACACCACAGAAATGTGAGGAAAATGTGTTTTTGTTTTTACAAAGTTTGAGGTTTGCAAGGTATTCTGGGTAGCAGAACCTGGTGGGAGCCAGACAAGTCACCCCATCCTGGGTTCCCCTGGGGGTCTAGTTTTCAAAAATGTATAGGTTTGCTAGGTTTCCCTAGGTGCCGGCAGAGCTAGCGTTCAAAATCTACAGCTAGGCACTTTGCAAAAAAAGGGTCAGTTTTCACTGTGAAGATGTGGTGTGTCCACGTTGCGTTTTGGGCCGTTTCCTGTCGCGGGCACTAGGCCTACCCACACAAGTGAGGTACCATTTTTCTCGGAAGACTTTGGGGAATGCGGGGTGGGTGAAAGTTTGTGCCAGAACTTTCCACCACAAAAATGTGAGGAAAATGTGGGTTTTTTGACAAAGTTTGAGGTTTGCAAGAGATTCTGGGTAACAGAACCTGGTGAGAGCCAGACAAGTCACCCCATCCTGTATTCCCCTGGGTGTCTAGTTTTCAAAAATGTATAGGTTTGCTAGGTTTCCGTATGTGCCGGCTGCGCTATGGCACAAAATCCACAGGTAGGCACATTGCTAAAAACAAGTCTGTGCCTAGTGGGCTTTCTGCCGCCCTGGGGGGGAATCGGGGGGGGTGGGGGTTGCCCTGATATACCCCCAAGGGGGGCAGAAAGACTGTGGCTATTTTTTAGGGGGGTGGGGACATTGGTATGCCCATTCTGGGAAGCCCCCATGCATAAAAAAAGCCAGCGTAATCGCTGGCGCCTAGAGGGCTTTCTGGCCCCCGGGGGGGCAGATCAGGGGCCACTGCCCCCCTGGGGTGGCAGAAAGACTGGAATTTCTCTGGGGGGGTGGGGGTATTGTCATGCCCATTTTGGGCAGCCCACACCCCTACATGAATACAAAAAAAATCCCTGGTTTCTAGTGGGCTTTCTGCCCCCCAGGGGGGGCAGAAAGACTGTAATTTTTGCGGGGATGGGGGCATTGCATGCCCGTTTTGGGCAGCCCCAACCCCTAATTCAAATTGGCAAAATAAAATCCCTGGCGTCTAGTGGGCTTTTTGCCCCCCAGGGGGGGCAGAAAGGCTGTAATTTTTGCGGGGGTGGGGGCATTGGCATGCCCATTTTGGGCAGCCCTCACCCCTAATTGTACTTGCCCCAAAAAGTCCCTGGTTTCTAGTGGGCTTTCTGCCCCCCCAAGGGGCAGATTGGGGGCTACTGGCCCTATCTGCCCCCCAGGGGGGGCAGAAAGACTGAATGTACCCAATTTGTTTGGGGGGAGCAAAGGCCCTTGCCCAAGGGCCGCTCCCCCTCCCTGGTATCTAGTGGGTGGATCCTGCTTGGGGATCGCCCTCCTGGGGCGATCCCCAAGCAGAGATCCACGGGAAGGGTACCATTGGACAGGGAGATTCTCCCCTTTCCAATGATACCTCTCCGTCTTTCTACGTGCTCAGGGGGCTGAGATGGCCCCCTGAGCACATAGAAAGTGAACTGAAATGAGCCTAAAGGCTCATTTCAGTTTCAGTTTCTATGAAATGATGTCAGCGCGACGTGCGCGCTGATCGTCATTTCATAGACACCACGGGGGGGGTCCTCGGGAGCTGGGGAAGAGCTTCCCCAGCTCCCGAGGCTTTGGGGAAGAAAAAGAAATCCCTCTGGTGCCTGCACCAGAGGGATTTCCGGTGCCATGTGCCAGGACGGCCGGGAGCCGTCCTGCGCACACGAGCAACGTTGCGCACGACGGCTCCCGGCCGTCGTGCGCACCGAACGGGTTAACTAAGGAACAATAAAATGATAATAACGTGATGTTATCTTTTTATTGTTCGCATCTGCTATTCAGGCGGCGGGCGGGGCAGCTCTGCCCTCAGGGCAGGGGAGGAGTGGTTTGCCCACTCCTAAGTGTGCAATGACGCTTTGACCGGTTGTCTTGGACCGGCCAAACCGCCAAGCACACTTTGCATGAACTCCATGCAGGCTGGATTACGGCCTGCATGGAGAACATGCCCAGGCCCCCAATTATCTTCTGAGCACCAAGCCACGGCGCGCAGACTAATCACAACACTGCATTTCAGCATTGTGATTGGTCAGGGGAGCCTGTTTTGGTTAGCTTCTTCTGATGAATATTTCTAACTGCTGATTCCTCGCCTTTTGAATTTCTGAAGGCGCCAGACCGGATCAACAACTTTTCAGCAATTGCTTCCAAGCACCGACAGGTGGCACTGTCAGACTCTGCGGCAGCTTTGCACCGTGTCCGGAAATGACAGCATGAAGCTGAATAGAGGCACAACCCGTATGCAGATGTCAGTTCTTTTCTGTCCACGCCCTTGGATGTGGAATTGGAGTTCCACTCCGAAACATGTCAGTGTTTCATCCGCCCCAAACGTCTCTTTTTTTGCATGGCAGCATTCTAGGGAGAGGTCCCCACTATGGACTACAGGCTTGAGACTGTGCAGCGACTGCTGGAAACAGATGTCGGTCAAGGGTCAACAGGATATCTGTCTGTGGTGTCTCAGGTTGCAGTCCTGTGACAAATGCTTCTTGATGCACGCAAATGCCATCAGGGAGCACGAGGCGAAATTGTATGTTGCTAAGCACAAGAAAGGAGGAAGATTACACTCCAAGTCTGGGGTTCAATCCCACTCACCAGTCCAATTCTCAGGCATGTTCCCTTTCCAAGTCCCAGTTCTGCTCCAAGTCACACTCGAAGGACTCGACTCTGCTCCAATTGCCTGTCTCAGAGCCTATCCTAATCTAGCTAGGATGTGCCCAGAGTATCCTGGGCCATCATCGACCCCGCAGTAGGCAGAAACCATCAAAGCCACCATGCTGCAGCTCTTTTGAATAATTCCAGTCCCACTGACACACCTTCGAGCCCCACAGATCTGCTGAGGCCCTCAGTCGGACTTTTACTTGCAGGACCTATCCTGGCATTGACTGAGCCATGAGGGTCCTGCCTTGCCATGGCTGGAACCTGCCAAAATCTCAATTCCTGTGCGAAAGGCCAAACTGACTCCAACCAATTTGAGACAACATTGGACTACCCACAACGCTTAGGTCATCCCCTCCGAGTAAAGTGCCTCTCTTGGGGTGATAGTCTACAGAAGTGTTTGATCTTCAGTTGCCCATGGTAGAGACCAAGGCAAATCTGCTCAGGCATAAATCCTGCAATTTAAGAGCCCTTGCTATCCTTAATAAGTCTCTTACAGAAACTTTGACAGCCACTCTATCTAAGCCATGCTTGGATGCACGGGCGAATTCTCCTCTTGCTAGCTTGATCTAGCAACCAACACCAGAGAGCTTGGGGTTTTCAGACCTCCACATGTGAACTCAAACATTGCGCATTCCCCTCTGCTCTACTGGACGGGGAATTGAAGTTCATTGATACCCTTGGTAAGATGTTTTTCAGCCCTGTGACAATAAAACACCAAGGTAGTAAGTAGTATACATGAGGTTTCAAAGTCCAGAAAATGTCTTCTTCTGCTAATATTCCAAAACAGTTTAGAATTTTGAGAATCATCAAAAGTGTTCCGTGAGACTTCAAAGTGTAATTCATTTCACTACTTTGGAATTCTTTTTCAGACATGCCCAGTATTATCAAAATCTGGGGTGTTTTCGTGTAAACTTGCAGAGGAACGCACTTAAGCTTTGATTGCATCGAAATATTGCTTTCACAGTACTCCGACCGCCTTGGTGTTTTATATTCAGTCAGTTTATTAGAAGGTATCAAAGCATGGAGTGTTTGGATATTATTTCTGAAACGACGCAATTACAATATTTGTTTCATGCTCATCAGATACAATGTTGAATGGGCAAGACCTTCATAAAAACTCAGAACTTTAGAACGGGAATGTGGACATGTGATATATGATGGAGGTCAAAGTCCAAATCAGTACCAAAATGAAAACCTAGAAGTGATCAAGCACTGACCACTGGCTTTAGTTTCTCAACCTGACCTCACCCCAAACCTGTTCTTGTACATTTCTTTCCCTTCTTCTCATACTCTTTTCCGGTGTGAGCAGTTTTGGTGCTGGCTATCCCATAACTAGATTAAGCTGAGAGCCTATATGTTGAACACCTGATCAAAGTTCTGGGATGGGAGGACCTGGTGGCTTCGGAACTGAGAAGCCTTGCATTGGGGAGAGGATGTAGCCTTACGGCTAGAGCCTCCCACTTTGGAGCTGGGGAACCAGGTTTGAGCCTCGGCGTCGGCTCAACATCCTGTGATCCTGGGCAAATCACTTAATCTCCCCGTGCGTACCAAAAAATGAATGTGTCCTTGTGTAATGCAACTGGTGCTCATGTGTGAAGCTCTCCAATACCTTCGGGTCGAGTTCGCGCTACGTAAATCTGAAAAAAAAAAAAACACAGAATTCACTTCACTAGCCCTTCTATAAAACATAACTTGTGCTCCTCGCTGGCCGATTTTCACCTCACAGCCAACAAGAATGTCATGAGCTTTGGGTGCTGGAGTATTACAACCCCCATGGGCAATAAAAGCTTGGACAAGAGGCAGAACATTTTTAGTCTAGACGCCCGTTTTCTCAATAAACCTTACTTCTAATTTATAACATCAGGAGGATCACTGCAGGCTCAGACTGTGTCCCCGAAATCACTCTCTTTCCCATATGACATATTGAAACTCGGTTTTCTTTATTTTCCAAGACACCGTTTGTTTCAAGTTGTATTTGTTCACGACTGTGAATGAAGTAAACGAATTTGAATGCCATGCAAAAATGTAATTAAAATTCAGATTTACTACTGTGATAAGAAGGATTCCAAAACGTTGGAAAGACGGTGACAGTCTAAATTAGAGGTTGGAAAAATAACATGACAAAGCTGAAACTGATTTCAAGATAGGGAGGGGCACAGATACACTAGAATTACAGTCTGCAGAGCCCAACGAACTTAATCTTCTATACCAACACAACTGCTGAAAATATCTTAATATGTGCTCATTGTTATTAACGTTGCTACAAATGTACTGGATTGTACCAAATCCTACAGCTTTGCTTGAACGTGAATCTCCTCGACAGCAATATGGGTTTCCCAGTTATCCCTACATGATTATCACTACTCCAGGTCTTCCAGACAGTGCCAGGATCAAAATTATCCCTGGGTAGAATTGCAAGAGAAAGCTGTAATCTAGCATTCGTATGATAAATAGATTGACCGAACAGTGCTTCTGTCCGGTCCATCCCAACCTTGGGAACTTGGTTGTCCCTCTATGATGTAGGCCTTTCAGTCGTAACGCAGTTTACAAACTCCTCACTTTTACTTCAGGACCTTTCGTTTCATTCTTTTATAGTCTGGCCAGTCTAAAGAATGTATTCTGGTGATCCAGTATTGTGAAGAGAAGAAGACGACCCTGGGTTGATTCTTTAATAAAGTCTGTACCCCAGAGGTATCGCTTCCGAGGCCAGCCTCTAAAATTCTGTTCTTCTCGCTTTCATCTGTTCCTGTCCGCAACTGGCACTCAACACTTCTTAGCAATCTTCGCGCACATACAAATCTCTCAGCAATATACTCGGGATTAAATGGGAATGTTCTGCTCTCAGACGCTACACGTGCTCTAGCCACTGACTCTCTCCAGGTTACATAATTCCAGTTGAGTGTGACCTCTCATTAAATAATGCATGGAACCACGCCCCTTTGCTGTCAACATGGGGATTTCCAGGGTATGATTCTGGTTATGACAAAATGACTGTAAACCTCAATTCACCTTGGACGACTTTTCTGCAGGAGTAACCATGTCATGTTATGAGCGTTACATGTTCTATATGAGAAAACGCTCCGTGGAGGTCTGCACTGCAGTCTCTAGAGATGTAACAGGCGTTCAACTCCTGTTCTGTGCCTACTGCCATGGATATTCTAATCTTCTTCCAGTGGTAGATCAGCAGTTGCTTGTCTTTCTTCCCTGGTCTGTCTCGCATATCTCAGTCCTTCCTTCGTTGTCGGATGTTCTAGACGAGTGGCAGTTGCAGCACAACCCGTGCACTCTAGTCTGCTTCTGTAACTGCAGCTGGTGGGGCAAGGGTGGGTTAGCAGCACTTAGAGGCACCAAGGGCCCGATTCACAAAGGGACTTATGACTCATAAAGTTACAAATGCAAAGTCTTTGCACTCATGGTGGAGTCTCTGCACTCGGGGCGGAATCTCTTTATGGCACACTTCACAGAGTGCGCTGTACGGAGATTCCGCCACAAGTGAGGAAACTCTGCACTTGTAACTTTACGAGTCATAAATCCCTGTGTGAATTGGGCCCACAGTGTGTTTTACCTCTTGCGGCTCAATGGAAAGGCTTTTTTATTACAACATTCTGTTATGCAGGACAAAGTGGTCAAATGGCCTTTTAGATTTTTTTTAAGTGGCTATTGCAGCTGATAGTAGCCCGCCTCCTCCTTATCGGTTGAGAGACCGGCAAAAATCAGCTGCAGTGGTCTGCCTGGTAGGTGTGAATTACCTGGCGTCATTCAGGGAAATAGCTTGATTTGTTTGTTTTAACTGGTGAAAATCCTTTTACATCTACCATGAAAAATCGTACTGCATAACATAGGTTCTTTTATTATAGGATTCAAATTTTGAACAAACCACCATGATGCTTTACTTATCCGTTGGGTATCTGCCATTTCACTCCTGTGTTGAAATCAAAGTTGTAATCCTTTGCAGAAGAACAGTTTTGAAAACCAATGATAATTGTACTTTGATGATGTTTCCACAGTATCTCTTGATGGTTCAAGTTTACAAATTTCATTCTGTGGCTTCTCAAAAATCCAAAATGTCTATTACTACATTTATGCAAGTGCAGAGCTGTAGTGTCATGCTGCAAAAGACTGAACCTCAGACTTTCCTTTCCTGATTCTGACAAGGCAGGTGCACCCAAAATGTGCTTTACTTCATAGTGCTGACTAGAGCTTCTTTGTTAAACAGTTTGGAGTTAATTTCAACCATCATACGTTTTTATATTTGATTGTATTGTGTTTAAAATGTGTTTCTTAGCATTTTGTACAGATTTGGATCAACTTCACCCTCTTTTCTACCAGCTTCATCCAAGCTAAGTAGTGTATCCTAGTGATGAGGATCAACTTGATCTGTGACTCCTAGGGCTGCCTTTGGGGGTCAGGTCACCAGACAATTAGGGCTTTCCCTCCTACCTAAACAGATCCTTTAGAGCATCCAGCTCTGGCGTCCAGGTACAGAGTGACAGGTTAAGTGTCCTGTCTGTTTTGACTTGTTAGAGACTATGCCAGAAACTCCTCCTCGCTACACCAGGTAAACAGCTTTTCACCAATACAGGGACTAACTGTTGTTGGGTTCTTCGGGATTAGCAAACCTAGGTACAAACCTTCTTATACAACCACAGTGTTGATTACTGGTACTGGGCTCTAGGAGCCTATCACTGTGGTTGCAACCCACCAATAGGTCATTTAGGCAGCTAGCCACCCCAGTTACAACTTACGTCCAATTCCACCGGTAGAAGACAGTCACCCCCGGGATATCAACTACCTATTCAGGCACCAGCTCCAGGATCACCCCATTCTATCCCTAACCACAAAATGGAGGACAGTAACTATAGTGATCATGACAGTCCTCCCAATCTCAATCTGATGAAATCTGTATAACTATTTGATACAATATACCAATGCACTACTTGACCTCCCATTTTCACCAGGACAAGCATATAATACATGAAAGGTGCTGTAGAGGCTAGCTGTCCACTAACCACTCAATACAACCCAGACAGATCTGAGAAGACTAGAAAGATCTCCCACACACTGCTGGTCGTCTGAGGAATCTACCATAGTCGAGTCTACTGGTACCAAATAGTCACACACCCTGATTACCCACATCTATTATGAGAAAGTGAAATTTATAAAAGGCAAATCACCTTAATTGGCATCTCATAATGGCAATCATATAACAGAGAACTGTAATGTAGCCTGTCAGTTACCACAACACGAGTATCCCTAGCCTACAGATATAGAGGAATTCTGTATCTCAATGCTTTCTGTCGATATAGGAAAAGGGAAAAAATAATTTCTTTTTTCTATATCACCCTCACGCACTCTATTAGTGGCATGCTTCATCATCAGGTCCTAAAAGCCGAGGTGGGCTCAACCATATTCCAGGGAGCACTTATAAGAACCTACCGGGAAGTCTAAAAATAAAAATACCTATCAAGGGTCAAAGATGTCCATTTATTAATGACCCTCGGTGGTATGATTAAAAATTGCAAATGGAGGGATATCTAGGGTTAATTATGGTCCTACGACCCTCACTTAGTGAGTCAACATGTTTCAGGCCCATCACAGGCCTACATGAGGTCATTGGCTTTCATTAGGACTGTTGATTTTAATGTGCTCCGGATTATTTGCTGCAGATAGCTATTTTACATGGGAATTACATGCAATCTTTTCAGTATCATGCATGGTTTCTGCAAACTTGCCTGACCATGCTTGTTTGGTAAACTTATTCGTGCCCACTTTGGGTCACTACCAGAGCACCTCAGGGGGCAGGAGTGGCATCTCCCTGTCGTCACACAGTCGTCAGGGGTATCATGCCACAATCTCACCTATTTGGGCCCACTCGCTCCTGGCTCTGTGAGGGTCATAGGACCAAAATTAACCTAGATATCCCTCCATTTGCAATTTTTAATCATACCACCGAGGGTCGTTAATAAAGAGGCATCTTTGATCCTGAATAGGTATTTTATTTTTTTAGACTCCCCGGTAGGTTCTTATAAGTGCTCCCTGGAATATGGTTGAGCCGACATCGGCTTTTAAGGGCTGAGGTGGACCCAATGATGAAGAATGCCACTAGTAGAGTGGGTGAGGGTATCCCCTAGACATCCCAGTATTGGGAATTTTTCTTCCTTGTCCCCCCAGCGACAGGACCTAGTGATATCCTGAGTCACCTTGTGTTATTATATGTAGCCTGTCCATCCAGATCTCTGATTCCCACTCATTCTCTATACCTGTCACCTTGCCCTGATCCATTAGATCAGAGTGGACCACCTCTTGCCACAACCAGCATAGGAAATGGGATTGAGAACATAAAGAAAAAATACGAACGCAATAAAGCAACCTACAGAGCTAATCAGTGCTACCACGAAGTATAAAAATGCACATCTGTATCTCAGACTTCCTCATTGTAGGAAAGTGCCCCTTTTTGCATGGTTACCTCCCAGTTTTTGCCTGACATCTGATGCAACCTGACTTGATGTGTCCTGGGTCCCTGCCAAACAGGTTCCCAGATCATGTGTTCTTTCCCAAGACTGTACCTTTGTATCCACAATTGGCACATCCCTGGCCACAGGTAAGCCCCTTGTGAAAGGTACTATGGGTACCAAGGGCACTATGACCAGAGAAGGCCTCTATGGGCTGCAGCACCTATTGTGCCACCCTTAGAGGCCCTGCACCTTAACACACACACACACTGCCACTGCAGGCTGTGTGTTTTGGTGCAGAGAAAGGTGAAGAGTCGACATGGCACACATCCCTGTGTGCCATGCCTGCAATTCATTGCCTGAGGCCTAGGTAAGTCACCGCTCTAGCAGGGTGCACTAGCCCTAAGGTGAGGGTACCGAGGCATGAACCCTGTACCTCTACAGTGTCTAAGTCCATTCTTAGACATTGTAAGTGTAGTAAAGCCATAAAGAGTATAGGGTCTGGGAGATGGTCATTACAAACTCCACAGCTCCATAATGGCTTTATTAAAAACTGGTAAGTTTGGTAGCAAACTTCTCAGCACATTAACCCCACACTGATGCCAGTGTGGGATTTAATGTAAAATGCACGCAATCCCCTGAAAATCGACCAGCCCTGGTGTGGTTCCTGAATGGCTGTGCGCCATTTGCCATCACCAGACAGGTTTCTGGACCCCTGGGTAGAGAGCCTCTGCTCTCTGGGTCCAGAAACAAAGCCAGGTGTCATGCCTCATCCCCCAGGCTGGGCTGGATCCACGAAAGGGGAAGCTTCAAAGGCCTGCCGCCTTTGGACGCTGTCCCAGCGTTTTGCTGCAGCCAGCAACTGGCTCCCACCGGTTCTGGCCCCCACTTTGGGTGGGAGAATCAGCGGGAAATCCAAGCTAGGAAGAGAGGTGTGCCCACCTTTGCCAACCCCAACCCTCAGGTGGGGGAGGTAAGGTGAAGCACACATCTCAGTCCCCTCCATCTTGAGGATGAGGGGACTCAGCCAATTAGGAAGAGGCTCATGCCCCCTCCCACTGGAGGTTGGCATAATAGGGGGTGTACCCACCCCAAGGAAGGGACCCATTGATCCCGACCTGCACACCCCTTTAACGCCCCTAAATTTAGTATTTAGGGGCGACCCTGAACCTTGCCTCCTCAGATTCGAGGAAGAAAGAAGAAGGACCGAAGAGCCGTGCTGACCCAGGAAGGAGAAGAGGACACCAACTGCCTTGGCCCCAGCCCTACCGGCCTGTCCCGTCTATGACCTGCCTACAGCAAGAACTCCAGTGAGTCCAGCAGCCAGCAACCCCCAGAGCACGGAGGACCTGCCCTGCGACCTTCCCACAGACTCTGTCTCCCGTGAGCACCGGATTTGCTCAACCAAAGACTCACCTCCATAATCCGGATTCCCGTGACTCCGCGATTCTGCACCACTCTGCACCCAACAACCATGGCCCGAGTTTGAGTGGCCCAACACCCCAAGGAGGTCTCCCCAGTGATTCTGACCTGGGATCTGGTGTTCCCCGACCTCCCTCAAGCTAACGCCTGCAGCCTCAACATGTAGGGTCCCTCCGACTGCGACAGGAGCTGGTAAGAAAACCCGATGCCTGAAGACACCCCTGCACCCGATGCCCCACGGCCTTGGGTGACCCAACGGATAGTGTCCAGGCATCCCCCAAGATCCCAACTTACCTCTCCAGCCGGTGGTTGCCTTCAGGAAGTCTCCCTGCCCGAGCCTGCAGCAACTTTGTGAAACCGAAGGCCTTCATTGGGAAACACAGGGTTCCCAATGTCCGTTTTGCACCCTGCACCCGGCCGCCCCAGTGCCCCTGGTGCTGTAGCCCCTGAGGTGGTCGTAGGCCCGAGCAGTGCTGACCTTAACCCCAGGAGCTTTGCTCTCACACCCGAGTGGCCTGCTCGTCAGCAGTCTCTAACTGAAGGCCCCATTGGCTAACATTGGGCCCCTGCACTCTGCATCCGGCTGCCCCAGTGCCGCTGGTGGTGCAACTTGAGTGCCCATCTAGACCTTGGGGAACCTTGGTCTTAACCCCCAAAACTCACCCTCGTAAGTCGTGTACTTACCTATCTGATGGAGACATCTAGCCGCAGATTCCTTAACTTAGAATATCCCCAGGCGTCAGACTGGATCCGGAAAACTTTTTCCCCGCAGTACCTCTGCACGCCGGGGGGCGGCGTCGCCCGACTCCGTCCTGACGTCGTCCACGGAAGTGACGTCAATGGAGCTATATAAGACTCCCCCCGGCGTGCTGACGTCCGTTTTCTTCTTTTTCGCGTCCCAACGCGGATCCGGAGAAGCGGTTACCTCTGGCCTGTTTTTGTTTTTCAGGCCTTCTCGATGCCTTTTGGCGTCCGGGAACAGTGTGTGATGCCTTCGGACTTCAAAACGTGTGACTCCTGTTCGCGGCAGATGTCGGCGACGGATCCACACGCGATCTGTATGTGGTGCTTGGGCGAGCACCACGACTCCGAGGAGTGCGGTGCCTGCCGCCGGCTGAAGCCGAAGTCCTTGCGGGAACGTCGCATGAAGTTGCTGACCGCCCGGATGTCCCGTTCGGAGCCTTCACGCCGCCGGTCTCCTTCTCGTGCTGGGGAGTCGGTTCGGGACAGGTCGCGGAGTCGTTCCCGCGGGCGTCGCTCTCCTGCCGCAGGTAAGCACAAGAAAAAAAAGTCGCGGAGGTCGCTGACCTCACGCGACGGCGGGACCCGTTGCTCCCGGTCTCTACCGGACACTAGTCCTCAGGAGTCGACCCCCACTTACCTGCCATTTCCTGGCGCTGGGGTGACTAGGGCCCAGATGGAGGCCTATTCTCGGGCTTTGCTATCCATCTTTGGGTCACCCCCTCTCCCTGGCGCGCCTTTGGGCCCCATAGAGGGGGCAGGGGCTCCGATCTGGAATTCGCCGGTGGGTTCGCCCTCGACGCCGGTTGAGCACCCTAACTCCGATTCCGTAGTCGCTGGGACGTCGGGGCATGGCCCGGAGGGGCATCCTCCTCGAACGTCCAAGCCTTCCATGTCGTCTTTGCACAGCCTTGTGCGGCTCCCTGCGTCGACGCCGGCTGTGGCTGCAGCGCAGCTCTCGAGTCTGAGTCGACTCCGTTCCTCTCTGCAGGTTCCCACCTCGGTGGAGGTCGCGTCGACGCCGGTCCGACGCCGGACGGACGAGGCTCCTTCGGGGGTTCTGGACGTCGAGTCAACGCCGTCTCGACGCCGTTCGACGCCGGTGCCATCCCCGGCCGTTCCTCGGTTGGTGGAGGATGTGGAGGCCGAACATGAGGAGGCTCCTGTGGGTTCACCACCCCCAGGATTGTTTTGCTGCCCCACAGACCAGGTCCCCATGTACTGGCAGGGCCTTGGATGCCCTAGGGCTGTACAGCCACCGCGTTTTGGTGGCAGGATTAGCCTCATGCCGTCCCCTACCGATGACCTGTTGTCGCCACCTCAGATGGCCACGGTGGCTAGTGCGGCTTTTGCCAGGGCGGTTCGTAGGGCTACGGACATTTTACAAGTGCAGCCCCCATCCGTCTCTCTGCCCTCTGATCCCTTGCTGGATTTACTCCACCAGGGCACCGTGGATGTAGAGCCCTTGTTGCCTTTTGGTGAGTCGTTATTCGACACTCTTCTAGGGACTTGGGCGAGGCCCTCTTCGGGGGACCCGGTGGATCGTGCCATTGCGCATCGACATCGTCCTGCTCCAGGTGACCCTGTCTGTTTGTCCCTCCATCCTAGGGTTCAAGGGCTGGTAATTCAGGCAGCTTCAGTCTCGTTGCCTTCTGCCCCTCCTCCGTTACTCCCCCCCACTTGGGAGTCTCGATGGTTGGAGTCATGTGGCCGCCATGTATTTGCATCCACCAGTGCATGCCTTAGATCCCTGAACACGTCTTGCATGTTTGCACGGGCACTGCTGCTCTTTGGGACTCGGTCGAGCGCCTCCTTCCCTCTCTCCCGGAGGGTCCTCGGTCTGACCTGGATCGGTTGATTCGTGACGGCCGGGAAATGGCGCAGTTTTCCATTCGGTCAGCCATCGACACCACTGAGTCGGTGGGTCGCACTATGGTCCGTTGCTCTGCGTCACCATGCTTGGCTGCGCGATGGCTGTTTCCCTGCCAATGTCCAGGAGCGCCTTAGGGATTTGCCCTTTGATGGGGTCACCTTGTTCGACAGCCATGCGGTTCAACGTCTCATGTCCGAGTTTCCATGAGTTCCATGGTTTCTGGTCCTTGTGTGGACTTTGTATTTGATTGCAGTCTTGTCATTGCTTTAGTTTCCATGAGTTCTATGGTTTCTAGTCCTTGTGTGGACTTTGCATTGGTTGCAGTCTTGTCACTGCTGTATTTGGTAAGTTCCGTTTCTGGGTTCAAGACGTCATTACCCAGACGGACTGTGCGGCTTTTCGCTGTCTTACCCTTCTTTTGCTACAGCTGTCCAGCTATTTTTGGCTTTCTTTATGAGTCCTCTGCCAAAGAGCTTGTCTCAAGAGGTGTCCCTTGCTTGTAGGGATGTGCCATACCCTATGTGGGGTACTTGTTAGCTATTGTATAGCCCTGACACGAGAAGTTTCGAAGACTTCTGTGGGGTTTTCTGCAGGGTCCACAGCAGCCTGATTCTTTCTGTCTCTGCTGTGGGTCTCCTGATTCATCGCTCTTCCTGCTGTTGTAGGCCATCCCCTCTAGTGAGACCAAGGGGTTGGTGCGGTTCTCTCCTGGGGGTTTTTGTGTTGTAGTCTACAGTTGGTCCGTAGTTCTTTCCTGTCTCTGTGGAGACACTCTGTTTACACACGGTTATGTTCGCTGTCGCAGGGTGCTGGCGGTGTACCTTCCGCCCCTGTCTTGGCTGCGTTCTACACTCACTTTAGTGTGGGGGAAGTGCCTACGTCTTCTCTCATGGCTCAGGCCCTGTAGGGCTTTTGCCTATGGGCAGTGGAGTTTCCTCCAGCTGCGTTTTCTGCTGCGTGTTACCTTGTAAGCTATTTCTTTGTGCACTTCCCTCACAGGGACTTCAGTCCCTTTGCTTCTTCTGCGCAGGGGTTCAGGTCCTTCCGCTCCTGGCCTCTGCGGATGTTTCTGATTCACTATGTCGTAGTGGTTCAGGGCTGTCTCTGTTATTCCATGGCTCTGTGTTCCTCTCCAGGAATTTCACTGGTTGTGACTTACCAATCATACCTAAAGGCACTGTTGCTATTCTTTTGTGTATGTTACGGTGCAAGTATTCTTCTTCAGGATACTCGTTGTCTTTATACAGTGTCTGTATGGGACGGTATCTACCCCCCTTTTTCTGACAGACCTCTGTCTGTGTCTCACTCACTCCTTCCTTGTGAGTGTGGTGGTCAGTGTCCCCGCCTGTCTCGCGGGGTGGGCCACGGTTCCGTCCCCTTCAGGGGGGATGTTGTCGCTTTTCAGTGTTTTTGACACTGTTGCGTCCTGCTATACTTCGCACCGGTGCCGTTGGTACCGATTGTGCGACTTCCCCTTCTCTAGGGTGTGCTCTTCGAGCTTCCCCTTCTTTTCATTTTTCCTTCAATTGTTATATATCTATATCTTGATTTATACACACAGTGAGAGAGTATGCATACTAGGTTTTCCTTGCCCTAGTATCGGGGGATTTCGCCCCGGACTCTATTTTTCTCTCTCTCTCTCTCTCTCATATGGAAAAGAGCATTCTGTGTGTACCCGGCTTGCCGGTTTCCCTTCGCCGTTTGTACCGCTGGGTACGGTTGGCAGGTTGACTACCTGGTGATGCGCCCGCCTCGTTTGCCGCCGCATGCGTGCTGTTGGTAATCCCATTTCTTGGGCTTTTGTTTAGGTGTGGTGCGGTTCTCACGGTACACTCTTGTCTCCTTGGGTGTATCCTTCATCCACATACCTTTATCTCCGGGTAGTCATGACTCAGTATATCTCTGCATAGCGATATCTGTCCTCTCATATTTCACCCTTTGGCGTCCTCTGTGGTGTATGTTCAGTGGGTATGCCCTGACGATGGCATACTATCTTGCCCCCTTTTTTTCTGGGACTCAGTCTCTGGCGGAGCCTTGGGATCCGGTGCTCAGTTACCGTCTTTTTGCAGAAGTTTCTGAACTTTCTTCCATTCTGCACTCCCCTTTCTGGTGTCTCTTTTCGTCCCTGTCTGGGCGAGGGAGTTCTCGTCCCGTCCTCTGACGGATTGTGGTGCCTTTGCCTCCCCTTCATAGGTCTGGTGTCTGCCGCGCTGGCACTGCTGTTCCCACAGTGCTTAGTCACTGCTATTGATGGATAAGTTCTCATTGGAACTTGGTGGGTTTCAGTTGCAGACCCTTCTCCAATGGGGTATGGCTTTGGTATCTATTCTAAGTTAAGGAATCTGCGGCTAGATGTCTCTATCAGATGAACGAGTTACTTACCTTCGGTAACGATGTATCTGGTAGAGACACAGTCTAGCCGCAGATTCCTTAACGCCCACCCTTCCTCCCCGTTCTGCGAGGACCTTTCCAGGTGGGGTTCTACCATCTCGCCGCCTTACAGGTGGCCTTGGTCTTCCTAAGGGGTGCTCTCGTCGCCTACCTCTGGGGCAGGGTGTGTCATTCTGTTTTGTGCAATTGGCCCTCCACCCATTCTCGTTTTTGGGTGGCTAGGTTCTGTGCTTTTCAATGCTGTTCCAACTGTGTTCAACCAGCGTGGAGATTCTCATGTTTTTCTACCCTCCCTCCTGCCTCGTCTGTTTCTCCCCACTTCTTGGGGTCTCCTTGTCTATGCTACAGTCGATTGGGTTGAGATTCTATTTGACTATGCTACAGTTCATAGGTCACTGTGGGGGGGTGTGGTGAACGTTCTATGTGGTTGTTCACTTCTGGTCACTTGCCGTGAGTCATATGGTTCCCGTCTTGTGGTCCTTTACAATTCCATCCTGTGGTTACAGTCTGTTTTTCATACAGCTCCATCCTGTGGTTGCAAACTGTCCTTCGTCATGCCATTCGTTTCCACTGCTGTTCCCCCTTGGGGGAGGGGCATGGCTCTTCGCTTTCATGGGACGTTGATGGGGCGAGTTCTCTGTTCGCCCGCTTCAGTCCCTACATATCTTGAGTATTCTTTCCACATGGTGTTGTTTCTCATTCTATGCTTTTTAACGTTGTGTTTTCAAAGGTTTTTGTTCTTTTTTCACACACTGCTCCTATACTCTCGCAGTTTTTGTCGTGGCTCCGCGTTGTGGTGCGGAAAAGTTTCACTGTAGAAAGCTGACGTCAGCACGCCGGGGGGAGTCTTATATGGCTCCATTGACGTCACTTCCGTGGACGACGTCAGGACGGAGCTGGGCGACGTCGCCCCCCGGCGTGCAGAGGTACTGCGGGGAAAAAGTTTTCCGGATCCAGTCTGACGCCTGGGGATATTCTAAGTTAAGGAATCTGCGGCTAGACTGTGTCTCTACCAGATACATAGTTACAGAAGGTAAGTAACTCGTTCGCTAAACCTCTAACACTTTTTTCCATAGGATCCCATGTAAAGAGAATTTGGGCCTAAAAAATGTTGTGTTGAACTGTGTTGTATGAAGAGAAAAGTAATTCTAGTGCAAAGTATAAAAAGTCGTACTTACCTTGTATTTAGGGATCCTAAGAGGTGGTATCTAGGCATACCACCCCCAGGACTAAAAGTAATCCAAAAGTAACAAAAAGTAATTACTGTGTAATTTGAACTGTTTCCAAAGCATTTACAAACCTGTAACTATTGCAATTTCAAGCACAACTGTATTTCCTTGAACAGTCTTGCATTTGAAAGCATATTTTACTTACCTGTGCCAAGTCCTACTTGGTTCTTAAAATAAAACATAAGTATACCTTTTTGATACTTACCTAATTGGTCTGGATTCTGTCTGTGAGTGTCTGTATCAGTCCTGGATTGAGTGAACACAATAAATGCTTAACGCACCCTCTGGATAAGCCTAACTGCTCGCCCACACTACCACAAAGAGAGCTGTTAGTACTTACCTAATTTAGCCTCTGCTATACCTCTGGTGACTCCCTGGACTCTGTGCACACTATACCTTACTATGGTATAGTATATACAGAGCCAGCTTCCTACACTTATCCATCACATAACCCAGCGTTTTGTCCTATCATGACGAATGACATGGAAAAACTTAACGCACAGACTGAAAGCAAAGACAGCGCACTTCCAACGACACACCCACATGGTGTAGCTTGCTATCCCTGTGGACAGGTGCTTCAGGGCTCTACATAGAGGGTAGTAAATTTTATATAAATGCTACAATACAATGTGCAATCTGTCATGCAAATAATGTTGTTTTTTCCTACAGTTTCACATCTTCAGATTGCATGCTGTCTCAAAACGCCTCCACCTACTATATTCCTAGTAGCCTGGAGGAAAAATTGCCCTTGCCCATTTGTTCACCCTGCCAACCATCTGTATGAACTCACGTACTCCCCTCCCCCACTAATGATTACACCTAAGTCCTATTAATTCAATCTCCCACAAAAAAAAAACAATTGGAGTAAATGCACGGAATGCTTTCCCTGAGAGCACAAAACATTTTATATAGCCAATAATACCCATTGGGTTAAGCACTGTCCTTGGGTTTCAGAGTACCGTGCTACTCGCCACAATGTACTTCAGTGCTTCGTCAGCGGTAGTAAGCACTATATAAATGCAGATACAATACAAAATGCATGTTTGTAACTTATCCCGGTGTTCTGTACAAAGGGAGCTGATCATTTGAAGGTAAAAGCAGAATATGGCCTTGAATTAGCCTAGGGTGTCTTTTAAAGCTATAGTTGCCTTTTGCCTGACTCGTACTACTGGAAAATCAGCTTTGTAACCCAAAATGGAATCGTTTGCTCTTACAGAACACACCGAATGTTGTTGTGTTCATTACAATCTCTGTGCCACCTTCTTTCTGCTTCTTGAAACCCCTCTGACCACTTGCCCAGTGAAGATGACCGCTGCCTCCTAAAGAAGGTTACTTTGGGGGACTGGGCAATCAAAATGCTGTGTTGCGAAGCTTGAAAATGTAATCTATTTCCTGATAAGGAGATACACTTCTTTGTTGAGGATGGAAAGACATGATCTGAATAATGTATTAAAGATATGCTAAACACTCTGGTCTATGTAAGGCGCTCATTAAATGCTACCCTTTTCGCCCTAAAACGTTGATTACGTTGTCAAGGAAATGAACTCAAATGTTCTGTGTAATAAGCAATTGATGGGAAATAAATGGTTAGGGAGCCATGGCAACACGTTTATTTTGGGGAAAGTACACTGACAAACGCTCCTATGCAAACAGCCTTGTTGGTACGTTTCACAATGAGACGGTTTTTGTGTACCTGAAGGACAAGTGAGAAACGCTTTGATAGCCTCGTGGGAACGGGATATCCTCAGTTTAATCTAGGACATGAATTAAAATGTTCAGCTTCTTCAGGTCATGTTCCTTATCACTGATTCCAGGGTGAAATGACCAGGATTTACACGTTTTTGCCTTTGGCAATTCTTTTCAGTTTGCAGGTGCATGAAAAAAGCTGTGAATACACTTCATTGGAAGTTGTTAATTTTCGCAGATTCTCTTCAGACAGAATACCTCCTGGCATGAGTGGGCTGTTATTTGTTTATGAAGGTTGTAGAGTGGGAGGTTAAAACTGATTTAAAAAAGATACTTCTGTCACAGAGTTCTGTGATTTCATTAGAACAGTTTGTCTTGGTGCAAGCTGAACACGGAAGATCAGCTCTGGCCTCTGTAGAAGAGACAAATTGGGGACATGCTGAAAGCTTACATAGGAAAGCATCCCTCCAATTTCTTACTATTGACTTTGTGGTTTGCATCTCACATTTGCTTGCTTTCTGTTCGCTGGCTTTATTGTTTCGCCCGTCCATCCTATCTTTGTACCTCCGGTGGAGCATAGCCTGTTTACCACTTATTTGATTGGTTCCTTCTATTCTTCCATAAACACTCGCTTTTCGGGAACTTTTTTTTTCTTTTTCATAAAACACCCAATGAGAGTGCATGTGTTTTCCAGCCGTTTTCCTAGTGTGCTTCTCTGCCCACCCCAGCTCGCCACATTGTTGTCTCTCCCATGTTCTGCTCAATTGCCCGACCTCTGTTGCCCTTTGCTTCCCCCTTCCTCCTGCCCAATATGGTTTTGTTGCCACCCTTCATGCCCATTGTATTTTGTCCCTGCAGCCGTCTCCCTGCCAATACTTATTCCCTTGTGTTCTCTTGCCATAGCCGTTCTCGACGTTCTCTCTCTCTCGCCTGTGTCCTTCTCCCCGATCCGGTTTTTCCTTATCACCCGCCCACTTCCCCATTTTTTTAAAAGTGCTTTGTACAACATTAAAAAAAAAACACTTTTGATGCCACTTTTATAACTTACCAATTCTTCTCACATTGGTAAATAAAAAGCAAAATATTCTCAACTCATATGTTAGGCATGCGGATTGTCACACACCTACAAAACAAAGCAGTGGTCGCATCATAAGGCTTTTTCTTTTTTTTTATGCATCCTGGACATCAGCCACCGTTTTATACAGCATGGCTAAAAGTCATTGACAAAGAAAATAGATCTCGTAGACGAGACCTATTAGCTTGCCAATACTTGTTTGGCCTAGCTTTTTGTTGCTCACTTTGTGTGTAGGGGAGATTTGTATTTGCCTCACTTGTGCTGCACTTTTTGTGTCAGAGGCCTCTTAACTTGGTGACTTGGATTCTGTAAAACATACAAACTGCTCCAAAGCAGACTAATTCCTTCAGTCATAGGGCACCAATCATGCCCTGACCCTCCTTCTCCACGCTGGCACACTGCCTCCCGATTATAAAATCTGTAAAAGAACAGGAGGTTCTGTTTTATAGCCGCAAGAGGCTCCAGGTTGTGCTAAGATCCAAAAGCAGTATATTTAACAACTACAATTTCAGGACAGTATTGCCTCTTATTTTCAGTACTGGGCGTGTTAACTTGGAATGGTTTACGGAATGTGTTATTTCTGGGCTTCCTGAGAAAATTAAAAGAATAAGAGTGGAAACTGTGAATTAATCTCAGTCACTGATCATTTTTTGAACATCACTCCAGGCCATCGCTTTTTTAGGCTCATTGTGCGACTACATACAGAGATCAACCACATGCATATCTGTCATTCCAATGCCCGGAAAGGGATAGTCCGTTCAAAGCTGCCAGGCAGTGTCCCCCTCAGTATAACTCAAGCAACACCAGACACGTTTTAGCCTTGTTGGGCTGCACACATAGATGCAATGATTGTAAGGCATTCAGAGTATCATACGGCTGATGTTTGACTTGAGGAAGACGGAATTCCTGTCTCATTTCTGTTGCATTCATTGTTGTGCAATTACAATGCTCGTCTACCGCTGATCTTTGAACTGAGGAGAATATATTTTGAGTAAGCTGCCATGCATTCCCGGCACGGACTTCTCATGAGTTGAAAATCACTTTCAAAATGTTTTCCTTTCGTATTTAAATGCCCACATGGCCTGATCGCAGCGTACATGGAAGCAAACGTCAAGCCTTATGTGGTGAACCAGTCTTTCTGGCCCCCAGATGAACGGTAACTGATAGCGCCTTCTAGTAGCTGTGAACTGGTTTTGGACCAGAGATTTTCAGGACAGGACCCTTACCTTTGAAATGAACTCCTACGTCCCAGCTACCTGCCACCTCCCCTGCTGCATGCTCACCCTGATGAAATTTAGGATGGGCGTGAAACCCATTTGATCCCAGTATGGAACGGTTCTATAACTAGAACCAAAAGCCTTTAGCACAAAAAAGACCAATTAAACCAAAATCTAAGAGAAATACCCACAGCAGATGATTAAAGTGTGTGAAGAGGAACCTTCTCAGCAGAAAATATCACTGTTAAGGGTTGCACAGAGCGCAGGATTGGTTTGCCTTTGTCATATTATTAATGTAATTAACTCAGAGCATGCCATCAAAGAGATTTGAGCACAGTCCTTCACTCAGAGTTACAGCAGATAGGCTTACATACCCCAAAAAACTAGCAAAGAACTCCACAGCAGTAAATGCGTTACCTGTGTCCTTGCTTATCAAGCTTTGGATTTTTTTCAGCTAGCAGGCTTCTTGCTGCAGGTCCATCTCCAGTTAATTTACCATGACCGTTCCATTTGCCGATAAGGCAACACTCTCAGTCAAGAATGATCAGAGTGATTCAATAGGGAGCTGTAGGATGAAGAAAGACCTCAACATGACTCTACAAGAAAATCTGAGAATATCAACGGAATAATGTCTGCCAGACTTTCAATCAAGAAAAATCAGTTGTTGAATAAACCACGGAAAGTCTTCCATGGTTCACGAAGACAGCAGAGCGCTGCATTTGAGCTGCAAGCATTAACGCAAAGTTAACCAGCTTGGATAGAAAATTGGAACCGGCTCAAATATAGAGTTAAATAAGCAGAATAAATCAAGTTATTGGTCACTAAAGTTCTTGGCTCCAGAGCTGCTCCCTTGTAGGCAGATGGAAAGCAAGAGGGACCACTTTGGACTGAAACTGTATGGGTAAACCTGGCACTCGGTGTAAGAAGAGCGAGCTACAACATTACTGCAAGTAGAACTCAGAAGTAGAGAATACCTTGCAGATACACCACTTCCGAACAAGCCAAGGAAATAAGACTCTCAGGGAGACATCAGTGAAGCTCAATTCAGTGCTATATTTCTTACTGCTTGAATCTGGCCTCCTTGAAACCTAAAAGGTTAATTTTTAAATGCCGTAGCACGACAGTCATGGATGAAAATCCTTGAATCAGCACAACACTGTTGTGATTTATTAGGGCACTTGATATTCTCACAGGCTGTACTGTCCCTATTCGAACAGTGCCAGAACGGGTTTGCATATGCTTGGTCTCTGTGTGTAATTGCACACACGAGCTACAAATCAATGGAGTCCAGTGGACCCAGTTATTACAAGTGGGTTAAAATTGATAATTGATTCACTAGTGTTGTCTAGTTGTACATATGACATTAACAATGCTCCACTGTTGTGGCTCTGAGACTTCTTCTCAGTATGTTTGCTTGTCTGTGCGCGTGTGTGTCTCTCTACGTATATATATATATATATATATATATATATATATATATATATATATATATCCAACAACAAAGTACGCTCCTTTAGGAAAAGCCTCACAAGTGGATTATCGTCTCTTTCTCGAGATGCAACAGGCTGCGCGGCTACACCAATGTCTAAAATAACGGCCAAACGCGTTTCGGGCTTGGACGCCCTTGTTCACTGGCAGCATGCGAGTCCACACTGAAAACTGTAGTCACCTGGTTTTATTCAAATGGAGCCCCGCCCTAACAGGCCTCCGGGCATTATGGTATTGCAGTGCTACAACATTTCAAACCCCAGTGGGTATCAGTGTTTACTCACAATTTCATGCATATTAGTAAAACTCCTGTGGGATGGCATTTGTGTCCACAACACTGCCGTTGCCAATATCCAAAGACTCCATAAGAAACTCCATGTGTCACTAGCATCATGCAGTCATGGTCTTGGATCCGCTTCTTTGCGGCGGGCAGTTCCCAAGACTGAGCAAGCCGTAAAACATCCAACAACAAAGTACGCTCCTTTAGGAAAAGCCTCACAAGTGGATTATCGTCTCTTTCTGGAGATGCAACAGGCTGCGCAGCTACACCAATGTCTAAAATAATGGCCAAGCGCGTTTCGGGCTTGGACGCCCTTGTTCACTGGCAGCATGCGTGTCCACACTTAAAACTGTAGACACCTGATTTTATTCAAATGGAGCCCCACCCTAACAGGCCTCAGGGCATTATGGTACTTGCAGTGCTACCACAATTCAAACCCCAGTGGGTATCAGTGTGGGTGTATAAGTAGGTGTGTGAGTAGCTGTGTGGGTGAGTGAGTGGCTGTGTGAGTGACTATTGGTGAGTGAGTGGCTGTGTCAGTGGCTGTATGGGTGAGTGAGTGGCTGTATAAGTGGTTGTATGGGGTGTGAGTAGGTGTGTATGTGACTGTAAGGGTGAGGGAGTGGCTGTTTGAGAGGGTGTTTGGTTACGTGAGCTGGTGTGTGTGTGGCTGTATTGTAGAGTGTCTGTGTGAATGGATGTATGGCTGAGTGAGCTGATGTGTGTGCTTATATGGATGTGTGAATGGTTATGTAAGTGGTTGTGTGAGTACTTGCATGGTTGAGTGAGTCGGTGTGTTGAGAAGCTGTATGGGTGAGTGTGTGGGTGTGTGAGTGACTGTATAGGTGAATAAGTGGGTGTGTGAGTTGCTGTATGGGTGAGTATGTGGCTTTGTGAGTGGCTGTATGGGTAAGTGACTAGTTGTATGAATAGCTTTATGGGTGAGTGAGTAGTTGTGTGACTGCCTGTATGAGTGAGTGAGTCTGAGTGGCTCTGTGGATGAGTGAGTGGTTGTATGAGTACTTGTATGGGTCTCTGAATGGGTATGTGAGTGGTTGTGTGGGTGTGTGAGTGGGTGTATGAGAGGTTGTATAGGGGTGTGAGTGGATGTGTCATTGCTACTGTGGATGATGTCATCAGTGATGTCATTTGAGATGTAATCACTGATGTCACTGACCATGTCATGAGTGATGTAATATGTGAGGTCATAAGTAGTGCATTGCGAGGGCTTAAGTTATAGGTAGCTAAGGTTACTATAACTGCTGAATTTCACTGGTTTTGTACGAGTGAAATTTGAGCCTAACTATAATGTCTCTGTAACCTTTTTTTGTCAGTGAATTTCTACATTTAAAAAAAAATTATATTTCCTAACTATAACGTCCTTACAACCTTTGTTTTTTCCAGTGAATTTCGAAGGTTTTTTAAATTCAATTTCCTAACTATAACGTTTTTGTAACCTTTGTTTTTTTCTACGCCTGGGCATACAATTCCTCTCCGCTTGTGGAGTTTGCGGAATTCAGCAACTCTGCATTCCGTGGCGAACGCAGAGTTACTAATAAACTCCGCGACGGAGTGGATTTTTTTTTCGGTTGGCATGCTCTTCGCGTCATTTCACACATGCGGGGAGCACGACGAGACTTCTGTGCGCTCGCCAGCAGCTGGGCAACCCTCAGCAGCCAAGGGGAGTTCATCCCCCAGCCAGTAGTGCGCCAGGAGACCCCTGTGCAGAGTGGTTGAGAAAGGGGGGCTGGGCCTCTGATGACATCTCAGAAATCCGACAGTGGGGTTCTTACTTGTTGCAGCAATAGGGGTTCTTGGCCCCCAACGACCCTCAGCAGCTAAGGGGAGTTCATCCCCCAAACAGTTGTTAGGCAAGAGGCCCCTTTGCAGAGTGGTTGAGAAGGGGGGCGGGGCCTCCGATGACGTTTCAGCTATCCTGCTGTAGGGGACTTATTTGTCGCAACGATAGGGGTTGTTGGCCCCCAACGACCCTCAGCAGCCAAAGGGAGTTCATCCCCCAACCAGTGGTACACCAGGAGGCCCCTGTACAGAGTGGTTGAGCAAGGGGGCGGGGCCTCTGATGACATCTCCGCAATCCAACTGTGGGGGACTTAGTTGTCACAACAGTAGGGGTTCTTGTCCCCCAATGACCCTCAACAGCCAAGGGGAGTTCATCCTCCAACCAGTAGTACGCCAGGAGACCCCTTTGCAGAGTGGTTGAGAAAGGTGTCAGGGCCTCCGATGAAATTTCAGCAATCCGGCTGTGGGGGACTTACTTATCTCAACAATAGGGGCTCTTGGCTTCAAACGACCCTCAGCAGCCAAGGGGAGTTCATTCCCCAACCAGTAGTATGCCAGGAGGCCCCTTGCAGGATGTTGAGAAAGGGGGCGGCCATCAACGACGTCTCAGGACTCCGTCCCCTGGGGCCCAGCCATTACCAAATGGGAGAGGGGGTGTTCCTTCCAGCCTTGTGGGTCAGGTAGCCAGCGGTCTGGTCCACACACACCTCCCCACCCACCCCCCCCCAGCAGCTGCAACCTCCAAATGTTTCTAATCTTGCCCTTTTAGATCATGGACGTCTAGTGGATGGAAGGATCCGCCATCACCTCCACCATTGGCAGTCCATAACATCGGACAGGTGGGTTATGCAGATATTCTGAAGGGGCTACTCCCTTCCCTTCGAGACTACCCTTCCCTCCATGCCACCATCTTCCGACCAGCTGACAGAGAATCACTTGTGAGGTTCATAGGGTTAAAGGCTAGTATCCTGCCTAAAGGTGTACCCTTTCAGAACTAGTGAGTTGGTGTGTAAAGTAGTAAAGTTGTTTCTCTGGGAGGAGTCCTTTTTAAGGAAGAGAACCCTCACTCACCCAAAGGTGACATGCTTCATCATTGGGTCCCCTCCTCACACCCGGACTGCGAGGTTCGTGGTGTGGGCTACAACTCCCGAAGTGGGAGGAGCAGAGGTGTTTTTAGATGAGCGATGGAAATAGTCAGTGAGGGACAGAGTGCATTCAAAAATTATGATGTGTTGTGTAGGTTAAAACTACTTCCACAGGGCCAAAATATTTTTATTCAGTAGGTCCAGAGGAGTAGGATTAAAAAGAGGACTGGGGTTTTCTAGCAAATATAACCCTCTTGGTGGTCGTGGTCGACATGTTTCTGCCCAACAGCGGACCCCAAAAGGGGTTCCAGGGCATTCATCAGGACCTTCAATGGTTAAGTCAAATGTGCTCTTATGAAGCAAACGTCAAAAAATAAAAAATAAATAATTATTCTTTATACTGGCCCGTCAAGGATCGAAAGAGCCAGGTCGGTGGCCCGAATATGTGGAAGGGTCCACCATCGTTCTAAGGAGATCAAGATAAAAAAGAGAGAAAGCAACAAATAAACATTTAATTCTCACATAGTGTGTGTTCAATTGAAAAGGGTGCACAATTATATATATATAGTGATTTCAATTAGTTGAATGGTTGTCAGTTCCATTTGTTCAAGACTACAAGGTGTGCAGTACAACATACATCTATTTATAAAGCACTGATTCAACCTTGCAGGCGTTTCCTATACTATGTGATGGATACCTTACCTCCTCAAGGAGTCATTCGTATCCACCCTCAAGCCACTAGATACATCCAGGAGCGCCCCACTGAAAAGAAAATCATAGTAAGCAATAGGGCCTGGCTGGTTCTTTGTTTGGTTGCTCATGGTGGCATCAATATAACATAGCCAGTCTGTGAACCATCTGGTAGTGGTCTGCATAGTAATCAGGTGCTCTAAAATGTGTCTAGCAAATAAAACCTAGTGCCCTTCCATATAGGGGAGAAAACGTTATGCTTAACTGTCCATTATGATGACACTGCACCCTATCCTAGATCTCCGAACCCTCAACTACGTCTTCAAAAAGGAGAAGTTCAAGATGCTCACATTGGCTCGGGTCTTGTCTGCCATGGACCTTGAAGACTGGATGGTAGCGTTCTACTTGCAAGACGCCTATTTTCACATCCCCGTCCTGCCTGCCCATCTGTGCTACCTGTGATTTACAGTAGGCCACAAGCATTTTCAGTTCACAGTGCTCCCTTTTGGCCTTACCAGTACCCCTTAGGTGTTCACCAAGGTGATGGTGGTGGTCACAGCTCATCTGCGCAGGTCAGGGGTACTAGTCTGTATGAATGGCTGCTGAAGGCGGGCTCGCCCCAGGCGGTCGTCTCCCACGTCCAGACTATGGGGAACCTTCTGCATTCGCTGGGGTTCTCTATCAACATGCTGAAGTCACACCTGACTCCCTCTCAGACGCTTCCTTTCATCAGAGCTGTTCTGGACACAGTGCAGTTTCAGGCTTATCCTCCCGAGCGGCGAGTCTAGGATATTCACGCTATTATACCAATGTTTCAGCCTCTATCCTGGGTTTCAGTGAGACTGACCCTGAGACTGCTGGGCCTCATGGCATCGTGCATCCTGCTGGCGACACGTGCCAAATGGCATATGTGGGCTCTGCAGTGGGACCTGAGGTTCCAGTGGGTGCAGCATCAGGGAAGTATCTCTGGCATGATCCAGATCTCGGAGGGAACTGCAAAGTATCTGTAGTGGTGGCTGATGAACCGCGATTGGGTCAGAGGCAGACCCCTTTCCCTTCCCCAACCAGATCTCATAGTAGTGACAGATTTGTCACTCCTGGGATGGGGCGGTCATCTGAGAGAGGTGGAGATCAGAGGACTCTGGTCTGTGGCGGAATCCGGACTCCACATCAACATGCTGGAGCTCCATGCGATCCGACTGGCATTGAAACCCTTTCTACCTTCCATCAAGGGAATGCTAGTGCAGGTATTCATGGACAACACCACCGCCATGTGGTACTGCAACAAACAGAGCAGTGTGGGGTTGTGGACACTTTGTCAAGAGGCCCTGTGTCTCTTGACATGGCTGGATTAGGAGGGCATATCCCTGATGGTTCAACATCTGGCAGGTTCCCTGAACACCAGGGCGGACAAACTGAGCCATCAGTGCTAACCGGATCATAAATGGCATCATCATCCACAGGTGGCGCAAGGTCTCTTTCAGCAGTGGGGAGAACCTTGGCTAGATCTGTTTCCCTTCGTCGAGAACTCGCAATGCCAGCAGTTTTACGCGCTTGAGTTTCCAAGGCGACTCTCGCTCAGAGATGCTTTTCATCTCGATTTGAGCTCAGGCCTCCTGTATGCATTTCCACTCATACCACTCTTGCCCAGAGTTCTCAAGAACATCAGGAACTACTGGGCCCAAGTCATCCTTGAGGCTCCGGACTGGGCACGGAGAGTCTGGTATCCCGAGCTACTGAGCATGGCCATTGATCCTCTGATCAGGCTGCCCCTTCGGGAGGGTCTTCTGTTGCAGCAGCAGGGGAGGGTCCTCCACCCGAACCTGTCAACCCTCCCCCTTCTTGCATGGAGATTGAGCAGCAGCAGTTGATAGCTTTCGACCTTCCTCCTGAAGTCTGCAATGTTCTTCTGACAGCCAGGCATTCCTGGCGTTGGAAGCGATATGTATCATATTGTACAGAAAAAGCCCATTGACCAACTTTCTGCTTCACTTTCTGATATTTTGCTTTTTATTGCTGCCCTTGCCCAGCAGGGCTCTGCTTTGGGCACTCTCAAGGGTTATCTGTCTGCTCTTTCTGCCTTCTTGTGGCTGCCTGACCAACCCTCTTTATATGTTCCCTCCTTCTCCTTTTATTATGCCTCAGTGGGACCTTAATTTGGTCCTCACAATCTTTGTTTACTCCTTTCGAGCCTCCTCAGAATTGTCCCCTCCGGCTACTCACAATTAAAACAGCCTTTCTTGTAGCAATTACATCAGTCCGGAGTTAGTGGGCCTCAGGCTTTGTCTTCCAACCCTCCATTCTTCTCCATTTATCTGGACAAACTGGTACTTCTTACTAGGGCCTCTTTCCTGCTGAAAGTGGTAACATCATTTCATGTGGGCCAATCTGTCACCATGCCCACTTTCTATGCTCCTCCACATCCCTCAAAGGAAGAGGAGCAACTCCACCGCCTGGAACCAAAAGGAGCTTTCCTGTACTACCTTGACCACACAGGAGAGTTCCGGGTGGACAACCAACTCTTCGTGGAGTATGTTGATTGGAAGAAAGGCCAGGCGGTGCAGAAGCAGACCATCTCTCTATGGGTTATTCTCTGCATTAAGATCTGCTCGTCACTGGCAAATAAGCAGCATCCTGAACGTTTACATGCTCATTCCACCAGAGCTAAAGCTGCAATTCCTGCATTAGCATGTGGAGTTCCAGTCCTTGAAATCTGCCAGGCAGCAACGTGGACTTCTCTGCATACGTTTACCAAGCATTACTGCCTGGACAGTCGGGTCCGAAAGGACGGGATTTCGCCCATTCGGTCCTGCAGGACTACGTAGTCTAATTTGTCCGCGGACCCCCCACCAGGGATGGTATTGCTTGGGTATCTATTCAAAGATAAGGAATCTGCGACTAGAAGTCTCTATCAGATGAACAAGTTACTTACCTTTAGTAAAGCCCTATCTGGTAGAGACTATATCTAGCTGCAGATTCCTTACCGACCCAGCCATCGTCCCCTCTCTGTGGACCGATCTCTAGGGTTAGGGCTGATCCCTTTTAGGGCCCCAGTTTGGTCACACCAGTGTCAGTGCTCTTCATGGCTCCACGCTTCTGGCGTGAAAAGTCGTGAAAAGTAACTGGCGTCAGCACGCCGAGGTGGTGCCTATATAGGTGACGCGAACGTCATTTCCAGCGCCTCTGACGCCACGCAGAGCTGACCAATGCCACCTATCGGCGGGCAGGGGTACTGCTCACGAAAAATCTTCCAGATCCAGTCTGACGTCTGGGGAAATTCAAAGATAAGGAATCTGCAGCTAGATATATTCTCTACCAGATCAGGCGTTACCAAAGATAAGTAACGTATTCATTTGTGCAACACTTAAAACAGTAAAACTGTGAAAACACCACACAAAAAGATTCCACACCAGGTTAAAAAAGTAGAGATTACATTAATAAGTAAAACAAGACCAGAACAACAAAAATCCAATTAGTAGAACTTGAGATATAGAATTTTAAAGTTTATAGTGGAAAATAGCGCTAAGAAGAGTAAAGTGAAAAAATGAGCTATCTGATTGCGCCGTACCGGGTCAATGTCAAACGTTCAGGCCAACCACGATGGAGCGTTCTCCGGATACAGGGACCCAGTTAGACCCGCTGAAAAAACTTACCTTAATCCGAAGTTGCTGAGCATTGTGGGGATTCGGGTCGGAGAGGCATCGCGCAGTGATGGTTCCGAAGGTGATGCGTCAGGTCCAATCCACACAGCAGCGGTGAAGCATCGGTTCTGATCCACACAGTAGTGGTGATGCATTGGTTACGATGCATGCAGTAGCGGCAAAGCGTTGGTTCCGATCCACGCAGCAGTGACGGCTGCTACCTGAAAGCAGCAGTGGGGTGGGGGGGAGTGTGCGGGGGGGTTAGGTTAAAAAAAAAACACTTACCTCCCGGCCGGCCGCCTCTCCTGCATCCTCTTCCTAGTTTCTTGGGGGAAACAGTAAGCACGAGGGCTCCCACGCTCCCTGCATCCAATCACAGCGCTGCAATGCAGCGTTGTGATTGGTCTGAGTGCCATGACATGGCGCTCAGCCAGGGGCTGGAGGGGTGGGCATGTTCTCCACACAGGCTGTAATGCAGCCTGCATGGAGAACATGCTATGTGTGCATGACTGTTTGGCCGGCCCGAGAGGGTCTGCCAATCACTCATGCTCACATATGGAGTGCAAACCACTGCTGAGAGCAGCCCCGCCCCACAAAGACGCTGCAACAGGAAAAAATAAAATGATAATAACCTTGAGCTATTATTATTTTATTTTTCCTTTTTTTACACTGCATAAAGCAGTGGGGCGACGCTCCTCCGCCTAAGCGGAGGAGCCGCCTCTGCCACGCAGTAGTGGCAATGCATCGATTCTGTTCCACGCAACAGCAGCGATGCGTCGATTCTGCCCTCGCAGCAGAGGATGAGTCTGTTCTGCTCGAACGAACACCTTAGGCCCACTTCCAAGGGTCCAGGACAGGGTGACACCACTTGGCAGGACAGATTCACAGAAGGCAGAGTACAGGTATAGGAACAGGATGGTTGGAAGTCTTTTATATCCCTGAGGCGTCAGATCAGGAGGCCAGCCAGCTAGCCTTTGGAGTCACTGAGTTCAAATGATGCAGGTCCAGTCCTCATCCAGGCAGGGGAACATCAGGCAGCAGCCCAGTAGTCCAGCAAAGCATTAGCCCAGCAGAGTGGCAGTCCTACAACAACACAGCAGTCCTACTTCCTGGCAGAGTAGTCACAGGTCCAGAAGTGTACTGAGTTGGTGGTGTCAGAAGTCCAGTACTTATTACCCAGTTGGGCCTTTGAAGTGGGGGAGACTTCAAAGGCAGGCCTTTGAAGTGCACAGATATACTGTCCTTCCTGCCCTGGCACCAGGCTCACTTCAGGGGGTTATGCAGTCCTTTGTGTGGGGACAGGACGCAGCCTATTCAGGTGTAAGTGAGGCTGTGCCCAGGTCCTTTCTCCCATCCTCCCAGGATGGCCCATCAAGTCACACCTAAGCTCCCATTGTGAGTGGTTGTCTAAGAAGTGTACAAAAGGCCCAGCTGTCACCCACCCCAGACAAGTGATCAGAGACAGGCAGCAGGCACCAAAAGTCAGAAAATGCCAACTTTCTAAAAGTGGCATTTTCAGAACTACAATTTAAAATCTGACTTCACCATAAGTTGTGATTTTAAATTGTGATTCCAGAGACACCAAACTCGAAAAGTTCATCTCTTCCAGAGTGCAAATTACACTTACAAGATGTAATAAGGTAATCCCAATGTTATCCTGTGGGAGAGATAGGCCTTGTGGAGTGAAAAATGACTTTGTAAGTTTTTCACTACCAGGACACGTAAAACATCCTGCCTTTTAAATACATTGCACCCTGCCCTCTGCGTTGTCCAGGGCCTAACTTAGGGGTGACGTGCATGTATAAAAAGGGAGGGGTTGGGTCTGGCAAATGGGTTATTTTGCCAAGTCAACATGGCAGTGTAAAACTGCACACACAGGCTCTGCAATGGGAAGGCCTGAGACGTGGTTAAAATGCTACTTAAGTGGGTGGCACAATCAGTGCTGCAGGCCCACAAGGAGCATTTAATTTACAGGCCCTGGGCACATGTAGTGCACTTTACTCGGAATTTATGAGTAAATTAAAAATGCAAATTGGGGATAAGCCATTCTTACCATGTTTTAGGGGAAAGAACACAAACACTTTAGCACCTGTTAGCAGTGGTGAAGTGCACAGAATCTGAAAAATGGAGGAGGTAGGCAAATGTTGGGGGGGGGGGGGAGACCAACCTAAGGCTGTCAGGCCTAATATAAGACAAATAGATGCTGCAAAAGGAGGTGGAGGGACAGGGAAAAAATAGTAATGATTGGGCGTAGATTTTCTCTAGTCTCTGACTAGTGTACAGGATAAGATCGACACCTATAGCACCACCTCCTCAGGACTTTCCTGCACCTGGGAAGACTACATCTAAAGAAGACAGTCCTGCTGGACGAAGAATACTACTCCTGGGACCCAGGGACTTGATCTGCTCTCCAAGGGCCAGGTGGTTGGCCTTCTGTTTACCTGCATCAGAGACGCAAAAAGCAGGACTCCTGACTCCAGGAGGGCCCAGCTGACTAAAGAGAACTTGAACCCGCAAGAGACCTGACTGGTGAGACCTGGGGTCCAGAAGCCTGCCCTGAGGAGCTAAGGGCTACAGGACTGACCAGAAGAAGCTTTCACAGCAGTTGGAATCTGAAGGTAAAACCTTTGATCAGGACCACCTGCTTGGGGTATCCAGCCACCTCTCAATTGTGGCTGGCATGAATTACGCCTAGGTCCCAGTCCACTGCAAACTATTGTTTTTCCATAGTATCTAACTTTTTCCAGGCAATTTCTGACTTAAAACATGAAAAAATCGCATCTTAGATCCTCCTTAACCAATTTTGATGATCTTGGTGCCTTTTTGCTCATTAAAATGTTCTCTATTTTTCTAAATTGATTTGGATAATTTATTGTGTTTTGTTCTTTACTTTGAAATTGTTGTTACTGCTTGAGCTTAGCATGCACTTCTCCAGGGATTGCCTGCTGCCTGTGCCAAAAGCTCCTAGGGGTCAAGCAGAACTTTTCTCAGAACTGTGTTTTGACTTGAGCAAAGTGAGTTCCTCAAGTTGATAAGGGTATCCCCACCATAAATAATAGCCCATTTATGACAGGCTTACACATATGTTTACCTCTGCTCCCTTCATTATGCCCCAATTGATCCTCACTATGATTCTGACATTCTTAACGTTTGCCTCTTTCAAGCTTCTTAGATTTACTGTGACACTTGACTCTCAAGATTGTTTCTCAGATCTATAATTTGTGTATTGCGTGAGCGAGCTGCAGGCATTGTTAGTTCAGCTTCTGTATACTTATTTTAAACCTGGCAGGCTGGTTCTGAGGACATATGCATACTATCTACAGAAAGTAGTGTCATGTGGGGCAGTCCATTGAGCTTCCTATGCCAATTTCTCTGCCACATCTATCTAAAGATCAGGAAAGGCTATGCTGACTAGATCCACTGCATACCTTTAATTTCTACATTGATAGAACTAACGAGTCCTTGACATATGATCGGCTGTTTGTTGATTTTGCTGGTGTGAAGAAAGGAGAAGCGATCCATACAGACTTTCTCCCAGTGCTTTCACCTCTGCATCAAACTTTGTTATGCTCAAGCCAAAAAAGATTCTGCAGAGGGCCTTAGGGCTATTTCCACCAGAGCAAAGACTGCAAAAACTGTTTGAGCTCTCGACATTCTGGTTTTGATGTGCACCCAGCAGCCAAATGATCAGCTATCCATACTTTCAGCATACACTATTTCAGTGATTCGCAAGTCCACAGAGTTGTCATTTTGCATGCTTGAGCTATCAATATTTCCTGGCTGAAAGTCCACTCCCCCGACCCACCTAGGGAATTGCTTTGGTATCAAATAACAATCTGAGGAATGTGCAGTTACATAGAGTATTATCTACCGAAGAGAGCCTTTTGGAAGGTAAGTAACTTATTTTTCTGATGGATACTTCTAACCGCAGATTCCTCACCTTGTGAATATCCCCAGATGACAGACTGGATCCATAGATTTCTTCTCAGCAATTTCCTTGTGCGCTTGTAGGTGGTGTTGTGCGGCTCCACGCCGGGACCGACCCGCCATAGAAGTGACATCGGGGCACAATTAACTGCCACCTTTGTACATCAACATCAGTTCCTTTCTTTTTGCACCTTCCAATGCGGATTCGGACCCCTCTACCTCGATTTCTGTCACCTGACAAAAACACTTTTTAGTGTGCCAGGGACATGTCTCACGCTAAAATGACAGTTTTCAAACCTTGTAAGGTTTGCCACAAATATATGTCAGTGACAGACCTTCATGAGCTCTGCCTCTGGTGTGTCTCCCCTTACATGGCAAGAACTTGTGTGACAAACACGCTTGAATGGATCTGAAATCCATTCAAGACTGCCAGGCCAAACTATACGTCGCCGAGCACCGTAGGAAGGCTTGGATGGCCTACTCCCTGTCGAAGTCGAGAATGCAAAGTGTTCCTGCAAGAGGTCATCGTCCCTCTCCAGATCCTCAGATATGTTCAAGAAGAAAAAACAGACGAAGGTTAAACATGGCTCCCCTTTTCCCACCACTCTCTTAAGGAGAAGTTGGTGGATATCGGAGTATCTCCAGATCTCAATCGCCCACCATGGAACCGACCCCCCCTCGCCAGTTCCGATCCGTCTGAGTTCCGTGGTCCATCACCAACACTGTAGTAGTATAAAGCCTTCAAGGAGGCAATGTTGCAGATTTTTGGTACCCCTTCGTAGCCCTCTGGTGCACCTTCGGTCCCATGGATCTGAGGAGGCGTCCAGTCGGGATGCCACCAACAGATCCATCGCTGATTATGCCTCTCGACCCCACTCCTAGTTCCACCCCATATCCAGGGACTACTCCTGCTCCAGGGTCCGCCCCAGCTCAAGGGCCTACGCCCGCTCTGACTCCTCATACCTTGCCAAATTCCACACCAGGGATAGCCCATACTTCTTTCGAACTCGGAAATGAATCTGACGCAAACTTGATTGAAATCGCCCCTACCTCGATTTTTTCCACAACCTAATTCTGAGTGACACTCTTCTGCTACCACAAAGATTTTCTTATCCGGAGCCACATGACAACAGCAATGATGAATTACAAATATATGATGATGAGAGTCTTTTTCAGGACCTCCAGGAGGCAGTGACCTGAACATGTCTCCTGACACAGGCCTCAATTCTTCTTCTGGCCCTTCCAAAGAGCAATCTACATCATTTGCAGTGCTCATAAGAAGGGAGTCAAAGGTTCTTGATCTCTATCTATGCCCAGTGGAGGTTAAAACAAACATACTTATAGAGGTCCTCCAGCCAGAGCAGACCTCTTCAGAACCACTCCTTCCGTTTAATGAGTCCCTCACATAACCCTTTTGGGTTACCTGTGCAAAGCCAGGATGTTTCCCTCCTGTCAAAAGAGAAATAGCCCGACAACACAGGTCAGCTCCAGGGGATTAGCGTTTACTCCTGAAACACCCAATACCAGAGAGCCTTGTGGTTTTGGCTTCCACCAGTAGGCTAAACCCAAATGTGTATCCGACCACACACAGGCAAATGTATGGAGCCATTCAGGAAACTGAAGTTCTCCTCTGGTAGCCTTGCCCTCACATCCATAAATTTGAGTTGCCTCTCTGGGCGTTACTTGCACATGTTGCGAGATATGGTGAGCGACATCTTGCCTGCCGACCCTTCATGCCAACCTCGAACAAATAATTCAAGATGGCCAAGACTCAGCGAATTACATCATTCGGTCAGGCCTGGACACAGCTGAATGTCTGAGTAGGGCAGTTGGTACCAGCGTGGTACTTAGGCATCATGCATGAATAAGATCCATGGGCTTCTCCAGTGATGTTGAACAATCTCCTACTGGAATGTTATTTGATGGCACCTGCATCTTTGGAGACATGGCAGATTCTGCTTTTGAGTTCTTCAAAGAAAGCAAGTCAACAGTATGCTCTCTTAGCCTTACACTGCCTGTATGGCAGTTCCTCCAATAACCTTGCACCTTTCAAGGCTTCAGAAGAAGGCCACAGCAGACTTTGCCTCCACAACAAAGGTCCTTCCAGTTCTTTCAAGGTATAGGTCTGGGATCCGGGCCATAGCGCCCAGGTCCCCAGAGGCAACGAACTACCCAATCTCCCACCACTGCTGCAAAATGCCTCAGTGGTGCACTGTCACCCGGGTGGCAAAGTATCACATCAGAAAGATGAGTGCTTCAAATTGTCCAATATGTTATGCCCTGCCCTTCCTGTCCACCCCTCCAAACATACCACTTACACTACAGCAGCTTACTGAGGGTCACTTGTTCATCCTTCGAAAAGATGTTCATGTTCTTGTGGAGAAGGGAGCAATAGAAACGGTGCGGGAATCAGTGGTCCGAACTGGTTTCTACTCCTGTTACTTTCTGGTGCTGGTGAAGGACAGAGGATATCATCCTATTTCAGACCTACTCATTCTGAGCTTCTTCCTGAAGAAGGACAAGTTCAGGATGCTCAGCCTGGCCCAAGTTCTGTCTGCCCTGGATCCAGGTGACTGAATCGTGGCACTGTATTTGCATGGCACCTATTTCCGTATCACTGTCCTGCAATCCCACATATGCTACTTGCAGTTTCAGGTAGGCCAAGAGCACTTTCAGCTCTTCATGCTCCACTTTGCCCTCACCAATGTCCCTTGCGTGTTCCAGAAAGGGACTGTGGTGGTTGCTGCCCATATGAGGAAGTTGAGAAAACCTGTCTTTCTCTACCTCCACAACTAGTTGCTGAAGGATGGCTTGCCTCAAACAGTTGTGAACCACCTGCAGACGATGGCCAATGTGTTGACATCTCTAGGGTTTTCCATCAACATGCAAAAGTCACACCTATATTGGATCCATCCTGTACACTGCTGTTTCAAGCTTTCTCTCTGGCTCAACGAGTGCAGGATATTCGGGCTATGGTCTCGATGTTTCAACCCTTGACCTTGGATTCTGTGGGAGCGGTTCTGAGGTTTCTTGGCCTCTTAGCCCCCTAAATCCTGCTAGTGAGCCACACCAGGTGGCACATGCAGGCTCTGCAGTGGGATCGGAAGTGTCAGTGGGCTCAGTACTAAGAAAACCTCTTAGATTTCATTCAGCTGTGCGAGGAGACTGCGAAAGATCTGCAGTGGTGATTGCTGGAGTGCAATTGGATCAACGGCGGACCTTTCTCCCTACCGCATCCAGAGCTAACGGTGGTAACGCATGCACCATTCTTGACATGCAGAGGCCATCTGAGAGAGGCGGAGATCAGAGGACTCTGGTATCCAATGGAAACCCGCCTTCATATCAACCTGCGGGCTCATTCCACCAGAGCCAATGCTGCCACTACCGCGCTGGTGCGTGGTGTGCTGGCCTTAGACATCTGCCAGGCTGCTATGTGGGTGTCAGTCCACACGTTCCCGAAGTTCTACTGCTTGCATAGCCAGGTCTGGCGAGAGTGGTATTTGTCCGTTCAGTTGTGCAGGAGTTTCTCGTCTGCGCCATTCCACAGACCCACCACCTCGGGAGGTACTGCTTTGGTATCTATTGGCAAGGTGAGGAATCTGTGGTTAGAAGTACTCATCAAAAGAACAAGTTACTTACATTCAGTAACACATTATCTGACGGATTCTCTAATCGCAGATTCCTCATGGACCGACCCTGCTCTGTAGAAAAGACTCCTTTGGTCCACATTAAAAGATTCAATTTAGAAATCTACACACTGGTACAACTGATTATTGAAGGCTCTGCATCTGACGGCATGGACAGATATCAGAAAGAAACTGACGTAGACGTTAGATGGTGGCAATTATATTCTGGACCGATGTCACTTGACCGAATGTGTGATTTGTGGGAAATGGCTTACTCTTAGATGTCTTAAATTGTAAGTAAGCGTAATGTAATTTAAATATATGTAAAATCGTGCTTGATGCATACATTTTAAATCATCTCAAAACTTCACCCCCCAGTATTCGTACAGCACTCTGTTGCACTCTTGATATGTTTACACAATATAAAGACCAGTACATATAAATGTCGACACATATAATACCATAGTGACATAACTTCTATTTTGTCAAACATTGGATCTCTCCATAGGTGTGACATAGGAAAGCACTCCATCTGGGTGGTGGTGGGCGGGGGGGGGATGGGGTTGGGCCAAGGGGGACAGTTGATAGGGAACAAGGAGCGGGTTCGAATGTTAGGATTTTTGTTAACGTTATTTTTTGCATGTATATTCTAAAGATGGGAAATGGCCATGAGTAAGCTGCGTATAGCTTCAATCAATGTCTGTGGCCTGAATGACCCTAAGAAACGAAGAAACACAGCAGCGGCCCTCCAATTACTTAAAGCTGACATATATTGTCTACAAGAAACACATATTGAAAGAACTCAGATTAAACTTCTAAGCACTATGGGATATACAGTAATAGGGGCTACAACACAAGATGCTAGGGTTAGGGGGGTGGCAATATTATCGGCAAAACGTTCATTACAATTTAAAAGAGTACTAGCAGATAAACATGGGAGGTGGGTCATAGCCAATTGTCAGAATGAAAATGGTGGGTCCCTCACGATTTCTTTCACTGTCAAGAGAAAAGGGAGGGTTAGCACTCCCTAATATAAAACTTTATTATTGGGCAACAACTCTTCTTAATAACTTAACTCTTTTTTTTAATGAGCCTAGGGATAGGGATGACAGACTGGGAACTATTCCAACTCCAATAGAGCTTATAATGGGCAGAGAAGCATGGGGCTGGATATGGTAGTTTTTGAAGGATTCGCATTATAAGAAAGTTCGTTTTAAGATTCTCATAGCTGGATTTAAAACTATGAAAGCGGTTCGGAAAATACTTGGTTTGGGCCGGCTGAACTGTTACACTCCAATATATAACAACCATAATCTGCCAGGAATTTTTAATGATGTAATAATTAAAAATTGGCAGGATAAAGGCTCTATCGAAGCTGGGGGACTTCTATCTTCAACACGAGTTAATTTCATTTGAAATCCTTAAGGAGAAATATGATTTGAACTGGAGAGATTTTTTTAAATTCTTACAAGTACGTGACTTTAAAAAAAAAAAAAAAGGGGGTGGCCCAGCAGGATTCATAAACAAAGCTGTAATAGATAATCTGGGAAATAAACATCAATCTATTGGGCTTTTATATAATTATCTTAATATACTGATGCTGGATGACCTGAGCACACGTGCCAGGAAATGGGAAGAGGAAATTAATATCACGGAGGATTTATTTCTCCATTCAATGGAATTGGCACAAAGCCTTCTAATTCCAGCAAGACTTCAAGCCCAATTTTATAAAACTTGCTTTTCACTATATAACACCCCTAAAAAGATTGCGAAATGGTGGACAGGGAAGGGAACCCTCTGTCCTCGCTGTTCCCTATATCAGGCGGACCTAAGTCATATGTTGGCTACATGCAGTAAATTAAGTAATTTGAAGGCAGAGATTGCAAATTTTATAAAAAAATTGCTTGGGAGAGACCTTATTCTGTCAACTTCCTTAATATGCCTTGGGGTGGATAAGGAAACGAGTCGGAAACCCGGGGAGCAATTGATTTTTATTTGCATGGCAATATTTAGGCTTTGTCTAACTACAGCATGGTTAGATCCAGTCCCACCGGGTTATCACCAATGGCTAACAAGACTGGTATCAAACTATAATTTTGAAAAGGCAATCTATGGGAATAGAGGGATGCAAGCATGTAGGAAAGGATTAAAGATATGGGAACCATTGGCTAAATGGCTTGAGAGATAAGTTATTTTGTTTTTGGATCCGAATAAGCTCTGACACTTTATGTTCACGATAGGGACAACCCGGGGAGGGATGGGTGGGTTAGGGAAGGGGTAAAAGGTATTAAAAATTGTGCATGTGTGCTAACTTTATGTTGTATTTCATTATTGTATTCAAGCCATATCAAACGTGTGTTTGAAATGTAACTGGTTATTTATTTATTTTTTTTTCAAATTTCTTTCTTCTTGTTGGCAACAGGCGCAAATAAAAATATTTTTAAAAAAAAGGAAAGCACTCCATCATCGTACTCTCCTGTATTATTAGGTCTTATGGAAAGGCGGCTTCCTGTGCTTTTATTAACCAAGAATTTGAAAGCCAGCTTGTTGAAGTGTTCCAAGCAAAGAACTAAAACACTTTATCTAGGTTGCAGGTGTTTGCAGTTTTCCTGGCTTTTTGGTGCAAACTGGAGCCTACAACATAACTATCCTATGGGATTTGTGTGGTCCTAAGAAGGTTCCACTTATTGGGTCCTATTAGAAAGGTAATGTGTTCGTGGGGTGTGACTTGGATCTGATGTAGGATATAATTATGCACTTTGGGGCTACCGCCAGCCCCAGTGTGCTGCAAGGGTGGGAGGAGCAACTTGGTTTCCAACTCGGCTAAGAAAGCACAACCAGTGATTTGGCAGAAGACAAGTTAGGCAATAAAAAATGGAGATTGTTTGGCCCTCTCTGCTGGCAGGGGGGGCAGAACGTATACATTGTGGTAGGAGCAAGAGGAACACTTCAATCAGGGGCAAAGACTGCAAGACTAGGGTATAAACAGTTTGGACGGGGGGACAAAGGGTGTGCTGGAACACTTTCCCGGTACAGGAAGAATTGTGTGAGTTCAAAGACTGCCTGGCACAGGCCAGCCTAGAGCAGCAGCGAGTCTCCTGCTGAGATCCTTGGTTCTTCTTGAAGCCAGAGCCTCGCCTTAAGCTTTTGTCCCCCATGTGAGCTCTACTGTAGAGGCTGCATTCCCGTCATCCAAGGAAGATGGCCAGAGTGGTGTTGGCAGGTACGGATCCTACTTCGGTGTATTGTATAAACTTTTCAGATTCCCTCAGGGTGAAGAGGAGGGACCCAGAGCCCAATGTGGTGCGCAGCCCCCGACAAGCCAGCATGCCTGAATCAAGGGACGGAATGAGAGTCTTGGCCTCTGGGAAAGATGTAGTGTGCACCTTTTGAGTCACTGAGGTTTCCTTGTGCGCGCGCACCCTGAACTCCCCTCTAAAGGGCCTAACTTACATCTTAAACCTGGCTGCCATGTCTGCCCTCGAACATGGTCTCTTTTTGGCTACATCTGATCGGAAACAGACGGTGTTTTTTTGTTGTTGTCTCCAGCAGTTTTTTTGAGTTTTACATTATGAGTGGAATAGGGCTGTAGGCTTCTGTGAGTCATCTGTTGTGACCAACAAAACACACAGGCAGGCACTATTTGGTTTAGGTACTCGTGCTTGTTGAGAACATGCTTGATTGAATGCACAAAGATGGATTAATGGCTGAATGACCCGGAACTTGTTGATGCCTATCACTTGCGCTGAATGCAACGTTAGGGTGTCGTGAACTTTGTGGGCAAGTCTGCGCTTAATCTAAGCTGTGCTTTGTCACGACAGTGCGACTGCAGTGGGTGCCGGTAAAACGATTCATGCTGAGTGCTGCAATTGTGTTCATGGTACAGATTTGCATTCGGAGTTGGCACTGCGCCAGGCGTCCGAAGCCGCCACTGATTAACAGAGAAAGCACGACTTGACACGCCAAAGCAGGGGACATAAAGAGCAAATAGACAGCGCGCACGAAATCAATATCTATCTGACAGTTCAGACAGAGACGAGAAAGCTCATCTCACCTGGGAACGAGTCTTGGCAGCAAAGAAGATTCCTGTCCTTTTTTCCGAAAAGGACAAGATTGAGGGTAGGTTTACGGGCACTCAGCAGCTCATTGAAGAGCCAGGGGTCGATCCAGACATTCGGACTTTCTGATAATGAGCTGAAAGGCGAAAAGTGCTATTATCAACACAGTCAGCAGCGTGTGCCGGGTCACTTGTCTGATGCACGTAGAACACTGTATTTGAGTAAAGTGTCCTGTGCGCAAAATGGGCGTCATTGCGCAGTATCAGTATGGCACGTCCACTTCGAGCACTTGACAAGAGGCACACTGTTACAGTGCTTAATTTGAGCCGGTGGTTTCTGGTGCTCGGCACCGGCACTAATTTGTCAGTACCAGCGCTTGTGACAGTCTAATTCAATATGCATTAAAAATGACTATTCCCTGCCGCCCAGGCCATTCTAATAGCTTTGGGGGCCGGAAATAGTCCGAATTGTCAGGATTGGAAGGAGTTTGATAGATAGTATTTGTGATCTTACTATCATTCGCAGCGCTGGCAGGGGTAAGCTGCAGTGGCCTCTTGACGAGAGCCCCGTACTTTATTAGGCACTGGGCGCACACGCATATTAACATGCTGCACGTTTGTGCTCTAAGTTAATCGTGCCTGGTGTGCATTTTTAGTGCACGTTGTTCGTGTAACGTGCACTGAACCAGTAAATTGTGGATGCCGTGCCATCATCCAGTTTGATCACAGGATAACGTTCGAGGTCGACCGCTCTAGCCGTTAGGCTACATCCTTTCCTCTATGGCGTTTGCACCCACTTAAGTAACTCGTGAACAAAACATTTCACATATGTGGACAACAAAGATTTTCACGCACATGTTGCACTCTGAATCAGATCCAGGTTCTCCTGGTGCAAAGCATTTTAACATATTTTACTAATTCCACCAAGAAGCGGCTCATTCTTTCCAGAATTCATTTGGTAGTTTCTAGGTAACTAACATTCAACTTCATCATTTGCAAAAAGCGAAAGTTTAAATCACCCCCTGTGCCCACTTGTAGTCCGAACAGGTTCATAAATATATCACATACATAAAGCGGTTGACGCCGGCACAGGAGCAGAATTACCAAAAACTTTAGTTCCTCCTCTTGGAAAATGCACATTACAAATTCCTTTAATAACAGAAAGGTATTGTGTAGTGCAGGAGCTTCTTGTCATTGGCGTTTGCTGGATTCTTTTGTTGGTTTGCATACCATGCAAAGGGATATGTGTTTTGACAGTATGGTGTACATAGGCTTGGGTTTAATTGTGTTGACCACTCAGTTTTTTTTAAAGTACCTTTCCGACATGTTACCACTGAATTCCTCGTAGGTGTATTTCTTAATTTTAACTTATTTGATTAAGCTCCGTTGTTTTTCTGCGATTATCATTTGGGTTTTGGATTTGACGATGGTCAATGCCCTTAATAATATGAAGGTATTTGTGAGAGAACATCCTTTCTTATGTGAAATACCTGTTTTTGTAGATTTGTTATAATTAGCTGTAATACTTGATCATATGTAAATTGATATGCACTGTATGTGTATCTTTGTATGAGGGGGTTTGGTAAATGTTTTCAGTCAGATATACTTGTGTGAATCCTGAAATTTCAAATAAAAAGAAAATATTCCATCAGGCGGGTAATGGACATGTCATCATCTTCTTCCGCTGTATAGCTCCCAAGTACCCCAGTCAACAGACCCTTCTGTTCTTGGCTGAGGCCCAACCTACACCTTCCTTACCAGTGCAGTACTTCTTAACGGGCTTCCACTGTGCACAAATCGTAATAGCTTCAGAATGGAATCGAAGGTCTCTTCCTTCTTTGTCATGCAATATGTATCCGTCTTACCTTATGTTGATGTGTTGACAAGGTCTATCGCAGCGATTCAGGGTGGATATCTGGAAGCGACTCTTGGTCATTGGAACTCCACATGCTCTGAAGCAATAGAAATGAAAGAGATAGCAATGCTGTCACAGATACATCCCTGAATAGGTTTCACTCCTGGACCATCAGAGGGTGTATAAAAGTGTCATCTTTAAATGAAAGTATTGACTTCTCACAAAGTCTCTTCACAAGGAAGGCTTCCCTTCGCGAGTTGCAAAGGCGGGTGAATAGCACTGTCAACAAAGTCCAGAAAGTATAGTGTTTATTTAGTGTGCTGAAGGCCCTTTGAGAAGGAAGTGAATGTTGAAAGCAAACCGAGAGCCAGCTTACCCTCAAAACATATTAAAGCGCTGTGCAAAACAACAAGTTCATGTGTGGCCTCCATCTTCTTCTCAGTCTCCTCAGGTCTTCTTCCAGTAACCCTTGGCTTGTGCCTGGTACTATTTATGGTCCAGTATTTAGAAAGCATTTCTCATTCTGCCTGAAGACAGCTCGCACCTAGTTGACAGCCTGGCCTTACATTGATATCTGATTTGATGCTTATTGTCTGCTCTTCAGATAAAAGTATCCAGTACTTTAAGAAGGTGGCTCAATGTAGAAGACTATGGAGAGCAAATGGTTAATGGCTGTGACTGCACACGGAGGATTTTAGAATAAAAAAAAAATCTTTAAATACAAGAATAATTAATTAGTTGATAAATTAGAAAGATTGCAATGGTAAGTAAGCGTGAAAGTAAAACAACCAGTAGAGGTTTAGCTCCATTTTAGGTTCGAAAAGGAAGTGCATTTTACTCTGACTTCTAGTTACCCAAAAAGCTAATTTAAATTTTTCGGCAACAAGAGTCTTTGCTTCAATTGGCAAAAAGTAAATGTTGCCTTGAATGGATGGTGGTGGGAGCATGCCACAGGGACGGACTGTTTCTCCAGAGGATATATAGGGGAAGGTTGAACAGTGCAAATTCATGTATGTTAACATTTAGAGAAGTTCTTTATCCATGCATGGGAGCATAGGTTATTTTATTGTTAAACTAACGTTTGCAATTTACTCCATCTACAGATTTTGAATCATCGTGAAAAACTAGACAAGGAACTTGCAGCTTTAGAAACGCTGGAATCCCAAGCCGATTCAAGGTAATTCTATTGAGCGAGGTTGCTGTTTTTCAGAAGTGTGGGTGTTGCCTGCTATTGTGGTAGTGTCTTGTGATTAGCTCTGCATTGTTAGTGTCTGTGGTCTTTGGGATGCTTGGCTTCTAATAGATTTATAATAACAAATCTTATTCTCGGGCATCACACTTTATCTGGACATTTGTTAAGCAATGTCCATCCGCTGGCATCGGGAAGGATTGTATAGACATTGTCCTCCAAGATCTAACTGATTTAGCTACGGCCTGCCCTCGATGCAACATTAAAATCTCCTACTGATATTTCTGAGGGTTTGCAAAATAACGTCTCCTGCTCCTCCGTCAATAGAATAGTTTTCTATCTGGTTTTTCAGATCCTCGCGACCCTCATTATGGCCAATTTCTTTGCTGTGAACATTGTCCACAATGTCTTATGGTGGAGAGCAAGCTTCACACAAAAATAATCAAGACTGGAATTGGAGCTGTAAAAACAGCCCTATAACCCAAATTTGTCTCCCACCTCTTCCCTTGAGACATCTCAGGAACTTTTGAATTTCTGTACTCAGTTCTCTCATCAGGAAGGGCAAAGTTGGAGTTACAGTCTGTATGTTACGATCAGGAAGCCCATCATTAATGGACGAAAGAAGGGTAAGGAGGTTTTTGCAAGACCAGATTAAGATGAGGAAGGATTTTGTTACTGCCAAAAGCTGCTTCATGTATAAGCATGTTCTGATTTTATCTCCCAGTACACAGCTTTGCATGTCTGAGTTGGTTGTATGATGTAACCACACATGCCTTTACCACACATCCATTACCACACATTGCCTTTACTACGCAATCTTTTACCATCCATATACCTTTACCATGCATGCCTTTACAGCACAGTCTTTTACCATGCATATTTTACCATGCATGCCTTTACAATGAAAGGAACCCCCATTTTTTAATTACCTTTACCACCCCATACCGTTCCCCACCCCTGAACTCTAAACGCACCCTTACCCAATAACCTTATCCACCTCCGAAACCCTAAAAACACCCTTGGCACCCAATACCCTTCCCACCCTAAACCCCCGAAACACCCTTACCATTCAATACCCCTACCCACCCCAAAAACCTAAAACCTCCCTTACCACCGAAAACCCGACCCACCCCATAACCCTAAAAACACCCTTACTATCCAATACCCTTAAACCCTAAAAACACCCTTACCCACCGATCACTGGATTTATGAGGCAAAGGAGCACCAAATTAAGCAGCAGGGTCGACTAAGATATGCGGCAGAAAAAAGCAAATTATGCTCCATAATGCGGAGCATTTTTTAATAGTTTTACGTCATTATTTTTATCATTTTGACCCATGTTAATACTGTGTGGGTAAAGATTTCACCTCATTAGTACCAGGTTAACTACCAAATACAGAAATTAGCAACTGGAGGATCACCGGTTAGCTAGGGCCTTCCACTGTGAACAAACACATCATCACGTTTTTAGTAACTTTTGATTGGTTTGAGCTAGAAACAAAAAAAATGTTAACATTTGCAGATTTTGCAGCAGATGAAAAATATGTGGCAAATGTGACAAATCCATATCTATGCAAAAAAGCTGTGGCTGCAGAATCACATAATTTCAGTGGCCCTGCCTATACCCCTACCCATCCCCAAACCCCCAAAACACCCGCACCCACCCCCAAACCCTAAAAAGGCTCCTACCACCCAATACCCTTACCCATTCCTAAACCTTAAAAACACCCTTAACACCCAATATCCTTACTCAACCCTAAACCCTAAAGACACCCTTACCACCAATACCCTTACCCATCCCTAAAAACACCCCTACCACCCAATACCCTTACCCATCCTTAAACTCTAAAAACACCATTACCACCCAAAACCACTACCCACCTCAACCCCTACATTATATCACGTATATATGTGTGTGTGTGTATATGTATATCTATCTATCTATATCTATCTATATCTATCTATCTATCTATATCTATATCATGTGATCAAGGTCCGGCTGGACCGAAACGCGTTATGGCCGACAAATAAAGCATCATCTCAAAAGCACGTACCTGGTGGTCCGCGTCTGCTTGGCTGAAAAGATATGGATAAGCGAGGAGCAGCGTTTGGAGATATATATATATATATATATATATATATATATATATATATATATATATATATATATATATTCACTGAAAAAACCATAGGTTTTAGGGACAGTTATAGTTAGTTGGACATTTCACTCGTACAAAACCCGTGAAATTCCCCGTTATAGTTAGTTCAGCTAACTATAACTCGCGCCCCCGCAATGCACTGCTGATGACGTCACATATTACATCACTCATGACATGGTCAGTGACATCACTGATGACATCACCGATGACATCTCAAATGACATCACTGATGACATCATCCAGTGACTGTGTGTTTCTATAAAGTTTAAATATGTTTAATATATATGCCAAGGTGTATTGAAGAATGAGTGGGTGTATAAGTGTCTGGATGGATGATTTAGTAGGTGCGTGACTGACTCTATAAGTGAGTGATTAAACGTATCTTACTGAATGCATGGGTTAGTGACTAAACTGTGAATGTCTGTATCCGTCTGTCTGTTGGTGTGTAAGCGGCTGCATGGGTTTGCGAATAGCTACATGAGTGTCTACATGGGTTATTGATTGGTTGTCTGAGTATCTGTATAGGTGCCTGAGTGTTTGTGTGGGTGGGGTGTGTGTGAGTGCGTATAGATGTGTGAGTGGGTGATTCACTGGGTGCATGGTTTCAAGAGTGCATCTGTGATGGACTGTATGGGTGGGTGAGTGTGTGTGTATGGGTGTGTTAGTGAGTGAATGTATATCTTAGTGGTACATGTGTGAGTAACTAATATGTCAAAGGCAGTATATATGTGTGTTGGAGTATATAAATGGCTATAAGTGAGAGTGTGTGATTGTGAGAGTGGCTGTATAGATGAGTGTGTACTTGTATCAGTGATTGTATAAGAGCGTAAGAATGTGCTAGTATTTGTATGAGTAAGTGAGCTGGTGTGTGTATAACTGTATAGGTGAGTAAATGGCAGTGTGATTAATTATTTGCATGACTGACTAGGTGTGTGAGTACCTCTATGGATGAGTGGCGGTGTGTGAGTGTCTATGTAGGTGTATAAGTGCATATGAAAGTCCTGTACTGAGTGACCGTAAGTATGAGTGACTGTAGAGGTTGAGTGAGTGGATGTGTGTGTAGACCTAAGAATCAGTGAGTGTGTATGTAGTTATTGGTGTTGGAGTGTCTATGGTTTTGACAATGGCAGTCTGTAATTTACAGTGGGTGTATCAAAAGTTATATTAGGGTGTGAGAAGATGCATCAAATTATCACATGGATGATGTCATCAGTGATGTCATTTGAGATGTCATCAGTGATGTCATCAGTGATGTCACTGACCATGTCATGAGTGATGTAATATGTGACGTCATCAGCAGTGCATTGCGGGGGCGCGAGTTATAGTTAGCTGAACTAACTATAACGGGTGAATTTCACGGGTTTTGTACGAGTGAAATGTCCAACTAACTATAACTGTCCCTAAAACCTATGGTTTTTTCAGTGAATTTCAAAGGTTTTTTAAATGCTAATTTCTAACTATAACGTGTCTGAAACCTATGGTTTTTTCAGTGAATTTCAAAGGTTTTTTAAATGCTAATTTCTAACTATAACGTGCCTGAAACCTATGGTTTTTTAAGTGAATTTCAAAGGTTTTTTAAATGCTAGTTTGTAACTATGCCTACAGAGGTAGGACATTTGAAGAAAGAAGAAAAACGCCCTGAAAGAAGCAAAAGAAATGCAGAAAGAAGCAACAGAAGTCCACAAAGACGAAGAAAAGTGCAGGAAGAAGCAAAAGATGTGCAGAAAGAACCAACAGAGGAGCAGAAAGAGGTCTTGTTCCAAAATCATCCTGTGCCCACAACTTTTCCAACGTGTACTGGTGATAACTGACTCTGACTAACCAGAGCCAGTGCTATGCTAAAACACACTTAGAATACAGTTAAAACACCTACATACACTAGGGAACACTATGTGTTGGGGTACCCCTGTGATTAGCATGACCTCCTCTGTAAGTCCCTAGTACATAATAGGGCAGGGGCATTAAAACTACCTCTTAAAACGAGCTACAGGGCGCGTTTGCACAGTGGTGAAGGGTGGGGGTGCCTGAGGTGACATGTGTGCAAACGCGCCCCGTGGCACGCTTTAAGTTGCGGGATTAGTCCTCTTGAATCCTGAGTGTCCTTAGGGCCCAACTAGCCCCCCAGGTACCTACAGTTAGGACCACAGAGCTGAGTTGCAGAGAGGCGTTCCCAAGGCCACGCACCTTTTTCACCTCTCTGCAACGCAACTCTGTTGTGCTTACTGAAGGTACCTGGTGGGCTAGTTGGACTCCAGGGACCCTCAGGATTGAAGGGGACTTAATCTCCCAACTTAAAACATGCCACGGGGCCTGTTTGCACACATGTCACCTCAAGCCCCGCCCCTTCACCACTGTGCAAACGCGCCCCGTGGCGCGTTTTAATTTGGGGGATTAAGTCCCCTTGAATCATGAGCGTCCCTGGGGTCCAACTATCCCACCCTGTACCTCCAGTATGCGCCAGGGAGCTGCGTTGCAGAGAGGTGTTCAGAGGCCACGCCCCTTTTTACACCTCTCTGCAACGCAGCTCTGTGGCGCTTTCTGGACGTACCTGGTGGGCTAGTTGGCCCCCAGGGAGCCAACATTTTAAACTGTGCCGCCCTGCCCAGAAGAGTCAAGGGCAGGGCTCTCCAGTGGTTCACCTCGGAACTCCTAGCTTCCAAGCGTACCTGCCGGAAACTAGAGAAGAAATGGCACAGTGATAAGACACCGGACAGCCACACAGCCCACAAAGACGCCATCCGTAACCACCACCACCTCATCAGGTCCGCCAAGAGAATCTCCTTCAAAGACCGCCTCGACAACAACGCACACAACAGCAAGGAGCTTTTCAACATAGTGAAGGAACTCTCCAATCCCAGCTCCAACACCAACGACATCCCGCCGTCGTAACCCCTGTGCGATTCCCTCGCCACCTTCTTTCACCGCAAGATCGCCGACATCCACGACAGCTTCAACACCCAGACAGCCCCAACACCCAGACAGCCCCAACTAAGATCGATGCACCAGACCCGCCGCACACCATCGACCACGACCCCCTGCCAGCCTGGGCCAGCGTGAACATCGAGGACACCATCAAGACCATGAGCACAATACACTCCGGCTCCCCGTCAGACCCGTTCCCGCACCACATCTTCAACAAAGCCAGCAGCTCCATCGCACCCCACCTGTGCAACGTCATTAATCTCTACTTCGAGACCGCGACCTTCCCAGAGAGCTGGAAACACGCAGAGATCAACGCCCTACTCAAAAAACCCAAGGCGGACCCGAGAGACCTCAAGAACTTCCGGCCCATCTCCCTGCTTCCGTTCCCAGCCAAGGTCATCGAGAAGATCGTCAACAAACAGCTAACCCGATACCTCGAAGAAAACAGCATCCTGGACCCATCCCAATCAGGGTTCCGCAGCAACCACAGCACTGAGACTGCCCTCATCGCCGCCACCGACGACATCAGGATCCTGCTGGACAATGGTGAGACCGCAGCCCTCATCCTGCTGGACCTCTCCGCCGCCTTCGACACTCCTCTGCCACCGCACTCTACGCGCACGCCCACGACGCAGGGATCCGAGACAAGGCCCTGGAATGGACCACCTCCTTCCTCGACGGCAGAACCCAGAGAGTCCGCCTCCCACCTTTTCCGATCCGAAGCCTCCGAGATCATCTGCGGCGTACCCCAGGGATCTTCCCTCAGCCCAACACTGTTCAACATCTACATGGCCCCGCTCGCACGCATCGCCAGACAGCACGACCTCAACATTATCTCCTACGCCGACGACACTCAACTGATCCTCTCCCTCACCAAGGACCCCTCGCCGCCAAAGCCAATCTCCATGAAGGAATGAAGGCCGTCGCCGATTGGATGAAGATCAGCCGACTAAAGCTGAACACGGACAAGACGGAGGTCCTCATCCTCGGCTCCAACCCCTCAGCCTGGGACGACTCCTGGTGGCCAACGACGCTGGGAGCAGCCCCGACACCCACCGACCACGCACGCAACCTGGGAGTCATCCTCGACTCAACGCTCTCCATGGCCAAGCAAGTCAACGCAGTCTCTTCCTCCTGCTTCAACACCCTCCGCATGCTTCGCAAGATCTACAGGTGGATCCCGACAGACACAAGAAGAACAGTCACCCAGGCCCTCGTCAGTAGCAGACTTGACTATGGGAACGCCTCTACGCGGGAGCCCCGGCCAAGCTCATCAAGCGACTGCAACGCATACAAAACGCCTCCGCACGCCTGATCCTCGACGTACCACGCCACAGCCACATCACCCCCATTTGAGGAACCTGCACTGGCTCCCCGTCGACAGGAGGATCACCTTCAAACTCCTCATCCACGCACACAAGGCACTCCACAAAACTGGCCCAGCCTACCTCAACAGACGACTCTTCTTCTACGTCCCCAACCGCCAGCTCAGCTCCGCCGACCTCTCCTCGCCACCGTCCCTCGCATTCGAAGAACAACCACCGGCGGCAGATCCTTCTCACACCTCGCCGCCAAGACCTGGAACACCCTTCCACTCAGTCTACGACAGACCCAAGACCTGCTGACCTTCAGGAGGCTACTCAAGACCTGGCTGTTCGACCAGTAGCAGCACCCCCCCCCCCTTCCCTCTCCCCAGCGCCTTGAGACCCTCGCGGGTAAGTAGTGCGCTCTACAAATTCTGTGATTGATTGATTGATTGATCATTGTAAAGTCGGGTCAGTGGGGCCTTGAGATTAGTATCGTAGAATTGGGACGGATCTGGAGTTATGTATATGCCTAGATATCGGAATCCCTCAGTCGCAACAGTGATTTTATTGTCTTTGGGTGTCCGTGGTGGGGGTCCTTGAAGCATGTATAGTATGGATTTTGCCCATTTGATAGTATAGCCTGAGTGTTTACTGAAAATTGCGAAGATGTGAAGGATCTTGTGGATCGAAGCTGTTGGGGCCGCAACATATAATAAAATATCCGCATACAGGGAAATTCTATCTTCATGCTGTTCTGTCCATTTCAGCCCTCTGATCATGGTGTCCTCCCTCACCCATGTTGCTAATGGTTCCAGTATCAAGGCGAATATAAGGGGTGACGGGGGCAGCCCTGTCAGGTTCCCCTACCTAGTCCAAATTGCCGGGACGTGTGTTGGTTGACGACTATTTGTGCTGTCGGGTCTGCGTATAGTAATTTTACCCAATTTACATATGTGGGGCCGAAACCCATGCGCGTGAGGACAGCCAATAAATAAGGCCATTCGATCGTGTCGAATGCCATTTTTGCGTCTAATGACAACAGGGCTGCATCCTCTTGAATTGTGTTAGCCCTTCCTAGTACCCCATGCAGTCTCCTAAGATTGAGGGCTGTGTTTCGACCATGCATAAAGCCTGATTGATCTGGATGCACAAGTTTACAAATGATAGGAATCAGGCGGTTAGCCAACACCTTGGCTAGGATTTTGGTTTCAGCATTTAGCAGTGAGATGGGTCGGTGTGAATCGCACCTCACCGCTGGTTTACCTTGCTTGTGTATCACTACGATAGAGGCGAGCCTTAAATCACTTGGGAGGGAACATTTCTGGTAGCTCTCTAAGTACATGGCCAGGAGCGCAGGTGTTATCTTGGAGGTCGTTAGCTTGAACAGCTCTATTGGGAGCCCGTTGGGTCCCATATCTTTTCCCGATTTTATCCCTCTTATAGCGAGTGCTAATTCCTCCTCTGTGGGGTCACCCTCTAGGGATTCGCGATCCTCTGGGGTCAGGGTATTGACTGGAATAGTGGCCAGCAGGTCTCTGGAGTTCGTGGATGTTGTTGTGGTGGCAGAAGAATATATTAGGGCAAAGTGAGAGGCGAATGCCTCAGCGATCTTTTGTGGGTCTCTCAACAGTTCCCCTGCTTCTCCTTCTATGAGGGGCACCCATCTCTGAGCAGAGTTGCGCCTCTCCAGCCATGCAAGCAATTTCCCAGTTTTATCGCCCAGTTCATAGATTTTATGTTAGGCGGCCTTTTGTTTAGATCTAGCTGCCTCCGTTGCTAGCTGTCTGTAATCTTTTCTTTTCAGATTGAGGGCGTGTCTAACTAGATCATCATCTGTGGATGCCACCGTGCCCTCCAGCTCGGTGCGTAGGTGCATCCAAGCCGCTTAGCGGGGCCCACTTATTTCTCTGGTGCCGCCTGCGGAGGTTGAGTGTTGCCTGTTGTGTCAGCCCGGCTTAGAGGTGGCTTTGCCCTTTCTTGAAGCACGACGAGCTTCTGAGATTGTGTCGATCTCGTGGGTCTTGCGGAGACTAGGTACGACTGAGTTTTACCACAAGGGCCGCTGTTGCGTCTCCCTTCTACCCCACCTAGGAGTCGTGTGTTTTCCTTTTTGCTTCCCCCTGTGGATGGATCTATCGCGGGCCCATTTCGCCCCCCGCCTTCGCGGCTCCGTCGTTGGTAATCAACCGGGCCTCGATGTGGCGCTTCAGAGTCTCGCTCCTCGCCCGTGCGGATCTGGGCGAATCTCCGTGCTCCCGATCTTCTCGGCACTTGGCTCAAATAGTGTCCGAGTTACGAGGACCTTGTGGGGTTAATTACAGCTCCTTATGCTCGAATCATTGCTCGGATTTTCAGACTTTCCGGACGTGGTACGCCGGAGCCTAGCTAATTCGCAGCCATCTTCCACGGCAGTTGGCCACGCCCCCCAGAACAATTGTTTTTAAATCACTTCCAGTTTTAGCCAATAGTGCTGGCCCATTGTTTTCTAAAATGGCCCATGGTTCCCACAAAACCTCTTTGGAAGACGTTGCAAGACTCCTTGAAAAGCTGCTTGCCATCCCAACTAGTTCAGAAGTTTATACCTCAGTTATTGTCCTTAAGAGAAGTATAACTTTTCTTGCCATTTACATAGAAGTGTAAAATTGATGCCAGCAGAAAATATTAAGAGTAATTTGCCCTTAAATTCTGTGCAACGAGAGAGGCTAAAAGAATATGCTTTATTTGCACATTGCTGACTTTTCTTTTCAGCACAAATTCAACCTGCACCTCAGAAGACTTTCTTCTTTATTATTTGCAGAAAAGTTCATAATTTCATAATCGCTGTAAAAAAAAATACATTTTAAAATTCACATTGCAGCTTTTTCTCCTACCTCACATTTTCCAGTTCCCAACTATCCTGATCTGATAGAGACATCTAGCCGCAGATTCCTTACATTTGAATTTCCCTGGCGTCAGACTGGATCCGGAAGATTTTTCTTCGTGCAATACCCTTGCGCGCCAGTAGGTGGCGTGGGTCAGCTCCGCGTGACATCGTCAGCGTCGTCTCCGCCGTTGTGATGTCTGCGTCACCTATATAGGTGCCATCTCGGCGCACTGATGCCAGTTCTTTTTTTTCCGTGTCAGTTAGCGCAAATCGGTGAAGAGAGCTACCCTCTGTCACTTTTTGACTAGCCTTTTTCGACTTTTTGTCGATGATTTTTTTGTGTGTAGAATGTCTAAGAAGGCTTCCGGATTCAAGCCATCTGGCGTTTGTCACCGCACCATGTCGGTAACGGATCCACACCTGGTGTGCCTTTGGTGCCTGGAGAACGGCCACTATTCAAAGTCATGCTCCGACTGCCGGGCCATGGCTCTGAAAGCTTTTAGGGAGCAGTCCCTAAAGCTATTTGCAGGCCGGCGCTCCGCACCGCGTCGTTTTCCCCAGAGGTCTCGTTCTCGGTCCCGGTCGAGAGGAAGGTCCAGGCACTGCTCCGGAAGCCCTAAGTCTTCGTCCTCACACTCAAAGTCTTCCAGTCAGTCAGGTAAGAAGCACAAGAAGTCAAAGCATGCTTCGACTTCTGTCAGTCAGCTGATGCGACAGAGGAGTCTCAGCATTCTAGGCCTCATTTGGCTGAAGCTGCGCCTGGGTCGACTCCACGCTTCCCCGCCTTCTCGGGAGCCGGAGCAACCTCCCACCCAACTCAACAAATTCTGTGATGCCATGTGCCTCATATTTGGGTGGCCTGACCCTGCCGTCGCACCTTTGGGCCCCTCGGGGCTCCATCGGGTTCTGCGCTCGCAGCTTGGCCCCGGCTCTGATGACCCCCCCATGGATCCGGTAATGGGTCTGGGCCGACGCCTGTTGTGCCACTGCGACCTTTCCCAGAGCTGGCCCCAACACCGAGACTCCTGACGCTACAGGTGGCGCCAGCCCCATTCTTACCCCAATGACCCAGAGCTGTATCGCACCTACGGATGCCGATTCCGGCGCCGACAGCAACCTTGGGTCCTAGGTCGGTTCCTCAGCCTTATTTTGAATGCTAGGAATGGAGGAAGATTGGGAGGGGTCGCTGGAATTTAAAAGACCAGCTTCTGGCCTGTTTTTTTCCCCTACCGTGGCTATGGAGGAGGGAGCTTCATATGCTATGGTGGTAAGAAGGGCAGCTGAGGTCCTGAACCTTCAGCTTCCTTCTGTGGAAGTTAAGACGAACATCTTGACAAAGATCTTGCAGCCGGGTGTTTCCGCCTCTGAGCCCCTCCTGCCATTCAATTAGGCCTTAACTGATGTCCTTCTGGGAACCTGGTCCAAGCCTAGCTCAGGGGCACCTGTGAATAGGACAATCGCCCACTGCCATCATCCTGCACTGGGCGACCCAAATTTCCTCACCCACCACCATACCCCCAAAAGCTTGGTGGTCCAAGCCTCTACCTCACAAGGAACGTTTCCTTCAGCACCCCCGGACAAGGGAATTTAAGAGGCTGGATAGTTGGGGTAATAAAATATTTTCTTCCGCCACCTTTGCATCTCGCTTGGTGAACACCATATGCCTATTGGTCCGTTATTCCCAATTCCTGTGGGAAACGATTGCGCAAGTGCTGCCTCAGGTCCTGGAGGAGTCCCGGGCCATCCTCTATCAAGCGGTATCAGATGGGAGAGATGCATCATAGTTTGCCATTTGTTGAGGGCTTGACACGACCGACTCTCTGGGCAGAGCGATGTCATCGACGGTGGCTGCTCGATGCCATGCTTGGCTGAGATTTTCTGGCTTTTCTGGGGCTGTCCAGGCTTTCCTCATGTACATGCCCTTTGATGGCACCCGTCTCTTTGGAGACAAAGCAGACATGGCCTTAGAGTGCTTCAAGGGCTCACAGGCTACAGCCAAGTCCTTGGGCATCTCAGTGGCCACACGTCCCGTCTGCTTTTCGTCACTTTTGTGGCTACGGAAGGGGCTTTCAGCTGCGACAGCCATACCCCAACCACAAGGCCGTGCAAGTTCAGCAACCTCTATGCGGCCGTGGGCGCGGCTCGTTCCATACCCGTGGGTCAGGTGGCCAGAGTTTGGATCAGTCCACCACCCCCATTGTCCCCTCAGCTTCCATACCCTCCTTGTCCGGCCCTTTAAGATCATAGGCGGCCAGTTGGTGGCAGGATCAACCATCACCTCCACCACTGGTAAAACATCACGTCGGACAGATGGGTTCTTCAGATAGTGCAAAGGGGCTACTCCCTCCTCTTCACGACTACCCATCCGTCCATGCCTCCAACTTAACTACCGGCTGATGGAGAATCACTTGACTTTGCTTCAGGAGGAAGTCATTACTCTCCTGGTCAAGGGAGCCATAGAGAGAGTTCCGATGACAGATGAAGGCTGTGGTTGTTATTCCCGCTACTTCCTGGACCTGAAAATGGGCAAGAGCCTTTGTCCTATCCTGGATCTCCGAGCCTTCAATTACTTCCTCAAAAAGGAAAAGTTCAAGATGCTCACTCTGGCTCAGGTCTTATCTGCCCTAGACCCAGGAGACTGGATGGTAGCGTTGAACCTGCCGGATGCTTATTTTGTCATTCCCGTCCTGCCTGCCCACCAGTGCTATCTGCGGTTTATGGTACGCCACGAGCACTTTCAGTTCACTGTGCTCCCCTTTGACCTTACCTGCGCCCCTCGGGTGTTCACCAAGTTGACGCCAGTGGTGGCAGCCCATCTGCGCAAATCAGGGGTGCCAGTCTTCCCCTATCTCGATGACTGGCTGGTGAAGGCGAGTTCGCCCCCGGCTGTCGTCTCCCACCTCCAGACTATGGCGCACCTTCTGCACTCACTGGGGCTCTCTATCAGCATGTGGAAGTCACACCTGACTCCATCCCAGACGCTCCTTTTCATCGGAGCTGTTCTGGATACAGGGCAGGTTCGGGCCTATCCTCCCGAACGGTGAGTCCAGGATATTCAGGCTATGACACCGATGTTTCTGCCTCTATCCTGGATTTCAGTGAGAATGACTCTGAAGCTGCTGAGCCTCATGGCCTCCTGCATCCTGCTATTCAGGACCCCTCTCCCTTCCCCAACCAGACCACACAGTAGTGACAGAAGCGTCACTCCTGGGATGGGGCGGCCATCTGGGAGAGTTGGAGATCAGAGGACTCTGGTCTCCGGCCGAATCCGGACTCCACATCAGCTTGTTGGAGCTCCGAGCGATTCGCTTGGCATTGAAAGCCTTTCTTCCTTCAATCAAGGGAAAGCTGGTTCAACTGTTCACGGGCAACTCCACCGCCATGTGGTACTGCAACAAACAGGGCGGAGTGGGGTCATGGACCCTTTGTCAAGAGGCCCTGCGTCTCTGGATGTGGCTGGAACAGCAGGTCATTTCCCTGGTGGTTCAACACCTGGCAGGTTCTCTGAACGCCAAGACTGACGAACTCAGCTTTCGATGCCTGGTGGATCACAAATAGCGTCTCCATCCGGAGGTGGCGCAAGATCTCTTTCAGCAGTGGGGAGAGCCTTGATTAGATCTGTTCGCCTCCACCGAGAATGCGCAATGTCAGCAGTTTTGCACACTTGAGTTTCCAAAGCTGCACTCGCTGGACTATGCTTTTCGTCTCGAGTGGAGTTCAGGCCTCATGTACGCCTTTCCGCCTATACCACTCCTGTCCAGAGTGCTCAAGAAGATCAGGCGTGACCGGGCCCAAGTCATTCTTGTGGCTCCGGACTGGGCACGGAGAGTCTGGTATCCCGAGCTTCTACAAATGAGCATCTATCCTCCGATCAGGCTGCCCCCTTCAGGAGGGTTTTCTGTCGCAGCAGCAGGGGAGGGTCCTCCACCCAAACCTGCCAACTCTACGCCTTCTTGCATGGAGATTGATTGGCAGCAATTGACTGAATTCGACCTTCCTCCTGAAGTCTGTTAAGGTATTTTGGCAGCCAGGGGTCCCTCTACCAAGACCATGTACCTCTTTGTAAAATATTGTACAGAAAGATCTATTGATTCTCTTTCTGCTTCCCTCTCTCAAGTCCTTCTTTTTATTTTTGACCCTTGCCCAGCAGAACTCTGCTCTGGGCACTCTCAAAGGGTATCTTTCGGCCCGTCTGCCGTCCTGAGGCTGCCAGACCAACCCTCTTTATTTAAATCCCCTATTGTAAATGGATTTCTGAAGGGGCTTGAACATATGTTTCCAACTGCCCCTTTCATTATGCCCCAGTGGGACATTAATTTGGTTCTCACCTTCCTGATGTGTGCTCCGTTCGAGCCTCGGCACAACTGCCCCCTCCGACAGCTTACCATTAAAACAGCCTTTCTAGTGACAATAAATTCTGCCAGGAGGGTGACCGAATTGCAGGCTGTCATCCAAGCCTCCTTACCTGACCTTCTTCCCTGAAATGTTGGTGCTTTGCACTAGGACCACTTTCTTACCAAAAGTAATAACACCATTCCACATAGGGCAATCTGTCACCTTGCCCACTTTCTACACTCCTCCGAACCCCTCTAAAGAGGGGGACTATCTCAGAAGAGGACTATCTCACGATGACTCGTCCTCTGCATCAAAATTTGCTACGCTCTGGCCAAGAAGCTGCCTCCTGAATGCTTAAGGGCTCATTCCACCAGAGCTAAGGCTACTGCCACGGCTTTGCAACGTGACATTCCAGTCCTTGATATTTGTCAGGTAGCAGCGTGGGCATCCCTGCACACGTTTACCAAACACTACTGACTGGACAGTCAAGTTCGAAGAGACGGCCTTTTTGGCTGCTCTGTCCTGCAGGACTTCCTGGTCTAAACTTGTCTGTAGTCCCTCCCCTGGGGATGGTATTGCTTGGGTATCTATTCAAAGATAAGGAATCTGAGGGTACAAGTCTCTATCTAATGGGCAAGTTACTTACCTTTGGTAAGGCCTTATCTGGTAGAGACATGAACCAGCCGCAGATTCCTTACTGACCCGCTCATCCTCCCCACACTGCAGACAGGTTTTTAGGGTCAGGGTTGTTCTCTTTAGGGGCCCTAGTTGTTCAGAAACACATCAATGTCAGTGCACTTTAAGGCTCTGCTCTCCTGGCGTGGAAAGTCGTGAAAAGTAATTGACGTCAGGGCGCCGAGTTGACGCCAATAAAGGTGGCGCGAACATCACAGTGGTGGAGACGACGCCGACAACGCCATGCAGAGCTGGCCGACCGCCACCTACTGGCGCAAGGGTATTGCTTGAAGAAAAATCTTCCGGATCCAGTCTGATGCCTGGGAAATTCAAAGGAAAGGAATCTGCGGCTAGATCATGTCTGTACCAGATAAGGCGTTATCGAAGGTAAGTAACTTGTCCTTTAAAACCAAAAAAAGAAAGCAAATACACCATTTCCTGGCAAAGAGGGGGCACTTTGCACATGGTGAAACATCCATTTTCGGTCAAATATTTCCCAGCAGAAATGCGTTTGACATTAGACTCAAATATCTAACACAGAGGAAACGTGCACTGACAAAGCCAAAAGGAATTCCTTTTTAAAATATTAGAAAAAAGCCTGCTGCAGTGAAAACCAAAGCAAAAATGAAAAGATTGCTTTCTATATACAGTGGATCTTTAAGACAAATAATTTAGTTTTTGATGATTGAGTGTACTATTGGGATGTAAAATAGCCCCTCATACATTGTAGTGCAAGCTCTCCATAAGAGGTGGAATGACACACCAAACAGCCAGTAGCATGAGGTGAGAGAGAATACTCCTATGGGTGGAGCAAAGCCCACTCTATCTATATTTTCTGGAATTGGTTAAAAATAGGTCATGCATAGCGAATCTAATTAATGTGACTGCAAAAGCTGATTTGTGGTCGGGATCATTCCTCCTTATGGAAGTGAGGAGCAGTTGAGCTGCAACAGGAGCTCAGTTTAGCATTTATCTGCTATACGTGACTGTCAGACTCACTTTTGCATTTAGGTGAATAGTCTTCAGTCTCTCCTCGAACCCCCAAGGGAGTTCAGGGAGACTTAATTTTATTTTTTTTGCGGGACATGGCAGTGAGATTTGTGCAGTTAATTTTTACCATGGCTGGTGTGCGCAATTTTACATCACGATCTTAAATGCATCTCAGTGGAGCTAGGTAAAAACATAAGTAAACAAATTTGCTTTAAATGGCTTCACTTCATGTTCCTGTATAGTAGGTTACTCTTAATGGTTCTTTGCCTTGTTCATACTCCATTACCTGAAATAGGTAAAGCGCACAGTGTTCTCAAATGAATGTTGCCATTTTGAAGAAGAAAAACTAATAATTTTAGAATTTGTACTGCAGCAGGCAAACCTCTGCATAATGATTTGTAGGTGTGGGACCTTAAGATAATGATCACCAGTATATTTTAATTTTTCCTTTGGTTGAATGGTCTGGAATAGTTATTTGAATTGCAATCCACTGGTGATTGAACATTATGAGTGTCTATAATATTTCAAAGTTTGTTCACTCATAAACATAATTATGTGGAAACTTTTTTATTCCTTATTTTTTAAGATGTTCTTGGATGTTTTACAAAGTGTTTAAATAATTATTTAATGTTTTGTTTGCATTTAGTGTCCTACAAAATCTAAGGGCACTGGTTGCCATGAATGAAAACCTAAAAAGTCAAGAGCAAGAATTTCGATCACACTGTAGGGTAAGTATCCGATAGAGTGCAGAGTTTACATTCTTGTGGTTTTGGAGATAGTGTGAGCAGATGGTGTGCTATACAAGTGCTAATAAACACTAATAATAAGAATTGCAGTCTGTGAAACGTTCTCTATAAATATTTTTTGATAGACACAATGCAGATTCCTAATCTTTTAAATATACCCCAGGTGTCAAACTGGATCTGGAAACTTTTGATCAGTACCTCTATGCACCAGTAAGAGGCACCGTGCAGCTCCACACTGACGCAGTTCTGCTTTGCAATTGACGTAAGGGGCCAGTATACCCGCCACTTCCATGCTAACTTCAGTTCCTTTCTTTCTTCTCCATCCGATGCAGATCCGGAGCTACCTTTCGTCTCTTTCCCGACCCGTTTACCCCAACTTTCACAATGTGTAAGGGGCATGTCACTTCGCAAGACGACAGGGTTCAAACCTTGTAAGTGATGTTGCAACCAAATCGCTGTGACAAATCCTCATCAGGTTTGTCTGTGGTGCCGGGGGTAGAGTTTGACCTTAAGGTCTGCAGTGACTGTATGTCAATTAATCTGTAGACCATACAAGACTGCAAGACGAAATGGATTTATATGTCCCCAAGCATCGGAAAACTCCACTGGTCCAAGTCGCAGGAGTCGATCCCAAGGTCAATCACCATCACGCTGCAAATCCTCGGGTAATTTGAAGAAAAAACATTAGAAAATCCAAGTAGGGCTCTGCCTCTTCCCACCACCTTGTACACCTGAGAAGATATGAGGACGCTCCATGCGTCCCCATCTTGCCTCAGAAGTTGGTCGACGTTTGCGCCCATACTGCTACTTATTCCGTCACAACCCCAGTTTCCAGGGCCATCTGCGAGACCAAGACAGATCCAAGTGTTTTATGAGGTCATGCTCTGACTCTTCGGATCCCTCTGGCACGTCTCCGGGCCCCAAGGAGTTGAGAGATCCTCCATCTGCAAAACCGCTAGTGGGTTCACATTCAGCGCAAGTTGGACCATTCGTACCCATCACTGGTACTCTTCCAGTGCCTGTACCGACACCATCTCCACAACCCTTGCCGGTTTCCAGAATGTCAGCGCCGACTCCATCAACACCGGAGGATGAGATACCCATTATGCTCTCCTACTCTGATCTTGACCATGTCTGCACTCACTTTCTGTTGAACCGCAACCTTCCCCTTCTGACCCACTAATCATCCCACCTCTGCAAAGTAGGTCTCATACGCCACATTCTTTGTTTGGGATAGAGTTTAATAATGACTTTAATGCAGGTGATGAAATTGGCCAACACTGCCACAAAGAAAACTAGTATGATGACCTCTAGGATGTCAGTGGTCTTGACACCTCTCCTGATTACAGCCTCTCACCCCCAGATCATGCAACTGAGGAAAGTGTTTCCTTTGCAATAGTCATGCGGACGGCAGCCAGAGTTCTCGACCTCAAACTCCCCACCTTAGAGGTCAAAACTAATATCCTGACAAAAGTCCTCCAGCCGACCAAAACAATATTGAACCTCTGCTGATTTTCACTGACTCACTCACTGATAGCCTCTTATTGGCTTGGGCCAAACCTTTTCTGGTTCCCCAATAAATTGTGAGGCGCCACCGACCTATCCCAGGCGACCATGCTTTTTTATCTATGCACCCCTCTCCTGAAAAGCTTGGTGATGCAGGCTTCCACCAGCCAGATAAATCCTAACACCTTCCTGACTGCTCACCCGGATAGGGAGTCCAAGAGAATGGAGACCTTCTGGAAGATGGAATTTTCTTCCACTAGTTTGACCCCCCTGGTCGATTAATGCCAGTTGCCTGCTGGGCTGCTATTCCCACACTCTCTGGGATTCAGTTGCTCAAATCCTCCCAGGTGTACCCAAAGACATTTGTCCTGTACTGAACAAAGCCATGCAGGATGGCTGTGATGCTGCCAAGTTTAATCCACTGTGGCCTGGATACCACATATGCCATTGGACGAGCAATGGACACTATTGTCGCTATTTAATACTGTGCCTTGTTGACAGGCTTTTCAGGCGATGTCCAATCGTCCATTATGGACATGCTTTTTGATGGAACATGCCTCTGTGGGGGCAAAGCAGAACCTGCGCTTAAAAGCTTCAAAGAGAGTAGGGCCACAGCGCACGCCTTGGGCCTGTGTGCTCCACAACATCAACCGCATCAGTCTTTCTGATTTTTCATGATTGTGGCAGAGGTGAATCATACAGACAGCCACTTGCTCTACATGCCAATCCTCTTTAGTGTGCTTTAGTGGAGTACAGCAACCCGGTTGGCAGCAGGATTCAATGATTTCTACCAGGCTGGCGGGCCATAACATCAGGCAGATGTGTCTTAGGGTGTGCGCACTAACCTTCATAGGCACTCTGCCGCACATTTCACCATCGGAATGGCTGACAGAGGACCAGCTGTCCATGCTATTGCAGAAAGTGCAAGCCCTTTTGGCCAAAGGGTCTATAGCTAGGGTGCTTGCTCAAGAAGTGGGTCATAGCTGTTACTCCTGCTACGTTCTGGTGCCAAAGACTGACAGAGGCCTTCGTCCTAGTTTAGACTTATGCCACTGCAAAGCCTTCCTCCTGAGGGACAAATTCAAAATGCTCTCCCTAGCCCATGTCTTGTCTGCTCTCCACCCTGGAAACAAGATGGTGGCGCTGGAACTGCAGGATGCCTATTTCCATACATACATCCTGCAGGCCCTTCGCCACTACATGCAGTATGTGGTGGGACAGGAGCATTTTCAGTTCACTGTGCTCCCCTTCGGTCTCTTCAGTACCCTCGGGTGTCATCAAAAGTGACGGCAGCAGCACTTCTTAAGAGGTCAGGGGTCTCAGTCTTCCCCTACTTCGATTACTGGCTGTTAAAGGCAGGCTCACCCCAGGCAGTCATCAACCACTTTCAGACTACAGAGAACCTCCTGTCATCTTCGAGGCTCACTATCAATGTGCCGAAGTCACACCTTACTCCTTCTCAGATGCTTCCCTTCATTGGAGCCATTTTGGACATGATTTGGATCTGATAGAGCTGTCTAGCCGCAGATTCCTTACCTTTGAATTATCCCCAGGCGCAAGACTGGATCTGGAAATTTTTCTGCAGCAGTACCGCTGCGTGTTAGTAGAGGGTGTCAAGTGACTCCGTAACGATGTCATCCACCGGATGTGACATTGTCAGATTCTATATTAGCCCTCCCCTTACACGCTGACGTTAGTTTCTTCCTTTCGGCACTTCCATGCGGATCCAGAGAGCGGTACCTCTGGCCATTGGCGGTGCAAAAGAGGTCTTCATCCAGGAGGATAGTCTTCTGTATTTAGATCTGCTACATGCAGACCAAGAAGCACCCTCCAGAAGGATTGAGCGCCCATTCCACAAGGGCAAAGGCTGCTACCACTGTGCTGGCACACGGAGTGCAAGTCCTGGATATTTGTCAAGCTGCAATGTGGGACAAAGCATTATTGCCTTGACAACCAGGTCCTGTAGGACTTTTTGGTCGGAGTTGTAGGAAAGTGCCCCTTTTTGCATGGTTACCCCCCACTTTTTGCCTGGGCTCTGATGCAACTTGACTTGATGTGCCCTGGGTCCCTGCCAATCAGAGTTGGTCATTACGAACTCCACAGCTCCATAATGGCTTTACTGAAACCTGGGAAGTTTGGTAGCAAACTTCTCAGCACATTAAAGCCCCACTGATGCCAGTGTGGGATTTAATGTAAAATTCACTCAGCGGGCATCTTAGAGATGCGCCCTGAAAAACGACCAGCCCTGGTGTCGTTCCTGAATGGCTGCCCGCCATTTGCCACCACCAGACAGGTTTCTGGACCCCTGGCTAGAGGGCCTCTGCTCTCTGGGTCCAGAAACAAAGCCCATCCTGGGCAGAGGTGTCATGCCTCCTCCCCCAAGACCATGGGGTCCACGAAGGGGAATCTTCAAAGGTATGCCGCCTTTGTAAGCTGTCCCTGCCTTTTGCTGCCCCCATCAACTGTCTCCCACTGGTTCTGACCCCCACTTTGGGCAGGAGAATTGTCGGGAAAACCAAGTTAGGAGGAGAGGTGTGCCCACCTTTGCCAACCCCACCCATCAGGTGGGGAAGGCGAGGTGAAGCACACATCTCAGTTCCCTCCATCTTGACGATGAGGGGACCCAGCCAATTAGGGAGAGGCTTATGCCCCCCTCCCACTGGAGGGTGGCATAATGGGAGGTGTACCCACCCCAAGGAAGGGACCCATTGGTCCCGACCTTCACACCCCTGTAAACGCCCCTAAATTTCGTATTTAGGGGCCACCCTGAACCTTGCCTCCTCAGATTCGAGGAAGAAAGAAGGACCGAAGAGCCGTGCTGACCCAGGAAGCAGAGGACACCAACTGCTTTGGCCCCAGCCCTACCGGCCTGTCCCAACTCGGACCTGCCTACAGCTGAAACCCCGGTGTGTTCAGCAGCCAGGAGCCCCCCAGAACCAGAGGACCTGCCCTGCAATCATCTGAAGGACTCTGTCTCCCATGAGCACCGGCTTTGCTCAACCGGATCCAGGCGGCTCCGCGGTTCTGCACCACTCTGCACCCGACGCCCACTTCCTGAGTTCGAGTGGCCCAACACCACGAGGAGGTCTCCCCAGCAATCCTGACCTGGGATCTGGTGATCCTCAAGCTTCAAGCCGACGCCTGCAGCCTCAACCTGAAGGGTCCCTCTGACTGAAGCTGGTAAGAAGACCCGACGCCAAAAGACACCCCTGCACCTGACGCCCCACGGCCTTGTGTGGCCCTACCAATGATGTCAGGCATCCCCATAAGATCCCAACTTACCTCTCCTGACGGTGGTCACCTTCAGGAGGCCTCCCTGCCCAAGCCTTTTCTTCAAACCGGAGATCTCCATTGCAAACCATAGGGCTCCCAACGTCTTCTTGGCACTCTGCATCCCCGCCGCCTCCGTGCCGCTAGTGGTGCAGCTCCTGTGCTGATTGTTGGCCCCTGCAGTGCTGATCTTAACCTGGGGTGCTTTGCTCCCCACCCGAGTGGCCTGCTCGTAAAGGGGCCCCTGAACAAAGGCCCCCTCAGCCCCATTGCCCCTGCACTCTACACCCGGCCACCCCAGTGCCGCTGGTTCTAACCCCAGACACCCAGCATTGTAAGTAGTTTATTTACCTGCAGTTTCTTTTGAATACACTAACTGCTGATTCCTCACCGCCCTCTCACCTCCCTGTTCTATGGAATCGGCTCTTTCCTGTCTAAAAAGGTCCCCGATTAGAGATCTGCACACTGGCAGAAATAATTGGTATTTGAGCTCTGCGTCTGAAGGTGCAGACAGTGTCAAAAATGAAACTGATGTCAGCACACTTGGGTGGTGCTTATATGTGGCTTCCTGCAGGGTCAATGTGGAACTGCACTACGACACCTATCGGCACCCAGGGGCTATGCTGAAAACTCCTCTGGATCCAGCGTGGTGTCTGTGGATATTTTAAAGGTGAGGAATCTGCGTTTAGGTAGAGCATCCCCCAGAAAGAGCATTACCAAATGTAAGTAACTTGCTCACCTGCACAAAATTTGCAGTGATGGGCCCAAAGTAGATGAACATTTTTTGGGAAAGTTTCGTACCGATTCGTGGAATGACGGAAAAGTTAGTTCAAAAACAAAAAAAGCCTTTTTATGGAATGTCTGACTGAAACATAAATACATTTTGTTGTGTGATTTTGGGGTCTCCTACCCCCTTTGACCTTGAAACTCCTGGAGACTCCATCCCGCAACAAAACTCATGCCAGGAGAGGCGCGCCTGCAGCCTAGTGTACAAGGGGGTGGGGCCTCCTCCTCACCGCTAAAAGCGCCTCTATTTTCCCACCACACGGGACATTTTGCTGAGTGGTTTTGGGGTCACCTATCCCCTTGCACCTTGAAAACTCCTAGGGACTCCATCCCCCAACGAAACTCATGCTAGTCGGCGTGACTGTAGCCTGGTGCACGAGGGGACGGGCCTCCTCTTCACCGCTAAAACCACCTTTGTCATCCTGACGTACTGGACATTTTGCTGAGTGGTTTCTGGGGCTCTTACCCCCTTGGACCTTGAGGACCTTGAGGATGCCCCCCACCACCTTGTGCACTAGGCTTGAGCCTAGTGCACAATGGGGTGGGGGGCATCCTCCTCATGCACTAAAAGCACCTCTCTTTAATCGCCGCGCGGGATGGGCCCGGGCCAAGGGCGGGCCCAATCTGCGCCCATCATCCCCAGGAAGAGCCAGGGCAGGGCCACCCCCCCACCCCCATGATTCTGTGACCAGGTGCCATGTGCTGTTCTCTTGGTGGTTCATTTTACATCACATCCAAGGTATTGATGCCCTTGATATTCACCTGGATCGCCCCCTCTGTGAACATTGACTTTCCAGGTTGCTGTCCGGATGAGGTAGAATTGCCTGTTTTTCGTAGAGTCACTGGAAACTATAACGGGGAGAACGCTTGCCTGAGCCATGGGGTCGGATTCTTATTATTGTGTGGGGTGCACTTTGTCTTTTAGGTTGTGGGACTGGAGTGGCTAATTTGGTGAAATTGCTGTTACAGTGCCCTGTGGTTCCATTTGGGTGTGTACAAGACTGTTACTGTACTTTTCCCTTATTAACCTCCAGCCATGGGTAAGCGGAAAGCCGCTGATTCTGTCCCCTCTGCTAAAAAACCCAACAAGTGTGCTAAGAGGGCTAAAGATTGCAGCACCCTCAATCAGATTAATCATCTGATTGAGGAGGTTGGGACTATACTGAACCTTCCCGCACCCAGTTTGTCTTGGGACCAGGGAAGAGTGTGAAAGCTACCCTATCTGAAATTTTTGGGAAGAAGCCCGATAGAGTACAAACGGGCATGAGCAAATCCCCTGTGAACCTAGCTCCTGCAGTTAACACTGCTATGGATGGCGAGTTTCCCCCGGTGTGCCATCTTCCCCCACTTGAACCAGTAGTGGTCTGCTCCAACAGGTTCACTCCCTTGATGGAATGTGTTATGGGAGGGCTACCAGCTGCTGTAGGGGTGTAGAGGCTAATAATACCACTCAATCGCATGACGCAACAACCAATTTGAACAAAATTATACTCGCGCTGCGTAATGCAGTTGCTGGCCTAAAAGAGGTGATTAAATACCTGGAATACAAAGTCAACACTACTACCCAAATGCTAGCCCAGGTCACCACCTTGTAGGGTAGTATAGCTAGTTCACCCTCCCACTTTTCCTTGTCCATCCTACTCCGACACAGTTCAGGAGCATAGAACCAGGGAACCCTTGGTTATTAGAAGGGTAGCATCAGCCCACACTGACCACTTAGTCCAAACCACTAGCCCCAGGAAAGGCAACATGAGCCGGCCGCTGAACAGGCTTGCAGACGTGTACATAACCCTCCTGACTATTTTAGTTCTGCAGGCCCTAGCAGAACTATTATTCCTAGGCTCCCAGGAATGGTATATAGAGGAGGGGTACTGGTTGGGTCGTGGTTAGGGACACTAGTGGTTTCACTTTCAGTGAGAGACAAATCCAGATTAGACGCAGCGAGGGTCACTATAATTTCAAGCTAATCAATGTACCAAAACTGGGGCAGGACCGCTTTGAGGGCAGGGAGTCTTTATACAACAAAGTCCTATACTGGCTAATGTGCAATTACCTGTACCACTCAATTATCATGCAAGACATCCTGAAAGTTCATAGTCAGTCTGCAGAGCTCGAGCCATGTGATTCCATTGATGTGTTAGTGGCCTCTAGGGTGCTCCTGAATGGCTTGCTGGCAATTGAAGCCTAAGATAGCCGTACCACAGACAATGGAATCCAGCTTGCTTTTTGTAGCACCAGAGGGAGTGATGGTCAATTCCGATTGAGAGAGGGTGTTTCTAGGAGGGAGCAACAGTTGAGTGGAGTGGATTGACTGCATCCTATGGCTGCCCTTGGCACTCCTGCCCTCCCTGATGCCCACCGTAGCCACCCCTGATGATTTGTCACCTCCAGTGGCAGCAGTGGCAGGTGCTGTCCTAGAGTACAGGGAGGGTCCCATGGGCACCATACCGGAGCAACAGAGACTAATGGGACAACTGCAGATCCTCTACTGGAATGTGGCTGGCTTACATAGCAAGTTGGTTGGTCCACTATGGAGTGACTTCATTAATTTCTTCCATCTTTGCCTCCTCCAGGAGACCTGGGCCTCAGAGCAGTTACACAGGTCTGGTTTTGCTACCTTCTCAGTAGATGCTATCCCTTCCACGTCTGGCTGTCCCTCCTGGGGTCTCCTGATCTGGGTCATAATTTCCCTCAATTGGGTTATTGTGCAACTGAAAATAGAAGGGCTGTTTGAAGTTTTTCCTCAGATCAAGCTGCCTGGTGAGGTAAATGTTGGAAACTCTAGGAGGGCCCTTAAGTGGCCAAAAATCAATTCCTGCCCTATGCGACTTTCCAACATTTATAACCTTTTTGATACAGTTCTCTCTCCCTACTGATACTGGCGAGATTCCCATCTCTACCATCCATGGCCACCTCTTTGGTTCCTTAAGCTGCCTCTTTGAGATGGAGGGGGGCTCTGGTATACCAAAAAAAAGAGCCATTTCTGAGTCCGCCCCCTGGTTTTCTAAATGCTGAGGCCAAAACACGCTTGTTAACTGCCATTAAATCTTTATGTCCTGTGCAGATTTGCGATTTGTACCGCTCTGAGATCGAGAGGGGTAGTGATTATTCTAATTTTCAAAAAGGGTGCCAGATCTGACCCAAGTAATTACAGGCCTAATAGCCTTATTGACATCTTACAGAAGGTGTTTTGTTGCCAGATTTTGGCCAAATTCCGGGCGTGGGCTACCGATTTTAATGTCCTCTCCCTGTTCCAGGTGAGGTTCAGATCTAAGGTGGGTACAGTGGACCAAATATTCAGATTCCTGTTGATACTCAGGAAGTATATCAGGATTCCGAAGGACCATCTCTATGTTGCCTTCATTGACCTGAGAGAAGCTTTCAATCTGGTTCCCAGAGCTTGTCTCTGGGACTCTCTCAGGTCGATGAAGGTCCCACCCTCCTTGGTAGAGATCTTGGTGAGGCTGCATGAGAACAACTATGCTCAAATGCGTTGGGGGAAGGATGGGGCACTAACGGAGATGATTAACGTGACAAGAGAGGTGTGACAAGGTTGCAATCTTGCTCCAATGTTGTCCTCCCTGTTATTGATGCATTAAGCTATCTCCACGATTGTATCAACGACGCCCCTAAACTTGGTGATGTTTCCATCCCAGGCCTGTTGTTTGCCGATGATACGATTCTTATCTCAAGAACCCCTTTTGGGATCCAGAATCCTTTAAACAAAATTCAAGATTTCTGCAATCAAACAATGCTTTAGATTAATGTAAAAAAAACTAAATTCATGACTCTAAGGTCTCACAGATCTTTTCGCAGGCATTTGACACTGTGGACTGTGGTACTTGAAGAAGTAAAGTACTTTGACTACGTTGGTATTAGGTTTAGCAGCTCCCAGTCATGGTCCTCTCACATTGAAAAGTCCAGGGCTATCTTATTACACAAATCAGCTGCTATCGAAGGATGCACAAGGATTCTATTCGGAGGGCAGTATCCACAGCAGTGGAGGTCTATAAAGTTGCAGTTCAGTCGGTTGCACTCTATGGGGCTGAGGTTTGGGGCACCGGTCATTTATATACTCTCAGTCAGACAAAATGATTTTATAAGGTCCCTATTGTCCCTCGCCCAATCTACGCCACTCGTCCCTTTGTACTTCGACTTGGCCTTAAAGCAGATTGATGACCTGGCTGTCCTTATACCTTTGGTATAATGGATTAGGATATGGTCATGCCCAGAGCTTGAATCTTTTGGGCAAGGCCTTTGTGAACTTATCTTACTGGATAGGGACTCAACTGTTCCTTGGCTATCTCACATTAAGAAATGGCTCTTTACCCTGGGTCTCGAAGCCCTGTGGACAAACCCCTCTGCCATCAACTCTTCGAAGAAGGTTCTTATGAAGAAAGCATTTTGGGGGTACATAAAAAGAGAAAGCATGCGGAAAACCAACAGCGACAGCCTTACTGGGAAGTTTTTGCCTATGAAACCTTCACTCCAGTTTGAACCCTACCTTGATAAGGTCTCTCCGCAGTGGGGACAACACTTTTTATTAAATTCAGGGTCGGCACTTTAGCAGTGAACAGCTATACATATAGGTGGAACAAGACGAGTCTTGCGACAAGCATTTGTATCCCATATATTTGGATAGGGTGGAAACCATAGAACATATTTTGTTTTGCTGTCCATCGTATTCCTCAGCGAGAGTAAAACGGTTGAAACCCTATTGTCAGAGTTTGGGGTTCCAGCACTATTTACCTGCTCTGCAAATCCTGAGCTCAGACACGAGCAGATTAACGGTCTTCTGTGTGAGTAGATTTTTTTTTGTTGGCAGTGGGTGTGACCAGGAGGCGATTTGGTTACCCTCTATAACTCCAGAGGCTTGCACTCCCAGACCAATTGCTGGTGAGGGTAATGAGAAGGAAATTCTGCCCTCTGTCATAGTACTAGAGCACCTGCACTTTACCTAAAACCTGGTCGACCTGTGGAATCAGGCCGGGTTTGGTTTGTGTAATTAAGCTGCGATATGTTAGGCCTCGTTGTGACTTCTCGGCACGTGTCAACTATGCAGTCACATTTTAGATAATATTTATGATTCACAAGTTTTATCTTGCATGCTAGCGAGTCTATTTATGAATCTTATTGACGTACCTCTCTTTCTTATGTTTTAGCTGTTCATATGGTCTGTGATTTAATCTAAACACAATTGCTACTGTATTGTGATATTCATGAACTGTACCCCTAGACATGACAGACCATTTTAGGGTTTTGTCTATGGTCTGTCTAGTGAAGTCTTACTGTGTACTCGGGCCAATCGGCCCATGAACAGTTTTATGTAAGATTGCTGTATTGTTCTTGCGAAGTTAATATATATGTTTTAACTTGTTTTTATTGGGTTACTTTATTGGCCTATGGCAGAAATAAAATATTTGTACCAGTACCATTGGAACTGTCCCCGCAAGCGTTATATATAAATCAAATACCAGGCCAAAACAAGCATTTGCAATGCAACAGGTCTCGCATCAGTTAGAGTTAGAGTTATTGGCATTGTAATTACAATTTTGCACGTATCTAAAAAAAAATGAAACGCTCAGGTTGGGTTACCGACATGCGCCATGGAGAGCTAACAACTGGTATACCACAGCATAGACGCTATGATCTAGAGGATAACGCAGCGCCGCAGGTTGTGAAAGTGGAATCGAAATAAAGCTGCAAAACATATTTTCCACGAACAAGGTCTCGCATTTGCTTAAGTTACAGCTATTGGCGTTGTAAATGGCGTTGTAAATGACAATGTCTTTTATCCATGTGGTATGGAGTGTATGTGGTGTGTAGTGAAAATTTACTTGTAGAGCTGTGCAGTGTTTGAATTCCTTAAACTCAAAGAGGTGGTGGTCAGGCAATTAATCACAACTCATTGATGAAGTTATAGTTTAGCGAGATAATTTTTGGAGCTTAACCATGTATATACATCGGCCTTGCTTAGTACCAACTTTAGGGAAAACATGTATTCGGCCTCGGCAGGATGACAGGCTGAGTCGCCCGACCTAGATTTGAACCTGCGACCCAGTGGTGCCACCGAAATCGAAGAACTTTCCCAGTCATTTGAACAGACGGCGGCCAATCTTTGCTAATTCCGTAAGTGTTATAATTTTTAATAAGAAAACCAAAAGAACATTTTAATAGTTAGAAGAAATTACATCAAAAACACACACACACGGTACTCACCGCTTTCCCCATCCTTATTAGATTTAGAGGGCGCCGACCCGCAGGAATCGGACTTTGGGGAGGGACAGTGAACCCCTTAAAGGCACAGGAAACTGTGTCAAACACAACACCCCTCTTAGGTCCGAGATCATTTATTAGTGTTATTATACAAAAGGGCGCCGGGTGCTGTCTTGAACAGCCCTGTAGAGAAAGAAGACACCAGGAACCATATGTAACAGTCCTCCCAGGGAAGGAGACGCTGGTGGCCACATTTATCAACGTCCCGGTTTGGATAGAAGACAAACACATTTCTCCCTTTCCCGACTTGTTAGGTCACAGGATGACAGGCTAGAGTATTATAAGTGTTCTATGGAGGTGAAACAAAGAGTGTGCCGGAGGAAGCTGGTTGCAGCCCTCACTTTTATATCTGGCACTTTGCCGTCACCACGACTGTCACTGCTCCCTTTCATTCTCGCCCCTTACCTGCCAACTGCCTCCGCAGCAGCAGCGCTGAGTGAGGCTCGGTTATGCTTCACTGGGGAAAGGGGAAGTGTGCGGGTTTCGGGTGTGTAAACTTTTGGCAGCCCGTGCCCCAGACAACGCCGGTAAGAGAGTAAGTGGTAAGTGTACGCGGGCCCCTCACACCGCCTTAGCCCCCCTCGCCGCACTCCAGGCCACCGCCGGCAACAGCGCAGGCACACTCGGACTTGCTAAAATCCAATCTGAGAAACACGACTCTTCCAGACAGGGGCCTCCCTGCTTACGTAACTAGGAATGCTCAGGCGCGCGGCCATGTTGGTGAGGTCAAATAAGCGAGTAGAACACATTGAGATGGTGGTTTTGAATATATATGGGACATCTTAAGGTTGGCTCCGCGCGGCGCCAACAGCCAGGTTTGGTTTCTTCTAACTTGCTCGCTATTGAAACGTTACCTTAGTTGCGATACACTACACTGAAGTTAATCAAATGTGTTTGTCTCTTGCGTGGTATACATGCTTAACAAGAGCACCGAGCACTGCTAATTCATAAAGCAAGGGCTGTATTTTTATGGGGTGAATGTTTTATAAGGTTTCCATGCCTTTCCTTTTAATGATTACCCCATTCGCGGGTCACACAGAGCCCGACCCTTCGAGGCACAGCTGCAGACCTCGACCATTTAAAAACAACCTGCGGCGACAATCAAGAGGGCGCCGACTGAGTACCTGAGCGCGCAATGCTGCTGTTCCGGTCTTCATTCTGTCCTCGGCTGGGCATGTCCACGGGGGTGCTGTGTGCTGCACGGAATAACGAGGAGAGGTCGCCGTCGCTCCACTTGGGCTCCTGCTTGACGGCGGCCCGGGCCTGCGGTGCCGCGCCGCAGCTTGTCAGCAGAGTGGCGAGCGTGCCCGCGCCGCAGCTCGTCAGCAGAGTGGAGAGCGTGCTCATGTAGGAGTCCGGATGGGCGGGGCCTAAAGGAGACAGGGAGGGAACACAAAAGCATCACTTTCAATAGAAAGCGAGGCTGGGTGGAGCTTCCACCCCACTTCCAAAGAAACCCGACAGAAAACCGATGACAATAGATCTCGCAGAGCGAGCAGCGCATGCGTTGCAACGCTAGGCGAGACCTAAAAAGGACAGACATTGTGATGTTCAGAAAGTTAGGTGAAGGTACATATTTTCCGTAAAGGGACACAGAGTTATATGTGTCTTGGGTGAGACTTACCCTCATTAAGGGTTTAAAAAGGAAGACAGAAACGCTGGTAATATGTTCCAATATTTGTCTAGTCACTCTGTATTCACAAAGGTTACCAGTAGTCTCTTGAATAAAATTTATCAAAGTAAAAAGTCTCTCCAGCTACCATTAAAAAGCACTTACTCTGGTAATGTTTTTTGTAAAGCAATCCGTTCCTTTCTTCTTTGTCCTGTTTAGGTTTGGTTTTTACAGGCAGCCCTTACTCCAGTGTAGTGAAGACTTTTCTAATGTGAGAAGTTTTCTGTTACACTGAGCATTCACTATAATCTAAGGTTTAAACGCTTATCGTCAAGCCTGGATCTTACAGATGTTTATTTGAGTCTGCATCCCGACGGGCACAATCAAGAAATTGATTTTGTGATCGGCTAGTCTTTGGAAAAAAAAGTCCATCCACCCCAGGTCGTCAATTGGACAGATAATTTTTGTAAACCCATAGTTACTTCACTTCCAGGAAACATGTCATAACGTTAACGTCAGCATTTTTACTAGAGCACATAACCAGGGAAGTATGCAATATTTTATTCCACTCGACCGTACGCACAGCTCACCTATTCACAGTTTCTAATCTTAAAATTCTGATAATCTCTTTTAGTTACAAAGATACAATTGTTGTTTTATAGGAAGAAATGGCACGTCTGCAGCAAAACATTGAAAGTTTGAAAGATGATGCAGATGACAATAGTGAAGAAAAGGTAACAGAGCATTCTACATATTTATTATTTAGTTATTTGAGTGTTTTGTAATGTGCTGCCAGTAACAGTTCTGTTGCTTCAGAGCGTACTTATGTTCTTTATATATGTTGGCTTCTGGTGTTCCTCAGGATTATCTGCTGTTGCTGCAAGTACTGTGAGGACACACAGAAAAACATTCTGGTGGAAAAGATAAAAATTAAATTTGTGGGGAGAGTGGCGTTAAAGATAATCCGATGAGCAGGCTGACTGATCATGTAATTGGTACTTGCAGACAACGAAATCATTTTTATTCAGAGAGAAAGCCACATGAAGCATCGCACAAAGCAAAATTAATTCAATTGGAATTATGTTTATGTCCGACCCAGATGTAAATGGCACAGAGCACAGACAGTCCAAATTACGGACTGACATTTGCAGCCTTCCACTGCTTGGTCTGTGGAATTCGTCGTGCTTGTATTATACGTTGTTCCCCTTTCTCTCTCGCTTTTTTGAACAGTTGGCTTTGATGAGTTATGCCAGGGGAAAGTTTCAGGCTTTCACTACCGTTTCAAAACCAATATAAATATTACCACTGAGAACCTAAGGTTTAGGCGCATATCGTCAATTTCTGGAAGATGTCTTCCTCAGAATAAAAGTTGCTTACCTTTTGCAGCTTTTAACAGTTGGTAGTCAAAGACCTCTTGAGTGCTGTACTCATTCGTAGCGTGGTTTTTGGGTCAGCCCATTGCTTACCAGTCGTTGGCTTTCTTGCAGCTTTCATTTGCCTTCTTCTTTTTCGATTGCTTTCCTTCCTCTTTTTGTTGGTCTTTCCATTAGACCATAATTTTTTTTATCATGCTTTTGATTGGGTGAGTTTTTATCGCTCCACTGCTAACATTCAGGGAAGTAAACTTTCTACACTGTAGGAGTGCATTTATTTATTTATGCAAGTATATTTAGTGCAGACTTACCCAAAGATGCTAAGAGTACTCCAAGTCAGGGTCGTGGACCCGCTCTCACAAGAAGTCCTCTTCACGAGCTAAGTCCTCTGGTAATTTGAAGTCCAAGCGGAAATACAAGAAAGCAAAGCAGGACTTAACCCCATCCCTCCACTCTCTATCAAAAGAGAGGTAACAAGGGGCTCAAGGTCACAATTCTGCTGTTTTTTCCAATGAGACTTGCTTTTTCCAGCCATTGGTGACACCATAGCAGGTCAAGGCATTTAAGGAGGCCATGCTGCATGTATCTGGCACTCTTCCGGCTCCTTCTAGCACGCCTTTGGCCTCAAGGATTTGCAGGGTCCCTCAGTTGAATTACCGCCAGTAGTTCTGATCTCAGCACCATCTGACCCCTTTGACCCGTCACAGGCTGCCGTACTGACTCCAGTGCAGACTTCTGTCTTCATGACCTGCGGTGGTCCCTCCTTCGTCGACACTGGTTACCGATGCTGCAGGCAATCAATCAATCAGGTGTTTGTTGAAGCGCGACTACTCACCCGTAAGGGTCTCAAGGTGCTGGGGGTGGGGGGTGCAGTTTCCGGTCCATCAAGGGGGGGGGTCCGTCGAAGAGCCAGGTCTTGAGGTCTCTTACGAAGATGGGAAGCGATGTTGTCTGTCTGAGGTGGAGCGGAAGGGCGTTCCAGGCCTTGGCCGCTAGGAAGGAGAAGGAGCGGCCTCCCGATCTGGTTTTTCTGGTGCGTGGGACCACGGCGTAGGAGAGCTGGGCTGATCGTAGGGTCCTTTGGGGTGCGTGGAATTTGAGTCGGCTGTTCAGGTATGCTGGTCCGGTGTCGTGGAGGGCTTTGTGTGCTTGGGTGAGCAACTTGAAGGTAACTCTAGCCTCGATGGGGAGCCAGTGGAGTGTGCGCAGGTGCTGGGAGATGTGGCAGTGTTTTGGCAGGTTGAGGACCAGTCTTGCGGCGGCGTTCTGGATGTTCTGTAGCTTGCGGGTGAGGTTTTTGTTTATTCCGGCGTAGAGTGCGTTGCCGTAGTCGAGTCTACTGGTGACCAGGGTGTGAGTGACGGTCTTTCTGTGTTCAAGGGGGATCCATTTGAAGGTCTTACGTAGGAGGCGGAGGGTGTGGAAGCAGGAGGACGCGACTGAGTTGATCTGGCGGTCCATTTTGAGCTCGGAGTCCAGGATGATTCCCAGGTTGCGTGCGTGGTCCGCGGGGATGGGCGGGTTTCCGAGGGTGGGGGGCCACCAGGTGTCGTTCCAGGCATCGGGGTTTGGGGCCATGATGAGTACTTCCGTCTTGTCGTTGTTAAGTTGTAGGCAGCTGTTTTTCATCCATTTGGCGACGGCTTCCATGCCTTCTCGAAAGTTGTGTCTGGCGGTGCTGGGTTCGTTGGATAGGGAGAGGATGAGTCGGGTGTCGTCTGCGTATGACACAATGTTGAGTCCGTAGGTTTTGACGATGGGGGTGAGCGGAGCAATGTTAGACGTTGAAGAGCGTCGGGCTGAGGGAGGACCCCTGAGGGACTCCGCAGGTGGTTGGTGTAGGATCCGAGAGAAAAGGGGGGAGTCTGACCCGCTGCGTTCTGCCGGAGAGGAAAGAGCTGATCCAGTCGGGGGCCTTGTCCTGGATCCCTGTGTCGTGAAGTCTGCGTATTAGGGTGCGGTGGGAGACTGTGTCGAATGCCGCTGAGAGGTCGAGGAGGATGAGGGCTACTGTTTCTCCTTTGTCCAGTAGGGTGCGGATGTCGTCTGTTGCGGCGAGGAGGGCGGTTTCCGTACTGTGGTTTTTCCTGAAGCCGGACTGGGAGGAGTCGAGGGTGTTGTGCTCTTCGATGAATGTGACGAGTTGGCTGTTGATGGCTTTCTCGATAACTTTCGCAGGGAACGGGAGCAGGGAGATGGGTCTGTAGTTTTTGAGGTCGGTGGGATCCGCCGAGAGTTTCTTCAGGAGTGGGTTGACCTCGGCGTGTTTCCAGTCATCGGGGAATGAGGCGGTCGCCAGGGAGCTGTTGATGGTGTGGCGGAGCATGGGTGCGATGGTGTCGGCGGCTCTGTTGAAGATGTGGCGGGGGCAGGGTCCGTGGGGGCCCCGGAGTGGATTGACTTCATCGTCTTCAGTGTGTCTTCGGTGGTGAGGGCTGTCCAGCTGTCAATCGTTGGCTTCCGGGTGTCGGGGGTGGTTGGTGGGGGTTCCGTATGTTGGTTGTCTTCGTTGAAGTTGTCGTAGATGCTTTTGATTTTGTGGTGAAAGAAGGTGCTGAGTTTGTCGCAGAGGTCTTGCGAGGGAGGGATGTCCGTCGACTCGCTGGTGGGTTGGGCGAACTCCTTCATGATGTTGAAGAGTTCTTTGCTGTTGTGTGCGTGTGTGGAGATTCTGTCTTCAATCGCTTTTTTCCTCGTTTTTCTGATGAGTTGGTGGTGGGCGTTGGTAGCGGCTCTGAAGTTGTTGTGAGTTTCTGTGGATTTGGTGTTCCTCCAGGTCTTTTTGAGGCGGCGACAGGTGCGTCTGGACTCTCGAAGTTCGTTGGTGAACCATCTGGCTTTCTTGGCGTGGGTGTTGTTGTTTTTCTTAAGGGGGGCAATGGTGTTGGCGCTGTCGGAGATCCATCTGTGCAGGGTTCGGGCTGCTGTGTTGGGGTCGTCGTTTTCCGCGATGGTTGGGGTGGAGTTGCTGAGTGACGAGGTAAGCTGGTCGTCGGTGATTCTGGTCCAGTTTCTTCATGGGAGCAGGTGCTGGTGTCTGTGGATGATGGGTGTTCTGAAGGTGAAGTGGACGCATCGGAAGTCCGTCCATGGGAGTTCGGTGGTGTGGCTGAAAGTGATGGAGTTTCCTGTTGTGAAGAGGGGGTCGAGGGTCTGTCCTGCTGAGTGCGTGGGTTCGATCACGATTTGGCGGAGCCCGATGTTGTGGAGGTTGTCCAGGAGAGATGTGGTGTTGTGGTTCAGTTGGTTGTCGATGTGGAAGTTGAGATCTCCCAGCAGGGTGTAGTTGGTGGATGCGATGGCATGCGGGAAGATGATGTCCGTGATGGAGTTGGCGAACGGTCCGCGGTGTCCAGGGGGTCGGCAGATGAGGGTTCCTCGGAGGGTGGTGGTGGGGTTGGTCTGTATCTTGAAGTGGTGATGTTCCATCATGTCTGTGGGCTCGTCGGGGATTGTGCTCAGGCGGAGGGTGGATTTGTGGACGATGGCGATTCCTCCTCCCGGGCGGGTGTGGCGGTCCTTCCTGGAGATCTTGTACCCTTGGGGAATGACTATGGCGATGTCCGGTCCCGAGGTGGTGTTTGTCCAGGTTTCGGTGAAGAACGCTACGTCCGGGGTGGTGCTGTCGAGGAGGTCCCAGATTTCGGTGGCGTGTTTGTGGAGGGATCGGACGTTGAGGAGGATGCATTGCAGGGTCTTCGGTTCGGTTGTGTTCTTGCGGTCTGGTTGTGCTGGGTCCGTGTTCCTGGCGGTGCTGTAGGTTTGACGGCAGCGGTGGCAGCTGAAGGGTCCGTGGGTGTCGGCCGGCGAAGCTAGCTCGCAGTTGTTGTTGCGGCCTGGGTTGAGTTCGTGGAGCGCTGTTGGGCTGTAGCGTTGGTGGAGCGGAGGTCCAGGGTTCCTGGCGCTGGTCGCGTCGCGGATGGGCACAGACGGGCTTGCCTTTGGTGCGCCTTTGGCGCGCCAGCGGCGCAGCCGTACAGCGGCCGCCATTAAGTAGGGGTCGGGGAGGGCTGGACAGCTGGGAGGCGGGAGCGGGGAGGGGAGCTGGATTGGTCGCGCTGGTCGTGCTGGGGGGGAGGGGCCGCGGGGGCAGCAGCGGCGGGGAAAACGGGCGGGAAAAGGAAATAGAGGAAAAAGGGAGAAAAGTAAGGGCAAATAAAGCAGAAATAGCTCAGAAAAGAGCAGAGATGCAGAAAAAAAGCAGAAAGGTGAAAAAAGAAGGTAGACAGAAAACTAGTGAAAACAAGTGAAAAGCGGGGCGACAGGAAGGAGATAGAGGTCCACTGGACCGCCAGGGATGAGGCACAGGAAAACCTGCGGGTGGAGGAGGGCCTCGAACCAACACTCGAGAGTGCAGGGGCTGGCCTCCCTTAATGGTGGAGCTGCGAGGGTGGGAGGGCAATTTCACTGACAATGAGTCAGTGGCCTTGCTTGCCTGTCCCCGCAGCAGCCGCCATTAAGTAGGGGTCGGGGAGGGCTGGACAGCTGGGAGGTGGGAGCGGGGAGGGGAGCTGGATTGGTCGTGCTGGGGGGGAGGGGCCGCGGGGGCAGCAGCGGCGGGGAAAACGGAAGGGAAAAGGAAATAGAGGAAAAAGGGAGAAAAGTAAGGGCGAATAAAGCAGAAATAGCTCAGAAAAGAGCAGAAATGCAGAAAAAAAGCAGAAAGGTGAAAAAAGAAGGTAGACAGAAAACGAGTGAAAAGCGGGGCGACAGGAAGGAGACAGAGGTCCACTGGACCACCAAGGATGAGGCGCAGGGAAACCTGCGGGTGGAGGAGGGCCTCGAACCAACACTCGAGAGTGCAGGGGCAGGCCTCCCTTAATGGTGGAGCTGCGAGGGTGGGAGGGCAATTTCACTGACAATGAGTCAGTGGCCTTGCTCCAGGCACCAGAGGAGGATCCGGCACCAGCTCTGATGTCTGACCTGATCCGGCTTCGACATAACCGAGGTTCAGGCCAATCGGTCACCATTTAGTCTAATCCTGTGCAGACCTACCTAAGTGGCTACATAGTCTTCTTTGCTCCGTTTCCGATAAAGCTTACCACCACCCAGGAATTATGAGGATGGTGGGGATGGAATTGATTTGCCCCCCTTATTATGATGGTAACATTTTATACATAGAGTTACAAGAGGACAATAGGCTTGTTACTTTTCCTGATACAGAATTTGATTCACCTTTTGGTCCTCCAATGGAGAAGAGTGCTCTTCATTTGCTGAGGTAATTTGATGGACACTGAAGCCCTAGACCTTCAAATTGTCCTCCATTGAATATCCATATGGAAGTCCTGCAGCCTTGGCCAGCCACTTCTGAGCCCTTGCTCTCTTTCAATAAAGCCTCCACTGACATCTTGATGGGCACCTGGTCGAAGCCCCACTTGCCCACCAGTGATTAGGCAGGTGGGCAAGCATCACAGGCCAGCACTGGGCTTTCATCACTAATCATTCTACTCCAGGGAGTCTGATTGTCCAGGCTTCAACCAATGAAGTAAATCCCAATTCATTCCCTATGGCTCCACCCATAGAGAGTCTAAGAGGATTGAGGTGTTCGGATAACGGATGTTCTCTTCTGCGTTGAGGTCTTTCAAAGCAGTTTGTTTATTGGAACGATATATACATTCCCTTTGGATCTTGTACAGCGAGATCTTGCTGGCGGTCCCAGAGGACCTTCAGGCCTCCTTTGCTCAAACCTTTCAGGATGGCCAAGACACCGCTAATTGCATTATTCGTGCTGGCCTTGATACTACTAATTGTCAAGTAAGGGCAGTTGGCACCAGTGTGGCCCTCTGCCGCCATGTGTGGTTGCGCTCCACAAGATGTTCTCGAGACGTACAGGCATCCCTTATGGATGTGCCTTTCGATAGTTTGTGGCTATTTGGAGAGAAATCCAATTCTGCCTTGGAATGCTTCAAGGAGCGTAGGGCTGCAGCATGCTCTCTGGGCCTTTCGGTTCCTGCCAAACAATTTCTGTACCAGTTTCGGAAATTTTGTGGTTACTCTAGGTGGCTGGAATATAGGTAACTCCAGTCTCTCCAGCCTCTGCTTCAGTCACCCCAGTCCTTTCATGGTCATGCGGTGTATCTAACTGGCAACACCCAGATCATCAACGGCATCAGTCCTCACAATACCCTTCCCCCATTGCAGCAACTTCCAAGCTGCATTAACTTGCCATCAGTGAGCACACACCCACTGTGTGGGAGGTGGAATCCACCACTTTCTCCAAGGCAGAGATTCATCACATCTGACAGATGGGTCTCCCAAATTATTCATCATGGCTGTGCCCTACCATTTCTTTCTGCCCTGCCGCATCTTCCTCCCACATCCGAAAGTTGTTCTCATAGGAGCATCTGTCCGTTCTAATGCAAGAGGTGCACATTTTGCTCTTCCAGGGAACCATTGAGAGGGTTCCGGACTCTAAAAAAGAGACGAGTCATTACTCTCGCTTTTTCCTTGTGCTGAAGAAGGATGGAGGACTTTGGCATATCTTAGATCTTCGGCCTCTGAATGCCTTCCTGTGGAAGGCCATATTCAGAATGCTCACACTGGCTCAGATTCTGGCTACCCTGGACCCAAGCAACTGGATGGTATCCTTGGACCTACAGGATGTGTATTTTCATATACCCGCCCTTCAGTTCCACAAATGTTTCCTGTGGTTCAAGGTAGGCCAGGTGCATTTTCAGTTTGCTGTGCTCTTGTTCGACCTCTCCAGTGCCCCTTGGGTGTTCATGAAAGTGATGTCAGTGATCACCGCCCATTTTCGGAGGTTGGGGATACCAGTCTTACCCTACTTCAACGACTGGCTGTTGAGGACAGGCTCATCACACTCAGTCATAGACCACCTCCAGACGTTGGCAAACTTCCTGACTTCATTGGGGTTTGCGATTAACGAGCAGAAGTTGTACCTGACTCTGTTGCAGTGGCTGCCTTTCATTGGAGTTCTCCTGGATACAGTACAGCCAGTTCAGGGCCTTTCATCTGTTGCAATAAGTCCAGGACATTCAGGCTATGATCCAGATGATTCAGCCTCGTTCCTGGTTCTCGGTGAGGCCATCGCTCAGGCTTCTGGGCCTGTTAGCGTCCTGCATCCTGCTTGTCGACTATACTAGGGCACATATGCTGGCTCTGCAGTGGGATCTGAAGTCCCAATGAGCCCAACACCAAGGAAACTTGTTGGATGCAATCCAGGTTTTTGAGGAGACTGCACATGATCTGCAGTGGTGGCTGCTCAACCACATTTTGACTAAGGGCAGACCACTCTCCTTTCCCCATCCTTAGATGACGGTGGTGACGGTTGTGTCATTTTTGTTTTAGGGAGGCAGCCTGGGTAAGGTGAAGATCCAGAGGACTTTAGTCTCCGGTGGAAACCTTGCTCCATATTAATCTGCTGGAGTTGCAGGCCATTCGCCTGGCAATGAAGGCCTTCCTGCTATCCATCAAAGGGAGACTGGTGCATGTTCTCACAGACAACACCACCACCACGGGGTATTGCAACAAACAGGGTGAAGTGTGGCCTGGGTCCTGTTTCAGGAGGCTCTGCACCTTTGGAGTTGGCTAGGGTATCTCCCTAATTTTGAACCACATAGAGGATCATAAAGCACCAGGATGGATGACCTCAGCCGTCGGCACCTGGCAGACCATGAATGACAGTTGCATCCTGAGATGGCATAGGGCATCTTCCGGCAGTGGTTGTGGAGGGGGGGTGAAGTGGGGTGGGGGATGAACCAGGGCTGTATCTTTTCACCACTGTTGAGAACACAGTGTTAAAACATTTGCACTTTGGAGTTCCCAAGAAAGCTCTCTCGGTGAGACGCATTCCGGCTAAAGTAAGCATGGGACTTCTGTATGCCTTTCTGCCACTGCCTCTTCCCGCCCAGATTTCTAAAGAGGATCAGGGATGACTGGGCATTGGCTTCAGATTGGGTCAAGAGAGTGTGGTGCTCAGAACTTCTGAGCATGAGCACCGGTACTCCGTTCAAGCTATCGTTTTGGAAGGATCTTCTGTTGCAGCAGAAGGCTAGGGTTCTGCACTTGAACCCAAGCTATCTACATCTCCATGAATAGAGATTGAGCGGCAGCAGTTGTCTGGGTTTGGTTTACCACCCAACGTTCTGGATGTGTTCCTTGATGCCAGACAGCCGTCGACAATGTCCATTCATGCTGAGCTCTGGGACAATTTTGTATGCTGATATGGAGCCTGCAGCACAGGCCCTTACAACCTAAAATGTCAGATGGTTTGTTAGTTATGTGTTTGGCCAAGCAAAGGTTATTTGTCAGTTCTTTCTACATTTGCCAGATCAACAGTCCTCATTTAAATCAACTGTTGTGATGCAGTTTACACAAATGTTCCCTCCAAAACCCTTTGTGATGCCACAATGGAACCTTAACTTGGTCCTTATGTTCCTCATGTGCACCCCCTTCAGGCCAATACACAGGTGCTTGTTTCACCTACTGACTCTCAAGACTGTCTTCCTCATTGTGATCACTTCAGCTTGTCACATGAGTGAACTCCAGGCTTTTAAGTACAACTGCCCTACTCCACCTTTTTTCCAGGCAAACTAATGGGAAGGACCCAGACAGCCTTCTTGCCAAAAGCTTTGACTCCTTACAACGTTGAGCAATCTATCACTCTTCCAGCATCCTTTGCCGCACCTCATCGCCCGAAAGAGAAGGGAGAGACACCACCGGCTGGATTCCAAAAAGGCTTTGAGCTTCTAAATTGACCACAGATAAGACCATCCATCGGTTGACGATCAGCTTTGGGGGGTTCTCGTGCACAAAGAAAGGCAGAGCAGAAAAGGACTCTGTCAAGGTGGACAGTCTGCTGCATTAAGATCTGCTATGCACTGGCCAAAAAGCAGCCTCCGGAAGGTCTGAGAGCCCATTCCACCCATGCTTAGACTGCCACCACTGTGTTGGCATCCTACACATCTATCTGAAAGAGACTGTTAGTTATAGATTCCTTACCTTAGAATTACCCCCAGGCGTCAGACTGGATCTGGAGATTTTTCTTTAGCAGTACCCCAGCGCATCGGTAGGTGGCGTCGGTCAACTCCGTGTCCGTTGTTGGCATCGTGGTCGCCGGAATGATGTCACAGTGTCTACTTAGACACCGCCCCTGCTCGCTGACGTCAGTTCTTTCTTTTTCCGCTTCAGCCTTGAGCAGATCCAGAGAGAGCTACCCCTTTAGTCATTTTTTGACTACGTTTTTTCTCGACATTGTCGAATTCTTTTATGAGTCTTCCGACTCCTGGTGTATGAGGGATGTCCAATCAACTGACCGGGTTCAAGCCGTACGAGGCCTGTAACCGCCTGATGTCGGTTACGGACCCCCACCTCGTGTGCCTCTGGTGCCTGGAGCGTGACCACGACCCGAAGTCGTGCTCCGACTGCCGGGCCATGAATCCAAAGTCTTTGCGGGAGCTGTCCCGAAAGCTGTTGGAGGCCCGGCAGTCGGCTCTGTTTCGTTCGAGGTCCCGGTCGAGAGGAAGGTCTCGGGACCAGTCGTAGAGCCACCACCATCATTCGTCTTCCAAGTCTTCGAGGTCTTTGGGTAAGTCAAAGCACAAGAAGAAGGCGAAGAAGCAGCGTCGCTCTTCACCATCTCCCCGTCCATCGGCCAATGCGACGCGGGACCCGGAGCGGCGGCGTCCTCCAGGTCAGTCTTTAGAGCCTGCTCCTGGGACGGCGTTCCCTGCCCAGCTTCGTGCTTTCTACGAAGCGCTTCAGAGCATCTTCGGGACCTGCGGACTCGGTTGAGGGCCCTGGGATTTCCATGCCGGCGGCTCCGGCGCCGAAGGACCCTTGAGGAGCCAGGCCTGGATCCGGATCAATGGCGGTCGACCTCACTGTACCTTCCCCGGTGCCGATCCCGACGCACCCAGCACCGGTCGTGCCCCCGACCGGCGCCGACCCCAGCCTCACCCCGACTTGGACAATGCGCCGGAATGACGACGGCCGAAGTCGGCACCGGAGGGCACTTTTGTGCCACTGTTTATCCCTGGTGTTCCTTTTAGGCCTGACTGGCAACCAGAGGAGGGTGAGGAGGACCGGGAGGGGTCTGTGGACCCTTTAGCTGATCAACTTGATGAGCCGGACTGGCGGGAGGACCTGGGTGACGCCAGTGGTCTGGATACCTCCCCAGACCTTGGCATGCTTTCTCCCCTTACCATGGCAATGGAGGAGGGAGCGTCATATGCAGTGGTGTTGCGTGGGGTGGCTGAGGCCTTGGGCCTGGAGCTTCCTAAATTGGAAGTCAGGACTAACCTCCTGACAGAGGTGCTTCTTCGGAACCCCTTCTGCCCTTCAATGAAGCCCTCACGGACGTCCTTCTGGGCACTTGGTCCAAGCCCAGAACAGGGGCTCCTGTGGACAGGATGATTGCCCGATGCCACCACCTGGCCCCGGATGACCCACTTTTCCTCTCCCAACACCCGACCCCAGAGAGCTTGGTGGTCCAAGCCTCGTCCTCTAAGGGTGCATTCCCTACTACTCCCCCAGATAGGAAGTCCAAGAAGCTGGACCATCTTGGGAAGATGTTTTCTTCCTCCAGCTTAGCGCTGCGGTCTGTGAATACCGCATGCCTCTTGGGCCGTTATACCCATACAGTGTAGGATACGGTTGCGCAAGTGCTGCCACAGTGCCTGGAGGAGGCCCAGGCCGTTCTCACCGGCGCAGTGGCAGAGGGTAGAGACGCAGCCAAATTCACAATCAGATGTGGGCTGGAGACCGCCGACTCACTAGACAGAACGATTTCCATGTCAGTAGCCCTTAGGTGCTACGCCTGGTTGAGGGCGTCTGGTTTTTCTGGGGATGTCCAATCCACCTTACTGGACATGCCCTTTGATGGCCGTCGCCTTTTCGGTGATAAGGCAGAATCAGCACTCGAGCGCTTTAAGGATTCTAGGGCTATGGCCAGATCCTTGGGCCTCACAGTGACCTCTTGCCCCACGCAGTCTGCTTTTCTCCCCTTTCGTGGCTACGGAAGGGGTGCCTCACCACGTTCAGCCAGGCTAGCCACCGGTTCACGCAAGCTGCCCAACTTGTGCGTGGTCGCGGACGTGGGACCCAGGGACGCGGGTCTCGGGGCCAGCGGGCGGGCCAGTCCACCAATAACCCCCCTGCAGCAGCCTCCAAACCTTCCTAGTCTGACCTTTCAGGGCCACCAGAGGCCAGTGGGTGGCAGGATTCGCCATCACCTCCCCCACTGGCACACCTTCACGTCGGACAGGTGGGTTTTGCAGATAGTCCGAAGGGGCTACTCCCCCCTTCGAGACTACCCCCCCCTCCATGCCACCATCCTTCCATCGCATGTCAGACGATCATTTTGCCAAGGAAGCTATTGAAAGGGTCCCTGTGCCAGAAGTAGGTCGTGGTTGCTACTCCCACTACTTTCTGGTACCCAGGAAGGACAATGGCCTGTGTCCCATCTTGGCCCTCAACCGCTTCCTCCGGAAGGAGAAGTTCAAGATGCTCACGTTGGCTCAGGTCCTGTCTGCCCTCGACCCCGGAGGCTGGATGGTAGTGTTGGTCTTTCAGGACGCATATTTCAATATCCCCATCCTGCCGGCCCACAGGCGTTACCTACAGTTCACGGTGGGCCACGAGCATTTTCAGTTCACCGTGCTGCCTTTTGGCCTTACCAACGCCCCTCGGGTGTTCACAAAAGTGATGGCGGTGGTCGAAGCTCATCTGCTCAGATCAGGGTTTCCAGTCTTCCCCTATCTCAACGACTGGCTGTTGAAAGCGAGCTCGCCCCAGGCTGTTGTCTCCCACCCCCAGACTACGGCAGACCTCCTGCATTCGCTGGGGTTCACTATCAACGTGCCAAATTCACACCTGACTCCCTCTCAGAAGCTCCTTTTCATCGGAGCGGTTCTGGATACGGTGAGTTTCGGGTTTATCCTCCCAAACAGCGAGTCCGGGATAATCGGGCTATGATACCGATGTTTCAGCCTCTATCCCGGATTTCGGTGCGAATGACCCTGAGGCTGCTGGGCCTCATGGCCTCCTGCATCCTGCTGGTGGATCATGCCAGGTGGCATATGCTGGCTCTGCAGTGGGACCTGAAGTTCCAGTGGGCGCAGCATCGGGGCAATCTTTCCGACGTCGTCCAGATCTCGGAGGGGACTGCACATCAATTGCAGTGGCGGTTAACGAATCAAGATTGGGTCAGCGGCAGATCCCCCTCCCTTCCCCTACCAGAGCTGACAGTGGTGACCGATGTGTCATTCCTGGGATGGGGCGGCCACCTGGGAGAGGCGGAGATCAGAGGAGTCTGGTCTCCGGCAGGGTCCGGCCTCCACATCAACCTTTTGGAGCTCCGGGCGATTCGTCTGGCACTGAAGGCATTCCTTCCCTCGATCAAAGGAAGAGTAGTGCAGGTGTTCACAGTCAACACCACCGCCATGTGGTACTGCAACAAACAGGGCGGGTTGGGGTCGTGGACCCTATGTCAAGAGGCTCTTCGCCTTTGGACATGGCTGGAACATCAGGGCATATCCCTGGTGGTTCAACACCTGGCAGGTTCTCTGAACGCCAGGGCGGATGAGCTCAGCCGTCGGTGCATGATGGATCACGATTGGCGTCTTCACTCGGAGGTGGTGCAAGGTCTCTTTCAGCAGTGGGGAGAGCCTTAGTTAGATCTGTGCGCCACCGAAGAGAACGCGCAATGTCAGCAATTCTGCACGTTGGAATTTCCAAGGCAGCACTCGCTCGGTGACGCTTTTTGTCACGAGTAGACTTGCGGCCTCCTGTATGCCTTTCCGCCGGTACCACTTCTGCCCCGAGTCCTGAAGAAGATCAAGCGCGACCGGGCCCAAGTCATTCTTGTGGCTCCGGACTGGGCACGAAGAGTCTGGTACCCCGAGCTCTTGAGCATGGCCATCGATCCTCTGATCAGACTGCCTCTTCGGGAGGATCTTCTGTCGCAGCAGCAGGGTACGGTCCTCCACACGAACCTGTCCAGCCTCCACCTCCTTGCGTGGAGATTGAGCGGCGGCAGTTGACAGCTTTTGACTTTCCATCCAAAGTCTGTAATGTCATCTTGACAGCCAGGCGTCCCTCAACCAAGTCTGTATACGCCTGTAGATGGTACAAGTTTGTGGCATGGTGCACAGCAAAGGCTGTGGATACCCTTTCTGCCCCCCTTTCGGAGGGATTCTTGTTCATCCTCTCTTTAGCCCAGCAGGGCTCTGCCCTGGGCACTCTTAAAGGCTACCTTCGGCCATATCTGCCTTTCTTCTCCTTCCTGATCAGCCTTCTCTTTTCAAGTCCCCTATTGTAAATAGATTTCTAAAGGGCATTACTCATCTCTTTCCTCCTTCTCCTTTCATAATGCCCCAGTGGGACTTGAATCTTGTCTTGATGTTCCTTATGTGTGCTCCTTCGAGCCTCTACATAACTACCCTATCAGACTCCTTCCTTGTCCCCATCACCTCTGCTCGCAGAGTGAGTGAGCTTCAAGCTCTGTCCTCAAAACCTCCTTTTCTTGCTGTTCATCCGGACAAAGTAGTCCTTCGCACAAGGCCCTCTTTTCTTCCCAAAGTGGTTACCTCTTTCCACATAGGACAGACAATCACTTAGCCCACCTTCTTCCCAACTCCGCACCCTTCCAAGGAGGAGAGAGTCCACCGTCTGGACCCAAAACTTGCGCTGTCTTTCTATCTGGCCCGCACATAAGTTTTCCGGGTGGACGATCAACTCTTTATTGGCTATGTGGGTGCCAAGAAAGGTCGGGCTGTACAAAAACGCACCATCTCTCGATGGGTTGTCCTATGCATTAAAATCTGCTACTCCTTAGCGAAAAAGGAAGCTCCAGTGGGACTGACGCCCGCTCCACCAGGGCTACGACAGCTACTACTGCCTTGGGGCGTGGAGTCCCACTCCTTGACATCTGTCAGGCGGCCACGCGGGCATCCCTCCACATGTTCACCAAACAATATTGCCTAAACAGCCAAGTCCGGAGAGATGGCTACTTTGACCGTTCTGTTCTCCAGGACTTTCTGTTGTGAACTTAGTTCGCAGACCCACCTCCGGGGATGGCTTTGCTGGGGTATCTATTCTAAGGTAAGGAATCTATAACTAGCAGTGTCTTTCAGATGAACAAGTTACTTACCTTCGGTAACGATATATCTGTAAGAGACATATGTTAGTTATAGATTCCTTACCGCCCACCCATCCTCCCCGTTCTGCGAACTGACTTCTAGGGTAAGGGACTCCCTTCCAGGGCCCTAGTTATGTGCACCAGTGGTAAGTGTCTTGCATGGCGCTGTGCTTCTGGCGTGGAAAGTCGTGTCAGAACTGGCGTCAGCGTGCAGGGGCGGCATCTATGTAGACACCGCGACGTCATTCCGGCGACCACAATGGCAATGACGGACGCGGAGTCAAACGACGCCACCTACCGACCCGCAGGGATACTGCTAAAGAAAAATCTCCGGATCCAGTCTGACGCCTGGGGGTAATTTTAAGGTAAGGAATCTATAACTAACATATCCATACAGTGTGGGATGTGGTTGCGCAAGTGCTGCCACAGTGCTGCCACAGTGCCTGGAGGAGGCCCAGGCCGTTCTCACCGGTGCAGTGGCAGAGGGTAGAGAAGCAGCCAAATTCACAATCAGATGTGGGCTGGAGACCGCCGACTCACTAGACAGAACAATTTCCATGTCAGTAGCCCTTAGGCGCTACGCCTGGTTGAGGGCGTCTGGTTTTTCTGGGGATGTCCAATCCACCTTACTGGACATGCCCTTTGATGGCCGTCGCCTTTTCGGTGATAAGGCAGAATCAGCGCTCGAGCGCTTTAAGGATTCTAGGGCTACGGCCAGATCCTTGGGCCTCGCAGTGACCTCTTGCCCCACACAGTCTGCTTTTCTCCCCTTTCGTGGCTACAGAAGGGGTGCCCCACCACGTTCAGCCCAGTCTAGCCACCGGTTCACGCAAGCTGCCCAACTTGTGCGTGGTCGCGGACGTGGGACCCAGGGACGCGGGTCTCGGGGCCAGCGGGCGGGCCAGTCCACCAATAACCCCCCTGCAGCAGCCTCCAAACCTTCCTAGTCTGACCTTTCAGGGCCACCAGAGGCCAGTGGGTGGCAGGATTCGCCATCACCTCCCCCACTGGCACACCTTCACGTCGGACAGGTGGGTTTTGCAGATAGTCCGAAGGGGCTACTCCCTCCCCTTCGAGACTACCCCCCCTCCATGCCACCATCCTTCCATCGCATGTCAGACGATCATTTTGCCAAGGAAGCTATTGAAAGGGTCCCTGTGCCAGAAGTAGGCCGTGGTTGCTACTCCCACTACTTTCTGGTACCCAGGAAGGACAATGGCCTGTGTCCCATCTTGGCCCTCAACCGCTTCCTCCGGAAGGAGAAGTTCAAGATGCTCACGTTGGCTCAGGTTCTGTCTGCCCTCGACCCCGGAGGCTGGATGGTAGTGTTGGTCTTTCAGGACGCATATTTCAATATCCCCATCCTGCCGGCCCACAGGCGTTACCTACAGTTCACGGTGGGCCACGAGCATTTTCAGTTCACCGTGCTGCCTTTTGGCCTTACCAACGCCCCTCGGGTGTTCACAAAAGTGATGGCGGTGGTCGCAGCTCATCTGCGCAGATCAGGGTTTCCAGTCTTCCCCTATCTCAACGACTGGCTGTTGAAGGCGAGCTCGCCCCAGGCTGTTGTCTCCCACCCCCAGACTACGGCAGACCTCCTGCATTCGCTGGGGTTCACTATCAACGTGCCAAATTCACACCTGACTCCCTCTCAGAAGCTCCTTTTCATCGGAGCAGTTCTGGATACGGTGAGTTTTGGGTTTATCCTCCCAAACAGCGAGTCCGGGATATTCGGGCTATGATACCGATGTTTCAGCCTCTATCCCGGATTTCGGTGCGAATGACCCTGAGGCTGCTGGGCCTCATGGCCTCCTGCATCCTGCTGGTGGATCATGCCAGGTGGCATATGCCGGCTCTGCAGTGGGACCTGAAGTTCCAGTGGGCGCAGCATCGGGGCAATCTTTCCGACGTCGTCCATATCTCAGAGGGGACTGCACATCAATTGCAGTGGCGGTTAACGAATCAAGATTGGGTCAGCGGCAGATCCCCCTCCCTTCCCCTACCAGAGCTGACAGTGGTGACCGATGTGTCATTCCTGGGATGGGGCGGCCACCTGGGAGAGGCGGAGATCAGAGGCGTCTGGTCTCCTGCGGAGTCCGGCCTCCACATCAACCTTTTGGAGCTCCGGGCGATTCGTCTGGCACTGAAGGCAGTCCTTCCCTCTATCAAAGGAAGAGTAGTGCAGGTGTTCACAGTCAACACCACCGCCATGTGGTACTGCAACAAACAGGGCGGGTTGGGGTCGTGGACCCTATGTCAAGAGGCTCTTCGCCTTTGGACATGGCTGGAACATCAGATCATATCCCTGGTGGTTCAACACCTGGCAGGTTCTCTGAACGCCAGGGCGGAAGAGCTCAGCCGTCGGTGCATGATGGATCACGATTGGCGTCTTCACTCGGAGGTGGTGCAAGGTCTCTTTCAGCAGTGGGGAGAGCCTTGGTTAGATCTGTGCGCCACCGAAGAGAACGCGCAATGTCAGCAATTCTGCACGTTGGAATTTCCAAGGCAGCACTCCCTCAGCGATGCTTTTCGTCACGAGTGGACTTGCGGCCTCCTGTACGCCTTTCCGCCGGTACCACTTCTGCCCCGAGTGCTGAAGAAGATCAAGCGCGACCGGGCCCAAGTCATTCTTGTGGCTCCGGACTGGGCACGAAGAGTCTGGTACCCCGAGCTCTTGAGCATGGCCATCGATACTCCGATCAGACTGCCTCTTCGGGAGGATCTTCTGTTGCAGCAGCAGGGTACGGTCCTCCACACAAACCTGTCCAGTCTCCACCTCCTTGCGTGGAGATTGAGCGGCGGCAGTTGACAGCTTTTGACTTTCCATCCAAAGTCTGTAATGTCATCTTGGCAGCCAGGCGTCCCTCAACCAAGTCTGTATACGCCTGTAGATGGTACAAGTTTGTGGCATGGAGCACAGCAAAAGCTGTGGATACCCTTTCTGCCCCCCTTTCGGAGGGACTCTTGTTCATCCTCTCTTTAGCCCAGCAGGGCTCTGCCCTGGGCACTCTTAAAGGCTACCTTCGGCCATATCTGCCTTTCTTCGCCTTCCTGATCAGCCTTCTCTTTTCAAGTCCCCTATTGTAAATAGATTTCTAAAGGGCATTACTCATCTCTTTCCTCCTTCTCCTTTCATAATGCCCCAGTGGCACTTGAATCTTGTATTGATGTTCCTTATGTGTGCTCTCTTCGAGCCTCTACATAACTACCTTACCAGACTCCTTCCTTGTCCCCATCACCTCTGCTCGCAGAGTGAGTGAGCTTCAAGCTCTGTCCTCAAAACCTCCTTTTCTTGCTGTTCATCCGGACAAAGTAGTCCTTCGCACAAGGCCCTCTTTTCTTCCCAAAGTGGTTACCTCTTTCCACATAGGACAGACAATCACTTAGCCCACCTTCTTCCCAACTCCGCACCCTTCCAAGGAGGAGAGAGTCCACCGTCTGGACCCAAAACTTGCGCTGTCTTTCTATCTGGCCCGCACATAAGATTTCCGGGTGGACGATCAACTCTTTATTGGCTATGTGGGTGCCAAGAAAGGTCGGGCTGTACAAAAACGCACCATCTCTCGATGGATTGTCCTATGCATTAAAATCTGCTACTCAGCGAAAAAGGAAGCTCCAGTGGGACTGCGTGCCCGCTCCACCAGGGCTACTGCAGCTACTACTGCCTTGGGGCGTGGAGTCCCACTCCTTGACATCTGTCAGGCGGGCATCCCTCCACATGTTCACCAAACAATATTGCCTAAACAGCCAAGTCCGGAGAGATGGCTACTTTGACCGTTCTGTTCTCCAGGACTTTCTGTTGTGAACTTAGTTCGCAGACCCACCTCCGGGGATGGCTTTGCTGGGGTATCTATTCTAAGGTAAGGAATCTATAACTAGCAGTGTCTTTCAGATGAACAAGTTACTTACCTTCGGTAACGATGTATCTGTAAGAGACATATGTTAGTTATAGATTCCTTACTGCCCCACCCATCCTCCCCGTTCTGCGAACTGACTTCTAGGGTAAGGGACTCCCTTCCAGGGCCCTAGTTATGTGCACCAGTGGTCAGTGTCTTGCATGGCGCTGTGCTTCTGGCGTGGAAAGTCGTGTTAGAACTGGCGTCAGCGCGCAGGGGCGGCGTCTAAGTAGACACCACAACGTCATTCCGGCGACCACGATGCCAATGACGGACGCGGAGTCGAACGACTCCACCTACCGACCCGCAGGGATACTGCTAAAGAAAAATCTCCGGATCCAGTCTGACGCCTGGGGGTAATTTTTAGGTAAGGAATCTATAACTAACATATGTCTCTTACAGATACATCGTTACCGAAGGTAAGTAACTTGTTCGTCAGGCACAACTGGGCGTGATTGCAAATATTCATGAAGCACTACTGCCTTGACATCCAGGTCCAATAAGAATGGCATTTTGCTTGTTCGTTACTGTAGCACTTTTTGATCAGAGCCTACTCTAAAGACCCTCCAACTTGGCTATTAATAGCCACTGCTATTGTATCTATTCTGAAGGTGAGAAATATGTGGTTAGAAGTATACATCAGAAGAACAAGTTACTTACCTTTTTCAATGTTATTTCTGGTGGATAATCTAATCGCAGTTTCCTCACTGTCCTCACACCTCCCCGTTCTGTGGAGTGATCTCTTATTACCATCTAAAAAGGTCCCAAATTAGAGATCTAGACAATGGTACTGCCAATTGTTTTATGTTTCATATCCGAGGGCTCGCTCAGTTTAACTGATTGCATTTTACTCCACCAGCAACCGAAACCCTCTGCAGATTGGCACAGGTAGCCAATTTCTCATCCCTGTTTCATGTTACTTGAGAGTTAAGTAAACTATTAGTCACGACATTTGCTTTGAATCCAAGAGATTCTCACGAGTTAGGAAAAGTTAGCGGTTTGGATCAGATCACAAAAAAGGCACATTCTTGTATGGACGAGTCAGAGTAGTGATTAGTCGCAGTTAAACACATTAATAGCCTGTTCCCAAGAGATTCTCGATATTCTTGTGCGTCTGTTTCATAAAATGATGTGAATATATGAATTCGACCCACCTCCATATTAAAGATGTTTCTCCATCTGTGAATACATTTCATCACTTTATGTTCTTGTTGCTGCTTGCATTTCAGGCCAAATCAGGATGTACAACTCTTGTGTAAATGCTAAGTTTTGTAAGACGCTATCATTGATTGATTGATTGACAGACTCCAAATGCAGTATTTCGGCACCCATGTGCAAATGAAACCTAAGAGATAATGCTGCACTTTGGGCTGGTTCGAAATGCAACTTCATCTCTCCTGTCACCGTAGTAGAAATCACTGCATATAGATGAAAAAACTGCCCTGTTAAAGTAAAAAAAAAAGATTTAATGTACTTGATAATTTGTTGCTTTAAAATAAGAATATTTATTCAATATTATAACATTGGACAGACAAATCTAGACCGTTCAACTGGAGCATGCGTTTGCACATGTGATGAAGTCTTTCTTTTTCTTATGGTTAGCTTTTTATTGATTTTCAAGGCAACATAAACTCTGATAATAGAGCTAATTATCTATTTAAGTGAGGATAAAGAAATGAGAACGGTTTCAAAAAAATACATTGTGGTGCATAGGTGCATAGTTATCAAGCAAGTATGTGTATGCGAATCTCCCCCCACTTACTAATCCTCTCCACCACATACTAATCCTCCTCCCACACACACCCACAACTACACAGTTAACAGTGCCGCATTCTGAATGGTGTCCTGGGAAATACCTGTGTGGCTGGCATTGTCCGCCACTCTTCCTCTGAAGGAGAATGGCCGAGTTTAAAGGTGCCCGGGAGCCTGAGATTTCCCCATCTCCCATCAGACGCACATTTTAACATATTAGGGGATAAAACACATAGCTATTAGTTTTTTCATAGATGTTAAAATGTAGCCTTCCCTAAGGTAACTTTATGGAAGCAGTTGACTCAGTTTTCACAGCAGAGTAGAAAAAATAATCCGTTATGCATGTTGCTAATTGGGCCTCTTCCTCTGATTCTGTGCCCGGATCTCTCCAGAGCATTGCTCCTCTGATGCATGCAGAACCTCTCTCATTTCAGTGCCTGAGGCATGGCAGACACTGCTTCTTCACCCACAAGCTCTCTCTCGACCTGCTAAATGAGGAACAACTGCTGAAACTTAAGAAACGCCCCACACGTTCATCGAAAAGCAAACAATCAATCCTAGATCTTCAGCTGAAGTCAAATACACCCCCACAGTTAGCCTTGCCAACTCGCTATGGTTCTCAAATAAACAAAAACTACCAACTTTATTGGCACCAGAGAAACCTGCCTCTCCACTGACAGCCTCAGAAACTTAGAAGACCTCATGCACTCCATTCAAAAAATCTTCACCAAAAATAGTTGAAAATAAGAGGTGGTCTTGACTGAAATGGCCAGTGACGGTGCTGGGCATTCTCCTCAGGTGCATTGCAATAACTGGATTGTCTGTGTGCAACAAGGTGTTGTTTGAAAACAAGGACATTCAGCTTTTCCAGATCATTTGATGCCAGGGGCACACCAATCCCCCTCCCCCTTGATGGTCAGGCCTGCATAGGCAGGGTCTGAAAGCACTTCCTTGCAGTGTAGAAGGTTGTTGTCCCTACTGGATCTGTAGATTACAGTGTCGTCTGGTTACGCAGCCTTGACGTATGCCACGTCCTTGTTAACAAGTTTGTTAGGTGGCATGGGCTTCAGTCCAAATGACATTGCTTTATGTGAAAAGTGCTTCTTGGGTGTTTAAAATACTGACCTCTCTTTAGCACCGTCAGTCTGGGTGGTCCGCTAGTGCTGGAAAGTAAGTTACCAGGCACTTGGCAGCTCTTTACTTTAAATCAACTCAGTTCTGGTAATGGAGTAAAGTCTCTGGTATTTCGCACAGAACCTCATCTCTGTGGTACCACAGTGGACTAACATAATAGTAGCCATTATTTTGTTCATCTCTAAGAGTGAGAGAGAGTTACTTCATTGAACTGTCCTTTCATTATGGGACAGGAGATCAAACGGTTGCTAATTATTTACCCCCGCTCCATCTGTTATCTTGAATATAACTGTGTCAGCCATGTCATATTGAGGTTTAAGGCTGTAGCCATGTAAGCCCTCCAGGGCTGTTTCTGGGTTTCAAAGTCCACCATGTTATGCACCTTTCCATCTTTTGGGAGGTTCTGGTTCATTTGTCACGGAGGGCATGGGGTTTTACAGCCTCTGCCATTCAAACCTTCTGTCCAGTTTGGTGCTCAGTCATAGTGACCTTTTGGATAAGCCAATGCTTTGTTTGATCTTGAATAGTTTCTAGACCCTGATGACCTTTTTCCTTTTTCCAAGATACACCCGCGACCAGTACCACCTTCAGTGCATCAGGTTTGTGTTCACATGAGAGCATTTTCCCTTCCTTCTCTCGCGAGATTCAAGGAGCGTCTCAAGGGTTGCCAAGCCAAAGCTAAAAGGGGCTGAAACCCACTCACTTCTGGCAATTTCGCATGGGCAAACAAAAAACACAGTAATAGTTCTTCCTGAGGGCCTCATTTAGGTTCTCCTAGAATTTCTTAGCAAGCATGCTGATTTCAGGGTGGTCCTCTAGAATTAGTAGGACACTTCCTGCACATCCCACATTGCCTTCATGTATGCAAACATGAAGTTCCTCTGACATTCAGAATATTTCTATTTGGGGATTCCCTCCCAGGTCAAAATACTGAGCAGGGCTGCTGCCACCTCAAGTGAGTGACCATCCTTTGAGTTACCGTTTCATCTTTCTGCTGGAGTGATCCACAACTACTAGGTTGAATCTATTCCCTGATTAAGGTTCATGATCCAGGGCTGGGACTATGTTCAAATATCTATGTCCAGCTGCACCTTCGCAAAAAGTGTTTCTGCCACAGACAGTAGAATGTGAAGTGTCTTACTCTGCTCTCCTTGCTTGCTACAGGCATGCCATGTCACACAAGACCCACCAAGATCTTTAATATTCCCATCTCCGGTTGCTATTAAAATGGTATACCAGCCTGTTTTGGTGCCAAGCCTGGGTCATTTTGTGAACCAGCTCCAACAGGATACGCCTTTAGTATTGGCATCACTAACCTTTTCTGGAAGAGACTTCTAACTGCAGATTCCTTACCTTAGAATATTCCTCGGACGTCAGACTAGATCCGGCAAATCTTGGGCAGTGCATATACGCCGGTAGATGGCGCCGATGGCTCTACTTCCATGTCGCTGACATGAGTTGCTTTCTTTCCGCGCCAACAGTTGCGGATCCAGAAAGCTATGACAGTCATGTTTTACTAACTTTTTCTCGACTTTTGTCCCCTCCGAAACCTACAGGCTTTAAGGTTTGCGGGGAATGCCACAGATAGATGTTTGTGACTCATTCCCGCTTGGTCTGCCTGTAGTGCCTGGGGTTGGGCTATAACTCCAAGGCCTGCTCGGACTGCCTCTTTATGCACTCAAAGCGATACAGGAGAGGACGATATAGCTCTTTGCGGTGCAGCGCAGAAAGCTTCTGTCATTCCCGGTTCCGTTGGCAATCATGGGGCCATTCCCAGAGCCGTCCCCCAACGGGTCTTTGTCGGGTAAGTCTAAAAAGAAAAAGAAGCCAAAGCGCCATTCAACTTTCCTGGGCCCTTCCAAATGCCTAAAGGAGCGCAATACCGCCCACCCCTCAAGGTACCACTCCCCCACACCTCCTGGAGCGACTCCTGCCCAACTTTACAAGCTTTACCAAGCAATGTCCTGCATCTTTGGGCATCCTACTCTCTTGTGTGCGCCATTGGGCCCCAAGGAGTCGGGAGGGCTACCTTCAGCGGTCTCGCCCCCAATGCCAGCTGGACCATCAGGTTCTGCCCTGGATCCGCACAGACCCCAGTGCAGAGCACCAATTCAGCTCCATGACTCTTGCTGGAATTTGATCCCTCTGCGCCGCTACAGGCACCACCAACACAATTGTTCTTTCCAACTCCGAGGCAGTGCTGTATAGGATATATCCGACTTAGACACTGGTGCCATCTGGACGACAACAGCCTTTCGGCTCTGATACAGCGCCTCTGTCTTTGGGTGCTGTATTGGAGGAGGAGGCGGAGTACCTCTGTATTTGACCCCACTGATGATATTTCCCAGGGTTTCCCCCTAGGGAACTAGTATAAGGTGTTGGGCGACCTCAGTGGGCTAGACACCTCTCCTAACTTCAGTTTCGGTACTCTACCTGGTCCTGCCACCAAGGAGAGTGCATATTTTGCGATGATGACTTCCAACTTCCAATTGTGAAAGTGAAAGCAAACTTTTTGATGGAGGTACTTCAGATGGGGCAGACCAGCTCTGAGCCCCTGCTCCCATTTAATGAGGCCCTTACGGACATCCTCCTGGGGTCCTGGTCCACGCCCTGGTTGGGGGGTCCTGGTAAATCGCTAAGTGGCCCGCTGCCATCACCCGGCTCCAGGGGATCCTGCCTTCCTGATCTAGCAACCCAAACCAACAGTTTGGTAGTGCAGGCTTCCTCAGTGAGGGTCAACCCAGGGGTTTTTCTCACTGCCCCCCTGGACAGAGTCCAAGAGGCTGTACTCGTTTGGGAAGAAGATCTCTTCCTCCACCAGCTTGGCCATGCACTCGGTAAATAACGCTTGCCTTCTGGGCCACTATTCCCAAATGTGGGATTTGGTAGCACAAGTGCTCCCTTTGGTTCCTGTTGAAGCCCGAGCGATTTTTACTCAAATGATATCCCATGGACAGGACGCAGCGAAATTCATTATAAGGTGTGGATTGGACACCACTGACTCTATTTGCAGGGCAATGGGCTCAACAGTGGCTCTTAGATGCCACGCCTAGCTGTGCTCCACAGGCTTTTCGGGGGTGTCCAAATAAAGCCTTATGGACATGTCCTTCGATGGCTCGCACCAGTTTTGTAACAAGGCGGGTACAGTGCTGGAGTACTTTAAGGACAGTAGGGTCACCGCTCGCTCCTTAGGACTGGCTGCTGCCCCTCGCCAGCATCATTCCTCTTTTCGTCCCTCCTGTGGCTATGGTAGGGGATTTTAGTCTCACCAATACCACCTATGTCTGCAAGGCAGCATGCTCCCCAGTCTTTTTGTGGCCGAGGCACAGGCTCCCACAAGCCACATGGACAACAAGCAACCCTCCACCGCTCCTGCTCGCGCTCCTGTCAAACCTCTTTAGTGCTCCAGTATGAGGCAGGATACAGCACTTTCTACCTCCATGACAAACAGTCACCTCAGACAAGTGGGTATTACATATTAAGCCGCAGGGTTATGCACTTCCATTACTTGAGACCCCATCACCTATGCCACAAGTACAATGGTTGTCAGAGGACCATCTGTCCTTGTTACTCCAGGAAATGCAGGCTCTTTTGGCCAAAGGTGCCATTGAGCGGGTTAAGAGAACAGAAGTAAGTTGGGGTGTTATTTTCAATACTTTCTGGTGCTAAAAAAGGCTTGAGGCCTCCGCCCTATTCTAGATCTTTGCTATCTCAACAACTTTCTGGGAAAGGACAGGTTCAAGATGCTCACCCTGTCCTGCCCTAGAGACTGTGTGATGGTGTTGGACCTGCAGAATGCTCATTTTCATACCCCTGTCTTGCAGGCCTGAGGTTCACTGTGCGCTCAGAGCTCTTCCAGTTTGACCCTTGGATGTTTACAAAAGTAATGGCGGTGGTTGCTGCTCACTTTCGTAAGTTGGGGCTTCCAGGCTTTCCCTACCCCGAAGACTGGCTGTTGAAGGCGGCTGTCACCCACCTCCAGACAATGGCGAACCTCCTTAATTCGTGCCGAAGTCACACCTGACTCCTTCCCAAATGCTGTCTTTTACCTGAGCTATTCTGGACACATTGCAGTTTTTCACCTACCCTCCTGCATGATGAGCCCATGACATTCGAGGTATGATCCCGATATTTTAGCCTCAAGCGTGGCTCTCTGTGAAACTGACTCTGAGGCTACTGCATGAGATGGCCTCTTGTGTTGTGTCCTCCTAGTGAAACATGGCATATGCGGGCTCTGCAGTGGAATCTGAAGCCCCAGTGGGTGCAACATAAGGGGAATCTCTCCGACTGGGTCCAAATTTCAGAAGAGACTGCAAGAGATCTGCAGTGGTGTCTATTGAACTGCAATATGGCCAGTGGCAGAAACCTCTCCCTTCCTCTTTCAGAGTTAACAGTAGTGACCGATGCATCACTTCTGGATTATGGTGGCTACCTAGGATAAGTAGAGATCAGAGGACTCTAGTTTCCGGCAGAAACCCACCTCCATATCAACTTGTTGGAGTTGCAGGCAGTCCGCTTGGCGTTGAAATCCTTCCTGTCATCCATCAAAGCGAGGCTGGTTCAGGTGTTTACGGACAACATCACTGCCATGTGGAACTGCAATAAGCAGGGCACGGTGGGGGCGTGGACCCTGTGCCAGGAGGCCCTGTGCCTCTGGTAATGGCTAAAACACAGGACATTTTCCTGGTCCTGCAACACCTGACGGGATCTCTGAATGCCATGGCAGACCGACTCGCCGTCGACGCATTACAGACCACAAATAACGTCTACACACGGAGGTGGCGCAAGGTCTCTCCAAGAATGGAGAGAACCTTGGTTCGACCTATTTCCCACCACTTAGAATGCGCAGTGTCAGCACTTCTGCGTGTTGGAGTTTCCAAAGTGGTGCTTGCTAGGAGACGCATTCCAATTGGAGTGGAACTCAGGACTGCTGTATGCCTTTTCACCGACACCATGCCTCCCCCACATACTCAAGATCAGTATCAGCCAGGCCCAAGTCATCCTACTGGCTCCGGACTGGTCACAGAGACATTGGTGTCAAGCCCTCCTGGGCCTGAGCATCCATCCTTGATCAGGCAGCCCCTATGGGAGGATAACCTGCCAATGCAGTAGGGGCGCGTCCTGCACCCCAACCTACTCACGCTCCATCTTCATGCTTGGAGACTTAGCGGCGACAGCTGAACGCCTTTGACCTTCCTCCTCAAGTTGTAGATGATATTCTGGCAGTCAGGCAGCCCAAAAGGTTATTTGGTGACTGTCTCTGCTTTTTCAAGGTTGCCGGATCAGCCTTCCCTGTTTGTCATCTGGTGTCTTGGTTTCTGAAAGATTTGCAGCACATGATTCGGCCATCTCCTTTCATTATGCCCTAGTGGGACTTGAATCTGATCTTTACCTTTCTGATGGATTCCCCTTTTGAGCCCATGCATAGCTGTACTCTCAGGCTTGTGACTCTCAAGACGATCTTCTTGGTGGTTGTTACATAGGCTTAGAGGGTGAGTGAGCTTCAGGCTCTCTTGGCCAACCCACTATATACTATCTTCTTCCAGGACAATCTTGTTCTGCAAACGCATGCCTACTTCCTACCCGAGGTGGTGACTCCATTCCACATCATTCAGGTAATTATCCTCCCAGCATTCTTTACTCCACCTCATCCCTCTAAGGAGGAGGAGAGGCTCCTTTGTTTGGATCCAAAGAGGGCTCTTAGATTCTATATCGATCGTACCAAGGACCACCGACTGGGTGATAAGCTTTTTCCTTGGATTCGCTGGAGAAAAAAGGGCAAGGCTGTGCAGAAGAGACCATCTCTCATAGGATTATACTCTGCATAAAAATCTGCTATGCAGTTCCAAAGAAGCAGCCTCCAGAATGCCTACAAGCTCATTCCACCAGAGTCAAGGCTGCAACTATTGCATTAGCACGCAGAGTGCCTGTCCTCGATATATGCCGGGCAACTAAGTGGCGGTAGCTCTATAGGTTTCCGAAACACTACTATCTGATAGAGACATCTAGCCTCAGATTCCTTATCTATTAGAATTCTCCCCAGGCACCAGACTGAATCCGGAAATGTCTTCAGGAGTGCCCCTACACATCGGTAGAGAAAGTCGTGCGACTATTCAACGTAACCGGAGACCACATAAGCCCCTCCCAGACTCGCTGACATCATATTCTCCTTTACCATGCTTACAATGCAGATCCGGAGAAGCGGTTACCTCAGGCCATTTCTGCCCTACTGCGACGTTTACGTCGTTAAAACAGTGTGCTTTTCTGTTTTTGTATGTGGTGCTTGGGAGAGAGCACCATGACTCCAAGGAGTGCGACTCCTGTCGTCTACTTCGACAGAAGGCACTGCGGGTATGTCGGATGAAGCTCCTGTTGGCGCAGCACTTCCAGTCACTGCATGGTCTGTGTGCGGGCCTGGTCCAGGAGCAGTTCCTGTGGACCTCACTCTCCATCATCGTCCTACAGTGCGTCTCGATGCAGGCGGTTGAAGTCGCGGCATCCCCGACTTCACTGCGCAGAGATTCCAACTTTCATGCCTCCTCCCGCTTGCCGGTTGAGGACTCCGTGCATGAGTTTGCCCCAAGGCTCCCTGTCTCCCTGGAGCCGGGGCGACTCTGACCCAGATATGGGCACATTATTGCTCTCTGCATGCCATTCTTGGGTCTTCAACCTCACCCTGGAGCTTTTGGATTTACCTCTTCCTTCTGAAGAAAAATCTACTGATTCCCAAATTGGCGTTCTCCATCAGGGCCACACAGGGGTGGAGCTGGTGCTTCCCTATATGACATTTTGTTTGGAGCTGGGCTTAACCCGATACAAGGGCCCCCTGTTGATTGATCTATTTCTCACTGTCACCATCTGGCCTCTGGTGATCTGGCCTGTCTCCTCCGGCACTCTACTCCTCATAGCTTGGTGGTACAGGCTGCTTCAGCCTCTCATAATATCAACTCTCTTCCGCATATTCTGTCAAACAGAGATTCCAGGAGGCAGGACGCTTGTGGCAGGCATATCTTCTAGTCCACAAGTTCTGCTTTGCGTTCCATTAATACATCTTGTGTTCTTGGATGCTTTTTCCCTAAAAATTATGGGGTCTTTGACTCGTCTATTGCCATCGCTTACGGACGACACCCAGAGCGAGCTTACCCAGTTGAACCAAGATGGACAACAGGCAGCTAAATTAATCATGCCTGGCCACAAACCTCCGTTTTTCGGAGGCTGTTCAGACCACTTTGTTTGACATGCCTTTTGATGGCACCCATCTTTTCGGTGCTCATGCCGGCTCTGGCTTGCGGCGTTTTCGCGACAGTTGGAGTGAAACGGAAACTCTGTCTGCCTCAATCCATCCATTTCAGTTTGTCCTTGAGCTCTTCCTCGATTGAACATTCCGTGGCTGTGTCCCGGGTTGTCTATCCCTCCTACTGGTGACTCCCAGTGTGGTATTCCTGCTTCCTGCTGGTATTCTTCTTACACTGTCGATGACAGTTTATAGGTCCATTATGACTCTACATGGGTTTAACACCTGTTGCATAGGTGTTCTGTTTCTCTGACTATGGGCTCCGTGCCCAAGAGATCGTTTTTAGGTCTCGCTGAGCCAGCGCATGCGCTGCTCTGCGAGACATTTAGTAAGGGGCTTTTGAAAGTGCTACCAAGCCGGCCACCAGCTTGCTGTTACGCGCACAAGCGCGCGCGACGTGCACAGCAGCTGCCATCTGGCTTTCCACAGCACGTGAATCCCCTCCCACTCCCTCCTCGTCAGCTTCATTTTTTTTCCGAGCGTGTAGCGCGTGAATCCCCTCCCACTCCTCGTCAGCTTCATTTTTTTTCCGAGCGTGTGTGTTTCCCGTACTTCAAGGCAAGCGCGCGCACGTATGTTGAGCCGACAACAAGGCTCGAACACTGGTCCTCAGCTCCCGAGTCGGCACCTCTCACCGCTGAACCATAACCTCTCCCTCCGAGAGCAGCATTCATTTTAAATACATGTTCTTCTTGATGGACGCCTGTTTTTTTCTATCCTATTGAATTTATTGATTTCGCTTAAAACATTCCAGGATCCCTTGAGCTGAAAGGGACACGCTGCTTTTTCCCCGTTTCATAATAATAGGATGTGACTGCGACTGACTCACATAGGGACCTATAAACAGACACCAACAGTCAGTGGCATTGCTCACCAGATCTTCTGATGCCAGCACGAGCTCAGCTGAGAGATTGGGAATGCTTTCTTGGTCGTCCTTGGAGAATCTTACATAGGAGGGCAGATTGTAGCCAGCTTAATAGTTATTTTATTTTAGACTGATGTGCTTTGTGAGGTCTAGGAGCAGCCTTCAGAAAAGGCAATAAAGGCTTATATAGGACGCATCACGGACTGCTTCGTTCTGTTATCCTAACCAGTTGTCCCTATTTTATTGATCTCGCAAACCCATGCATTTTCCTTTGGGGATTCGAACTCTTGACTTGAAGGTTTCAGCTAAAGCTTCTGCACTAGTGTGCAACCCACTTAGCCATCCTACTGACTAAATTCTTCCAACCTGGGCAACACTGGAGCACGCACACAAAGATAACAATAGGTTGGTAAATCCAAGCCCCCTCTGCAGCTACTTAAGCAATTCGTTTTTGACTGAATAGCTAATACAACACGCCGTTTCTTCGCCGTAAGCTTGTTTTGGAGCACCACATGGCTGCATGGCTATTAGAAGGTTCGTCAAAACACCATGGGGTGCATTGGCTTATTTAATTGTGATTGGTAATAACGTTTCTTTATTGTTAAAGAAACTTCACGTCGTGTCGTTGCTATATAGTCCTTGTCTCAAAACTGTCTTATCCAAAATCAAAACAATGTACATTTACATAGGTACAAAGCTACTAAACAGAGCAACGATGCGCCAGAAATACAGATAAGTATTGTAGGAGGTTTGACCCAACCTCTCTGTGCCGTTTCAACTTGTTTTGTTACTGGAGTATCAAGGTCTAATTACGGATGCTGTAATACTACTGTCTCTTGGATCCATTCAGGCTGTTCTCTGCTCCAACACCTGCACAACATGACTGCAGTTCTCTTTGCCCAATGACGTATTCTTTGGTTTCGATTCATAGCTGTTGAAAGTAGATGGCAGACTATACTGCTCCCTGCAGTGCACTGTGTTCCATTTCTATATCTGCATGCTACGTGAATGCCGTACCTAGGGCCCTGCATTGTTCGGCAGTCAAGATAGTGGCTAAATTACTTTGTAGCATGAACTACGAATTAATAGCTTTGGGGGTTGTGACCAGGCCTGTCTACTTGGCTAAATTGTCTGGCTACTCTTCGTTAAAAAAATAGTGTCTGCCCTAAGCATACTTTTGATAAAGTTGTTACTGATTCTTTCCCCTTGTTTAGCATTGCCTCTTTAAATCTTTGCCTAAGATTGGTTTGGGGAAACAGACTCGCAGTTGCTTAATCGTGGCCCTTTCCACTGGGTTTTCTCATCAGCGTCGAGCCAGGCTTGTACGTTTTCCTGTCAGAATTTGGTAATTTATGTTATTGGGATTTTGCTGCACTATGATTTGTCTAATCAGCTGCGGGAGTTCTTTTTGGGTAAGACTATAATTGGCAAGATAAACTGCTCCGAGTTATTTTTACTGGAATTCATTTAGTAATCATATATACAGTTAATTAAAACCTTTACACGATGAGAGAAAATGCAAGTAGCAAATATAACAAGCATTGGCATAGCCAATAGGTCTCGCCTTTAGGACCTTATAAGTGTTTAGCCATGCAACAGTTGATGTTGTTGCACCAAGGATATTGTGCTGCATAACTAAATACTTATAAGGTCCCAAAAGCGAGACCTATTGGCTATGCCAATGCTTGTTTGGTATTATTCTCTTCTCGCACAAGAAAAACTACCTGTGTTACATGCTCTTTAGAGCTCTTCTGTATGCTTACGCACTACTTATGTGAGCCACTTGTGGTCTAGAGTTTACAAGCTCTGACTCGCATCCTTACTGCTGGAACTTTTTACACCGGCACTTTATGTTGACAAATAACGTTTAGTATCCTTTGAAGGAACCTTTCACTTTTCTCCCCTAGACGAGTTTCTATATAGCTTGTTCCATGAGATGCCTTCTCATGAATCTTTCGTTTTTCTTTGATCTATACAGGGAGTACCCTTTATGCTTCCCTTCTTGTGTAATTCTGTTTCGCCAAAGACTCAAAATTTCCAAAGGAGCAGTGGAATACGTGCCACAGTCTCTTCTCTGTTGTCCACGTTACTGGCCTGGCCACTATTTCCCGCTAGGACTTTCTTTTCTCTGTGTCCTTGATAGAAATGGGGGTCTCTAGTTGGCAATGGTTAAATAACCAATATTTATCTGTGCGAAACAAGACCAAAGCAATAAAAGACCAACATACAGTAATCAAAAATAGGCACTCTGCAAGTATGACTTAAAAATGAAGTTCCTTGAAGCCGGTAGCTCCGTCTGGGGCTACCGCGGTGCTGAAAACAACAGAATCCAAAGTTCCAGCAGGCCGCGTCGGTGCGGACCGGATTTAGTGTCAGCAGACTCGTAAACAGTACCTTTGGTTCCGGCCGACCGCGTCGGTGCGGGCCCGTCGTGGCAACTGTTGCGGTTGAGATGTGAAGCGTAGCAGTGCGGCATGCGGTGCCTTCAAGTTGCGGTGCAGGCAGTGGCTCGGTGACGGACATCCAGCGGCGTCGGTGAGACCAGGGCTGCGGTGCGGAGTGAGCGTTGCTTGTTGCGGTGCTGACAGTTCACCGTGCCAGCGACAGTCACGGTTGATGGGAGCTGGTATCGGTCGGCCCAGACTGCGGTGTGGGACGGGGCGTTGCGTCATGTAACTTATGAACGCTGCCCCCATACCACGGTGCGATCACAGGTGTCGCGGTCAGCGATGTTGTTGGTGAGACCAGGGCGGCGGAGTGAAGCGAGGCGGTGCGGAGTGCAGTGCTCACAGGTCGCGGTGCAAGCAGCAGCTCAGTGGCGGCACTCGGCGGCGGCGGTGAGACCAGGGTTGCGGTGCGAAGTGCGGCAGTGCCGTCTGCGGTGCCTTCAGGACACGGAGTCTGCAGCAGTGTTGGTGACGGTGTCGGCTGCTTTCCCCCTCTGTGGCAACTTAAACCCACGGTTCCAGAGGTGGTACCCAGAGATAAGTGAAGTCTTTGCTGTCCATGAGACTTCGTGAACAGGAATCAATCTCTATTTCAAGCCCTTGGAGATACTCAGCAACAAGTAGAGAAAGTTCAGTCCAGTCCTTTCACTGCCCAGGGCAGAAGCAGCAACTGCAGGCCAACCCAGCAAAGCAACAGCACAGCAAGGGGGGGGTACTCCTCATGGCTGTTCTTCCAGCTCTTCTTCGTGGCAGGTTCCTTGAACCAAGCGAGTTCTAAAGTTCTGGTGTCTGGGCCCCAATATTTATACTGCATTTCTCTTTGTTTTCTCGGGCAGAGAGTGTCTGTGCTTAGTCCAAACCAGTTTGGTCCTCTCTGGCCCAGCTTCCCAGCAGGAGTTGGAGACAGCATTGTCCACGCAGACCAGGCCCATTCAGGTGCAAGGAAATCTCCTCCCATTACTCTAAATGCAGCCCAGGTCTATTCAGCCCAGCCCTGCCTCATCCAGGAAAGGTAGGACACACCTCATCCCCCCAGTGGCTGTCTGATGAGAATGCACATCACCAGCCCCTGTCACTCCAAAGCCAGACAGTCAATCCACAACCCAGCAGAGGCACACAGGATGGGTAAGCAAGAAAATACCTACTTTCTAAAAGTGGTATTTTCAAACACAGAACTTAAAAATCATCTTTACTAAAAGATGCATTTCTACATTCTGAGTTCAGGCATACTAAACTCCATTTCTCTATCTTGTCCCTATGCGAAGATATACTCGTAAAATGTTACAGAGTATTCCCCATTCTATCCTATGGGACTGATAGCCTTTCGTTAGCGAAAAACGAATTACACTGTATTTCACTATCAGGATATGTTACACACACCAGTACATGTCCTGTCTCTTACCTACACTACACCCTACCCACAGGGGTACCTTGGGCCTACCTTAGGAGTGTCTCACATGTAATAAAAGGGAAGATTAGGGCTTGGCAAGTGGGTACACTTACCAAGTCGACATGGCAGTAAAAACTGCGCGCAGGCACTGCAGTGGCAGGTCTGAGAACCTTTTGAAAGTCTCCTCGTGTGGATGGCACAATCAGTGCTGCAAGCCCACTAGCAGCATTTGATTTACAGGCCCTGGCACTCTCAGTGCACTTTACTAGGGACTTACCAGTAAAGCAAATATGCTAATCACGGAAACACCAATCCATAATATAGGTTACAATAGGAACACTTGCACTTTAACACTGAACAGCAGTGAGAAAGTGCGCAGAGACACTAAACCAGCAAAAACAGAGTCAAAACCAAGAGGTCAGAAAGCAAAAAGATAGGGGCAACACGCCAAAAGATGCCAGGTCTAACAGTCCTTCATTTCCTCAGCAAGCTTCTCACTCTTCTTCAGCAGGGTGCACTTTTAATGGACTACTCTGGTGCACAGGTTTCATTCACTTCTTGTGATTTTCACAAGGGTGTTTTATTTTTTTTATTTTAAGTGTTTTTTATACCCAGGCATGGCATCAAGGCGTCTACATTTTTATCCTTGCAAAGACACTATGTGGTTTCTTTTTATGGGATAATGGCTCATCCACCTCTTGGTAGATTCTTGTTACTTGAAACCGCTCCTAGAACATTATGCTTTCGCCCTCTTGGACTTAGTTTCCTTGTTGGCTTGCTTGTCCCATTCGGTAACTCTCTCCTTGGGTGCGTCTTTCGTTTTGTTCTGTACGGTGTCCTAATATCCTACCCTCAGGGGTTAGTCAGTGCACCTATGCGTTATCTTTATTGCGGTGGTTTCTTCTTCACTTCTTTAACCCAATTCTGGGTTTTCTTCACCCATGTACCTGGGTATAATCAGGGCTGTAAGAATGTTGCCCTTATATCTAGGTATAGATATAGGTATAGGTATATCTAGGTATTTGGATGTCCTCCCCCCCACCCCCTTCCTGTGGGACATTTTTTCCTCTAATCACAATTGTTGTTTTTAGGTCTCGCCTGAGCCAGCGCGCATGCGCTGCTCTGCGAGGCCTCTAGTAAGGACCTCCATCTCACACATCTTTTCCTCATGTTTTTTTTTTTCCAGCCACGCATTCGATTGGCCATTTGCGTAAGGCTTCCACAAAAGAAAGCACGCAAATGGCCAAAGGCTCGGGTATGTCCCGCCTTATCTTTAAATGTTCCCTCCCACAGCCTATGTGTCTCGGGAGCGAGCAGCGGCGCCATCTGTTTCCAATTATCGCGCCCGCGCTTGTTTACATTTGCCTGTCTTGCGTTCGCGTTAATTGGAAACAGATGGCGTTCACTTTTGGACAGCCAGCACTCGTGCCTGTAACAGACCCCGCCCCACTCCCCCTCGCCCCGTTAACGCTGCGACCCCTTGGCCGCAGAAACCGGTTCCCCCGATTCACGATCCGATTCACGCCGCCTGGCTTTGTAGTTTAGTGCCGGTGTTTGCATATATCTTTTCTTGAATAATATTTGCACGTTGATGGGCCGTGTTTTAGAGCGCGCACTGCTCTGGTCGCATCGCTGGCATGTGATGTGGCAAGCACTTCTGTACGTGGTGCCAGGTTTACATGGGTGCCCCTCTTCTAGCACCAGACTGGAAGGGGACATGCGAACACGCGTTCGGTGCATTGGCTCGCCATCGAAAGGTGTCTAATTTCAGCCAAATCCTCTTTTTATTTCACCATTTGTTGTGCTTGAGTTTGGACCGGGGAGTACAAGAGCCCTCTATAGAAGCAAAGCTGCGGGGTTCGTTTAGGGCCGTTATATGGGTTGCCTTTGGGAAGCCGGCGCCGATCCATGCCCGGTGAGGTATTAATACCGAGGCAGCAGACCCAGTGCGTGGGCATATGCATACTTTTATAATTAATTTAAGAAGTCCATTATCATACACAGCCCCTGACTCGCCCGTGCATCCATGTATGATCTGTTATTCCTTGCGTGTGTTTTATTTTGCACTCCCATCTCCACCCTCAAGGCAAAACTTGGGAGTCCATCTCTGTAAAATCATATTTTACGTTGAGTCCCTGCTGTGTGTTTGTTTACCAAAGGCGAGTGTGGGTGAGGAGCGTGTCCATGCGTCGCTGCGCAGTGTACACCCCTGTGCTCGGGACTCCCCTCCAGGGGGTCCAGATAGAGGTGCGTGCAGACATCCTTATGTGCTGCGCCAGACTGTCCCTTCCGGCCAGGGCAGAGTTTGTAAAATAATAAGCGTCGGGCTTCAAAGTTCCCAGAAACCGGCCGCCAGCGCTACAGAGTGCCGGGCTTGTAAACACCGAGGCTGTCGCCTCCTGTCCCGCCTCATGCCTCCTCTGTCCACCACAAGGCACTGCTGCAGCCTTTAGTTCTCTCGCCTAAAATCTTTCATCCCTTCTGTCTCCCTTTGTCACTGTTTCCCATAGTGCCTGTCCTCTCCTATTCTGCCTTTCTCTCCCTTGATCTTGGTCAAAGTGTAAAATTAAAAAATATGTCCTGGCGCCCAAAAAGGAGTGCCAGTGGATCCCACCTGCAAACACCGGCTTAAATTAAGCACTCCTTCCGGCTTTCGTGTGGCTGTAGCTGCACAGACATGGGTTTATAGCTCAGCGAGGCTCCTGTTCCAGTGTAGAGAGTTATATGGCAGGGAGAAAGACGCTGTGGACAATTTGTGGGCCCTTATCTACAAAAGATGATGTCTGTGGGGCCGGTAGTGGGGGTTACTAGTCTAAAAGTGGGGCTCAATTAATCGTAAAATGGGTTAGACGAGGTTCATTGTACGGCCAGGCCCGTGTTCACGGTGAATGACCTGGATTCGAGGCCCGCGGGTGCTAACATAGGCAGCGAGGTAAAGGCGCTATGTATAGGCCTATATATTTGCCAAGACGTTTTTTTAGTTGTTTTTTTAAGCGATGTGCATGTTTCTACTGTCCATAAAACAATTTTAGTTGCTATAAAATAATGTACAGACACTGGCGTCTGATTTCCGTGCCTATAAATCTGCCGGGTTGGTACTACCTATGTAATGTATGTATGGAGGGATTCTATTTCACTGCCGGTATTGGACGCATTTACGGAAGAACGCACGCATCGCCGCGTAGGTGGACGTGTTTTTAAGAGGTCTGTGGGTGTCTGTAAGCGGAGGAATCCGTGTTTCTATAGATATATCGTTGAACTGCGCCTACATTGTAAGGTCAACTGTTTAATCTGCGTGTCCTGCGCCCGCAGAAGCGCCCACGTATACGTGATTGTATCTATATCTGTGTGGTATGTATGTCTGTGTGCGTGTCTCTATATAGGTGTCTCTCTGTTTCTCCGTGTGTATCTGAGTGTGTGTTTATGGCTGTCTCTTTTTTTGGGGCGCATATCTGTGTGTGTTTCTCCCCGTGCGTTTGTCCTGTGTGCGTCTTTGTGACTGAGTGTATGTGTGTCTGTGTTTGGGGGAGCGCGTGTCACGGTATACGTGTCTGTGGGAATGTACAGAGACGTAACTCAGGCCACTGGGCCGCCCCCCCCCAACCTTACTGCGGCCCCAAGCCTCCAGGGGTTCTCAATTCAGCTATCAATTAATATTTGTGTGATGTGGGAGATTTGGTGCCCCTCATCACATTCCGTAAGGGAGGCAACATTTTGCGTTACGCCGCTGGGAGTGTTTATATGTGTCTGCGTGTGTGTATGAATCTGTGTGTCTGTGTCTTTGTTTGTTTGTCCCTTTATTTGCGTATGTTTTTGTCCTAGTGTGTGTGTTTGCCCCATGTGTTTATCTGTGTGTATGTATGTTTGTCCCTGTGTGTGTTTGTTCCGTGTGTGGATCTGTGAGTCTGTACAATTGTCCGTGTGTGTTTGTGTGTCTTATTGCGTGGGTGGATGGCTGTTTGTGCCTGTATGTCCCCAATGTTTGTCTTTCGGTGTGTTGTGCCATTTTCTGTACCAGAATGTTATATTCCATTCCCCCTCTGTTAAAAACAATATAAATTGTTGCGAGGATCGCTACAGCACCCAGGCATAGCTTGAAATGTAAAGAGGGCTTGAATGAAGTACATCAGAAATACAGCAGACTCGGGTGTGTGTCGACTGTACCCTTCTTACAGGAGCAGCATAGTTTGCTGACTTTTTCAGAGAAACCCCGTCCCTCCTCTGACTATGTGCAACTTTAATGCAGGCACGATACTGTGACCCTTACTATGAAGATACGAATTACCGTCCGTCCTAATGTGGGTACGATACGCCCTCCGTGATTATAAGGGCAAAAAACATCACCCGTCACAATGTGGGCACCAAACGAACCTCCGGTTTGCATTCTCCGCCCCTGGCAGTGCGGGCAAGGAACACCCCATATAGATGTGGGTATGGGCAGTGCTTTAAATGGGCCGGTACTGTCCGGTGCGGAGTACCGGCACTTTTTTATTTTGAGAGAGAGTACCGGCACTACTCAAGAGAGACGTAGTACTTTTAATTGGAGAGTACCGGCACTTCTCAGAAACATGCAGGTACTTCTATTTTTACGTTGTAAGCACTGGGTATGGGAATGAAATGTCCTCCGTGATAATCGAGGGAGAAAACGGGACCCGTGAACATAAAACGTCCGGTCACGAAGCGTTCCGTTGTAACTCACGTACGACCCTCTCTGCTGCTCCCTCGCCGTGATGTAGATCCGTGCATGCCCTTGTTGAAGAGGGCATAGAGTGGCCATCTAAGTGACATGACTGCACGTTATATGTACAGTACAAGATGATGGAATGCTGGGTGTCATTTTGAAGACAGAGGGGAGATTAACAAAAGTTATTGCACTCTGTTGTATGAAAAAAAGAACAGGCGCATGCTAGTAGAATGCTTATGCATTTAGTTCATGCTGCAGATTTTCAATAATCCTGTACAGGAAAGTCTACTTAAAGCATGCCAGTCTGCACATACCACCTTGCAGCGTGTCGGATGCCAGACATAGTTTGCTGCAACTGAATGCAAAGAATGATGTGAGTACCACTGAAGCACTTGTTGTTCATAGATATCTATAAACTCTGAAGCGTAAGCACTCATTTCCAGCCTACTTTTCCTTTTACAAACTATTGTAATCCAGAGATAGTGCTTAAATGCTTCAATTGATGTTAACCAAGGCTACAATTCACTGAATGAGTCAGGTTAAGTTAACGTATATGGCTTGAAATAATGCTCTCAGTGACATCTGGCAAACTAGACCTGATATCTGACGTTCCTTTAGGTTGGACATAAGGCACTCTTCAAAACTATTCTTTTTTTAGCCTATTTTTAGACAATTTTCAACATATTACTTATGGAGGCCTCATATTCGGCAAAACTAATAACACGGCCCAAAGGCGAGACCTATTGGCTATGCCAATGCTTGTTCTTTAGCTTGCATCTCTTCTGTTACCTAGCTTTCATTGCTTGTTTCAATTTTGAACTGTTCCCCCTCTCTCTTCCTCTCTCTCTCTCTCTCCATTTTATGGTTAGTACTTTGGTACTATGTTGCTGATTACTCAGCCCTTACTACTTATGTTCGCCAACCTCGGACTCAAACAGCTCGTCACGACTCCCACCCACTCCGCCGGACACACGCTCGACCCCATCTTCTCCGCCAGCAACCACGTCACCTTCAGCCACACCACCGTACTCCACTGGACCGACCACCGCTGCATCCACTTCACCTTCGAGAAACCCACCATGCACCACCACCCACAACGGACCCCCCGCCGCAGCTGAAACAAGGTCACCGAAGACCAGCTAATCGCCACCCTCGCCCGAAACCCACCAACCGACACCGCCGTCACAGACACTGCCGCCCACAACCTCAGGCAATGGATCGACGACCGCGCCAACACCCTCGCCCCGATCAAGAAACCCTCAAACAGACGCACCGACAGAAAAGCCATCTGGTTCACCGCCGACCTCCAGGCATCCAAGCAGACCTGCCGAAGACTCGAGAAGAAGTGGCATCATGAACAGACACCAGACAGCAATGCAGCCCACAAGAACGCCATCCGCAGACACCACCAACTCATCCGAACTGCCAAAAGGACCTCCTTTAAGGAACGCATCGACAACAATGCACACAACAGCAAAGAGCTCTTCAACATCGTGAAGGAACTCTCCAACCCCAGCTCCAACGACATCCTGCCGTCACAAGACCTCTGCGACTCCCTAGCCACCTTCTTTCATCGCAAGATCACAGACATCCACGACAGCTTCAACAACCAGGCCCCCCCGACAGCCACCGACACCTCAGACTCACTGTCCCCCAGCCACACCAACCTCCTGCTCTCCTGGACCGAAGTCAACGACGACGACACCATCAAAATCATGAACACCATCCACTCCGGCTCACCATCCGACCCCTGCCCGCACCACATCTTCAACAAAGCAAGCTCCACCATCGCACCCCATCTCCGGAAGATCGTCAACAACTCCTTTGAGACCGCCACCTTCCCGGAGAGCTAGAAGCACGCCTAAATCAACGCCTTACTCAAGAAACCCAAGGCGGACCCTAAGGACCTCAAGAACTTCCGGCCCATCTCCCTACTCCCGTTCCGGGTGAAAGTCATCGAGAAGATTGTCAACAGGCAACTGACCCGCTTCCTCGAGGAGAACAACACCCTGGACCCGTCCCAATCAGGATTCCACAGCAACCACAGCACCGAAACTGCCCTCATCGCCGCCACCGACGACATCAGGACCGTGCTGGACAACGGAGAAACCACGGCCCTCATCCTCCTGGACCTTTCGGCCGCCTTCGACACCGTCTGCCACCACACCCTACGCACACCCGTCCACAACGCAGGGATCCGCGACAAAGCCCTGGACTGGACCACCTCCTTCCTCACCGGCAGAACCCAGAGTGTCCTCCTCCCTCCATTCCGATCTGAAGCCACCAAGATCATCTGCGGCGTACCCCAAGGATCATCCCTCAGCCCGACATTTTTCAACGTCTACATGGCACCGCTCGCCAACATAGCCCGATCGCACGACCTCAACATCATCTCATACGCCGACGACACCCAGCTGATCCTCTCCCTCACCAAGGCCCCCACCACCGCCAAAACCAACCTCCACGAAGGAATGAAGGCCGTCGCCGAATGGATGAAGAACAGCCGCCTGAAACTGAACTCGGACAAGACGGAGGTCCTCATCCTCGGCTCCACCCCCTCTGCCTGGAACCACTCCTGGTGGCCGGCCACACTGGGAGCTGCACTGACACCCACCGACCACGCACGCAACCTGGGGTTCATCCTAGACTCATCGCTATCAATGACCCAGCAAGTCAACGCCGTCTCCTCCTCCTGCTTCAACACCCTCCGCATGCTCCGCAAGATCTACAGATGGATCCCCACCGGAACCAGAAGGACGGTCACCCAGGCCCTCGTCAGCAGCAGACTGGACTACGGCAACGCCCTCTATGCGGGAACCACGGCCAAACTCCAGAAACGACTACAACGCATACAGAACGCTCTGCACGCCTCATCCTCGACATCCCCCGCCACAGCCACATCACAGCCCACCTGAGAGACCTGCACTGGCTCCCCGTCAACAAGAGGATCACCTTCAAGCTCTTCACCCACGCTCACAAGGCACTCCACAACACCGGACCAGCATACCTCAACGAACGACTCACCTTCTACACCCCGAACCGCCAGCTTCGCTCCGCTGACCTCGCCCTCGCCACGGTTCCACGCATCCGCAGAACGACCGCCGGGCGGCAGATCATTCTCCCACCTCGCCGCCTCCCCATCCACCTGCGGCAGACCCAGGACCTGCTGACCTTCAGGAGACTTCTCAAGACCTGGCTGTTCGAGCAGTAGCAGCTCCCCCCCCCAATCCCCAGCGCCTTGAGACCCTCACGGGTGAGTAGTGCGCTTTACAAATGTTTGATTGATTGTGCAGCTTCAGCGAGGTGTTAGCTTCTACTATCATTGATAGATTTATATGCATGGGGGTTATTGTATATATATATATATATATCAGAGACTTTCTTGATCACGCAAACAGCATTTGAGAAAGTCGTGTAAGACGCAAACGCGTCATGCAGGGTGAATTAAAGAAAGGATTGCAGAACCCGTGAGTGCTCCTGTGTGTTCCTAGAAGAGGGACCTTTGTTGGTACATTAATTACGTGGCATGCCACTTGCACGAAGGAGGCACCCGTCATGCAAAGAGTTCAGCAGTTAAGTGGTATTTGTTGGAACATATATATATATCAGTGCATATATATTGTGTATATCTTTATATATGTATAATGCTACATTTCGTGAACAGGGATTTCGTATAGCCTATGGCCATGTACCCTTTATTCTTATCTTGCATTCTCATCTTAACTTAGTCGCTATGTATGCACTAGCACTTCTTTCTTCCCCTATGGGTTCTTCGCGTTGAATTATTCCATCTGTGTCTTTCTGTTTCTGGGACTTTTTTCTTAGCAGAAGCGTCGCACTTGTCAATGCTTGTTCTTCTTTTTACACTTTTTTCGGTGGCTGCTTTAATCCATGCTCTTCCACCGTGGATCTATTCTAAGATTCCTCTCTCAGTGTCTCTCAGGACACATTTGCCTCTAATGCATTCGCTATTGCTTCTGGCACTCCAAGCCCCAGCTGTCCATAGGTTCGGTTCTTGGGCCTATTTTCTCCGTGTTTGCGGAGTACGTTTGACTGACATAATGATTTTCCACATCAAAGGCCTACAGCTTAGTGGCATTGGCAGTTGCCTTTGGGTTCCCAAGTCCGACCAACCATTCGTCGGGTCCCACCTGGAGAGCGACCTGGTATTGTATTTATAGCGAATATTGTCTGCGGATGCATTTCTGTTCCCCTGCCATGGATCTCTCTATTCGAATGTTTTTCTCCGTTTTTATGACTTTACTTGCATGTGGTTTTTGCCACAGTTCTTAGGGTGAAGGGTATGCTGTTGCTCACCTGCCTTCTTAAGAGCGACCAGTCTCATCTGTCTTATTATAGACCAGCTAGTTCTATTCAGGTATTTTTAGTATGATCAGTTTGCAGACCCTCCTGGGGATGGTATGGCTTGGATATCTATTCGAGGGTAACTAATCTGCGTTTAGACATCTCTATCAGGTGAACAAGTTACTTACCTTTGGTAACGCCTTATCTGGTAAACACATAGTCTAGCCGCAGATTCCTTACCGACACACCCATCCTCCCTGCTCTGCAAACTGTTTCCATCTTGCTTAAAAGATCTTTTCTTGGTGTTCGCATACCGTGCATTTTGACTTCGTAATTGTTAATTCAAAGGGATATTTATCTTTTATGGCAAACTGTTTCCACTGCCAGTTTCTATGATGGCTCTGCATTTTTGGTGCGGTAAATAGTCACAAAAGAAACTGGCATCAGCGCGTCGGGGAGGGGCTTATATGGTCTCGGGTGACTTCGCATATGTGGACGAGATCGGTACTGAGTCGCACGACACCCTCTACCGCGTTACAGGGGTACTGCCGAAAAAATTTCCGGATCCAGTCTGCCGCCTGGGGAGAATTCTAAGGTAATGAAGCTGCGGCTAGACTAGCTCTCCACCAGTTAAGGCGTTACCTCTGGTAAGTAACTCTTTCGTCTGGATGGTCAGGTTCATTGAGAGGGGCCCTTTGCCCCCTCGGTCTTGGGGGACTTCTTGGTTTAAATCATTTTTCAACCCCTTCCTCTGGGGCGGTTATTGCTGTGGCATCTATTCTAAGGTAAGGAGTCTGCAGTTAGAAATCTCTTCCAGAAAAACAAGTTACTTAACGCTTTTTCTGGTAGAAACTCTATCTAACTGCAGATTCCTTACTGACCCTCCCTTTCTCCCCTCTCTGCAAATTGCACTTCCTCATATTGAAGGTCCTCTTAGATCCAGCACACTGGTCAAAACCATTCTGATGTGGCTCCACGTCTGTGGGTGTGGAATGTGTCACAAAAGAAACTGATATCAGCGCTCTGGGGTGGCGCATATATAGGCACTGCGTATGTCACATCCGACACAGAGCAATCAACGTTATCTACCGGTGTGTAGATGTACTGATCAAGAATTTCCAGATTCTGTCTTAGTCCTGGGGAATATTTTAAGGTAAGGAATGTGCAGTTAGATAGAGTCTCTACCAGAAAAGGAATTACTGAAGCTAAGTATCTTTTTTCTTTGGGTTCCTGTAGTAGGGGTTCTGTTTCACCTTAAAAACATAATTCTCCTAGTAAATGTTGAACAACCCACTGCCTTTCTCTCATGATTATGCCTTAGGTTTTTGCACAAGCCCTTCCAAACTGCAGCTGTACCTCTCAGCTTTCCTGGGTGGGACCCACTGCTGTTTGCAAACTCTGGCAAGTGCTCCAGAATTGAAGGGTCATAAACTCAAACCTCCCCAGCATAGGCATTTTTCTTCTGATTCTTGTGAATTTCATTGACAGGCTTCACAGACTCTAAAATGACAGTGGCATGTTGTCTCACTGAGGGTAAAATACTCAATCTGTTGCATTTAACAACTCAGTTCATAGGCTTACACAGAACTATCTTCATCAACGCCAATAGAATAATTAACTAATACTACTTTTGGAATGTGGAGTTTGGGTTTTCCGAGGCAATTCTGATTCAGTAACTGCTACTGCTGCTGTGTGCTGTGGCCAGTTCAACTTCAGTATCTATTCTTTTTTGGGTTTTCTTATGAGCTACCACCACTTTAGTTTCCTTCAGCACTATTGCGGTCTTCCTCTCCTAGAAGGCCAAACCTGTTTGCCTTTCCCGAGACATCAACTAATCTGTGGCTAGCTGGAATTTCATTTCAGCTTCAGTTTCCTTTATCTCCATTATTTTTTACTTCTATCTTGTTCGAACTAAGACCAGTGGAAGAGATTGTACTCCTGATTTTGGATGCTGCTAACCTGATTCCTCCTTCTTAAGGGGACCAGTGGCGACTCACATTATAGTAATTAGGGTCCTTACACTCCTTCTACTCACTCTCAAAATCATCTATGGTTTCCCTTCGCCCTTGAGCTCTGCTTTTCTTGCTTTTGTGCTAAGCAGGAGAACCCTGTCCTGACGGAGGCCTCTCATTACTAGGACTGTAAGGCATTTTAAGACAATAGGTCATTCTCTGTTTTCCTAAAATTAAAAAAAAGTATGGTGCCTAAGCTTTATGAAGAACTTTTTCTGATGAATAATTCTAACCACAGATTCACCACCTTGAGAAAATACCCAGATGCCAGACTGGATCTGAAAACTCAAAAAACAGTGACCCTTCGTAGCTGTAGGTGGCGCTGTGGGGCTCTGCGCCAACTTTGTTTCACTCCTAAATTGACAAACTGAGCCATGTATATGTGCCACCCTTGCCCGCTACATCAATTCTTTTCTTGTCGCGTCTTAAGGCTTGTGTTCAGAGTTCTGCTCCTTTTCTTCATCTTTTGAAGAGATTTTTTTCTCACATATCTACCGGAGTGCAAGAGAACATATCACCTCCTAAAACTATAGGGTTTAAACCCTTTCTTGTTTTAAATTTCTTTATTAGCACTTATAGTTTGTGTGCAGAATACAAAGAGCAATCCTGACAATGCACTATGCAAGAATTAGGTAATCAAACAGTTTTATCAGACAACCATTCCAGTAAGCACCTTAATCCCACCCCGCCCCTCAAGCTTCCATGTAGATATGAATCCCTATCCGACAAGTAGTTCCCTTCTTAGAATTCAGTGATGTGTTGCATTGGGCTCCTGTGCATGTGTTTCCCATGTGAGAGCCATGGCACCCAGTCAGCCCCTCCCATCCCTACATCAGTGTCCTGAGCCACTCAACTGGTCGAGCGTAAGTTACGTCTGATCAGGGGGCTCCAGAAGTGTCTGTGTCATTGTGCTCCAGGCAAGTAAGGCATCCTGTCCCTTATCACCTTTCCTGGTCCTTCTCATATGCGCCTCCTCTGTTCCTGCCCATTCCAGCAGGTCTTTCTCCCATGCTTACCTAGTTGGGGAGCGGTGGCCCATCCATTATAGTGCTATGAGCCTTTTTGCCACCGTGAGGCCAAGTACTGTAAAGCGACTACTCAGTCTGCGCTTTGGGCTGTGTGGGAGAAGCCCCAGCAAACACTTATTGATTGTGCGCGGGACATCCCATCCCTTCACACGCTTAAGTTGGGTCAGAATCTCTATCCAGTAGGCCACCACCACCAGTTAATGCCGGACCATATGTAAAAAATCAGCCTCTGCGACTTCGCACCTAGGACAGCGCCAATCTCTCGATGCATATATAGTGTGGAGCCGTTTGGGGGACAGGTAGGTCATATGGACAATATTATACTGTATCTGTTTAAACCTCGTGCTCACTGATAACCTCTGGACCCCTTCGTGAATCTTGGACCAATCCTTGGGGGAGAGTGGTTCGTTGCTCAGACGTTGCCAACTCTCCTCGATTTGTAGCGGCTTAACTGGTCTATCTGTGCCCAGCGCTCGATAAAGGTGTGCGATAATCATGTGCCCCCGAGCCATTTAGAATAAGGTGTGAAGTGTGTGTGTGTGGTCTCAAGGGACCTCAGGGAACTTCGGCCATAGCTGGTGTGCCGTGGCAGCGATCTTAGCATAATGGAGAAATCGACCAGGACCTAAGCCATGCGTCTCAATTGCGTCTTGCAGGGTAATAAAATGACCCTCTGGGTACAATTCAGACATCATTAGACATCCCCCTTCTGCAATTTCTCAATGGGCATCACTGGAGCCATCTGTTCAAAGGACGTATAATCCAGATCTCCAGGTGCGGTGCATTGGGTGCCCATTGTATGAGCCGCTGCACTGTCCGCTTCCAAAGTCTGGCCATCAGCCAGATCTGATACGGGAAATTGTGAGACAGCCCTCACCAAGCATCAAGAGTGTCCCAAGCTGATGCCTATCATGTGTGCCACTCAGCAGGGACCTCTCCCAGTTGGGTTCCCCATCTAGCCAGTGTACAGCATGTTTTAATTGGGCTGCCATGTAATACAGCTCCAGATCTGAAACTTCCATTCCTCCTTTGTCCCATTCCCTCTTTAAAGTGGCAAGTCCTACCCTACATCACTTGTCGCTCCAAAGGACCTCCACTAAGAGTGTGTCCAGTTTGCGGAACACACTCCTGGTATTTCATAGAAGGTTCCCTACATAACATATAAGCACCTCGGCAGTACTACCATCTTTATGAGCGCTATCTTACCCATCAAAGATAAGTTCAGTGTATTCCAAAACCTAATTGAGGGCCGTAAGCCATCGACTACCCCTCCCATATTATGCTCATAGAACTTTTGTGCAATATGCGTGATATGTATCCCCAAGTACCGGACCTTGTCAACCATCCAGGGCAGGTCTGACCTCGGCAGCTGCTCCGTAGGCAACCCTGCGAGCCGACCAAGCGGTAATTGGAGTGATTTGGTTCTGTTAATCCATAGTCCAGAGAATTCCTAGAGCTCTTTAAATGCGTTTATTAGTATTGAGACAGAGAGGTCTGGCTGACTCAGGTAAACAATTGCATTATCAGTGTACAGTGAAATTATATGTTTCATTGTACCTATCCATGTACCCCATCCTTTAAGGGTCTGCCGCAGCCATTACAGTGGTGAAACTTCGTGGGAATAATGGGCATCCCTGTTGGGTGCCGCATTGTTGGGCCATCTCCGCCAAGACATAGCGTCCTGTACATACTCTCGCCCGTGGGTTTGTATAGAGTAATTTAATCCAGTTCACAAACTGGGCTCCCAGACCAAGCCTATAGAGTACCTGTCACACATATTCCCATCTCACAGAATCAAAGTCCTGCTAAATATCTAAAAAGACCAGAGCATATTGATCTTCTTGTAATTCTGGTGCATGCATAACGTGTACAAGCCTTCATAGGTTGCATAGTGTGTTTCTCCGGGGAATAAATATCCCGATTGAACATTGTGTATCAAGTGGGGAAGATGGGGTAGAAGCCTTGTCAGCATGTGACTAAGGATTTTTAGGTCCACATTTTGCATGGAGAGGAGTCTATACAAACCTCTCTCCTTGGGATCCTTCCCTGGCTTTGGTATTACCACTATTAAGGCCTCTCTCAGTGACTGTGGAAGTTCCCGCTTGTCTAATGCCTCAGCAGTACCAGCAATAATTTATCTATCAAAGTTTCTGGGAAATGCTTGTAAAACTCTGCCAGGAGGCCATTGGCTCCTGGCAATTTAGCAGTTTTCAGGGCCCCCACTGCACCCAACAATTCTTGTTTACTCAACGGCGCCCAATGTCTCACGGTCATCTGATGTGATGCATGGCAGTGATAGATCTCCCAAGTATGTAGACACTTCCTGGGTTCTTCCAGCTTACACCTATATCGAATTTTCTGCAAACACAGTGTTTGTTGCCTGTTGTGTATATATAGTTTTGCCTCTGTGGTTTCTTATTGCCAGGATAGGCTGCCTCAGGGTCTCTGATCTAATTAGGCTGGCCAACTATCGGCCCATCATATCCCCCTCCAAGTACCAGCGGTGCCGCCTCGCATTCTTACTATGTTTGTCCAGTTGATCCCATAGTTCTATCAACCTCTGTCGCTGTCTGTCCCAGTCTTTCAAGAGTTTTGCATTCGTAGAAAGCGACTTCTCCAGTTTGTCTAGCTCAGTTTCTTGTTGTCAGGTTGTTTTCTAAAGTATATCGTATCCCAACTGAAGCGGTCAGACACACCCCTCGGATCACCACCTTCATGGTGTCACATTCCATGGCCCTGCTGCTCCCTGTTTCCCAGTTTTATTCAAAATAGTGCATTAATGTCTCCGACAGCGTGCCCTGGAAGACCAGGTCTGTCAGTGTGTCAGCATCAAGCCTCCACAGTGGTATTTTCGGTGCCTATCTCTGCAGTGAGTATGTGTCAATGAAGAAATAGTCTAGACGGTTGTATGGATCTGTTGCTGGGATATAACAGGAATACATGCGTGTGTCTGGGTACCACTGGCACCATTTGTCGACCAAGGCTGCTCTGCGCCTGCAGTAGAGCAGTTATTGCGCGGGGCTTGGCACCCAAGCAGGGGGGGTCTAACCAGTCGTCCGTCTAGGGCGCAGTTGAGATTGTCCACCAGAATAGCCTCTACCTTGGGGTATATCTGCGCGGCCTTCAACACCGCACCCATGAAGGTACTAGGAGCATAGACATTTATAAGGCACAGATCTGATAGAAATTTCTAGCTGCAGATTCCTTACGTTTGAATTTCCCAGACGTCAGGCTGGATCCGGAAACTTTTGCTGAGCAAAAGCCCTTGTGCGTGCCGTCGGGTGACTCCATTCAGCTCCATGTGACGTTGTTGGCGTCGGTAGCATCGGTTATGACGTTGCAGTGCCTATATAGGCGCCACCCAGGCGCGCGAACGTCAGTTCTTTTCTTTCTGCGCCAGTTAAGCGCCGATCCGGGCAGAGCTACCCCTCTGTCGCTTTTTGACAGGTATTTTCTTGACTTTTGTCGAAATCGGAAAATTTTTCCCCTTTGTGTGCGAGGGATGTCTTCGAGGAAGAGAGGTTTCAAGCCGTGCAGTGCCTGCCACTGCATGATGTCGGTAACCGATCCCCACCTCGTTTGTCTCGAGCGCGACCACAAAAGTAGTATTAGTTAATTATTCTATTGGCAGTTGACACCGTCGAGGGAGACTCCGCGGAGGTCCTAGTCATGATCGAAGGAGAGGAGGTCAAGTGACTGCTCCCGGAGCCCTAAGTACTCTTCCTCCCACTCGAGGTCTTTGGGACACTCGGGGAACAGGCATAAGAAGAAGAAGAAGTCCAAGAGGACTTCATCTTCACCTCGACGGTCATTCGTCGATGAGAGAGGGAAGGAGCACTGATGCTCTAGGCACAGTTCCGCGGAGCCGGAGCCAGGGTCGACTTTGCGCCTCCCTCCTTTTCCGGGAGCCGAAGCAACCCCTGCTCAAAAAAAAGAATTTTACAAGTCCATACGCTGCGTATTTGAGCGGGCCGACCTCGCTGGTGAGCCCTCGGACCCCGCAGAGCCGGAAGGGGCCCCATCGGATTTGGCAACGTCGGCTCCGGCCACGGCGCCGGTGGGGCCTCATGGATCTGACCCTGGATCCTGGTCGACACCGGTCGTGCCAACGCGACCTCCTCCGGCGTCGGTGCCTGTGGCACCGGCGCCACCAGCCCCATCCTCATCCCCGGCAAAACGGAGGCGGAACGATGTCGCTCGATACCGATTCCATTGCTGATTGAAGCCAGGGGTTCTATATTGTCGTCTGAGCACTTTGAAGATGTCCTAGGCTCAGGAGAGGAATGGGGGGGGGTCTATGGACCCTCTGGAACACCAGGATGACTCTGCGGAGCCTTTGGACTGGTATGGGGAACTTGCAGAAGCCAGTGGACTGGACACTTCTCCAGATACTGGCATGCTCTCTCCACCAACAGTGGCTATGGAGAAGGGGGCATCATATACCATGGTGGTTAAGAGGGCTGCTGAGGTCCTTGGACTAGAGCTGCCCTCAGTGCAGGTCAGGACTAATCTCCTGACGAAGTGCTTCAACCTGGGGCTTCCACTTCCGAACCCCTTTTGCCCTTTAATGAAGCACTGACAGACGTCCTACTAGGCACATGTTCTAAGCCTAGCACAGGGGCTCCTGTGAATAGGACGATTGCGCGCCGCCATCGCCCAGCACTGGACGACCCGAAGTTCCTCAGTCAACATCCCACCCCTGAAAGTTTGGTGGTGTAGGCCTCTACTTCCCAGGGCGCGTTCCCTTCCGCCCCTCAGGATAGGGAATCCAAGAGGCTGGACTCATTTGAGAAGAAGTTGTTTTCTTCCTCCAGCCTGGCATTGCGGTCGGTGAATACTGCATGCTTATTGGGCTGTTTCTCCCAATCCCTTTGGGAGACAGTTGCGCTAGTGCTGCCACAAGTCCCGAGGAGGCTCGGGCTGTGCTCTCCCAAGCAGTCAAGGATGGGAGAGATGCAGCAAAATTCACCATACGGTGTGGCCTAGATACAACGGATTCTCTGGGCAGATCGATTTCAACGACAGTGGCCTTGAGGTGCCACGTCTGGCTAAGAACAACTGGCTTCTCGGGCGATGTCCAGTCCAATCTGATGGACATGCCCTTTGATGGAACCTGTCTTTTTGGGGAAAAGGCAGACTCTGCCCTGGTCAGGTTCAAGGACTCTCGAGCTACAGCCAGATCCTTGGGCCTCTCCTCCACCCCTCGTGGCCAGTCTTCCTTTAGCCCCTTTCGTGGCAACGGAAGGGGTTTTCCAGCCACGTCAGCCCTATCCCAGCCACCGTCCTGCACAGACTGCCTTAGCCTTGCGAGGACGTGGCCGCAGTGCATTCCGATCCAGGAATGGAGGCCAGAAGTCGTCGGCCACACTGCCCCCAGCAGCCGCAGCCTCCAAGCACTCCTAGGCTGACTCAGCAGGACCACACTACTCCAGTTGGTGGGAGCATCTGTCATCATCTCCCCCACTGGAGATCCATAACATCGGACAAGTAGGTCTTGCAGATCGTACAGTAGGGCTATTCTCTTCCTTTCCTTTCTACTCCACCTCCCATTCTGCCAAATCAGGAACGGCTGACGGAGGATCATCTGCGATTGCTCCAAGAGGAAGTTACAGCTTTCTTGGCCAAGGGAGCTATAGAAAGGGTTATGGTTTCAGAAGTAGACAGTGGTTGTTATTCCCGCTACTTTGTGATTCAAAAGAAGAACAAAGGGTTGCAGCCCATTTTAGATCTTCAGACCGTTAGTCTCTTCCTCAAGAAGGAAAAGTTCAAGATGCTCACTCTAGCTCAGGTTTTGTCTGCCCTAGACCAATAAGACTGGATTGTAGCGTTGGACCTGCAGGATGCGTGTTTTCATATCTCCATCCTGCCGGGCCACAGGCGTTACTTGCGGTTCAAGGTAGGTCGCGAGCACTTTCAGTTTACCCTGCTCCCCTTCGGCCTTACCAGTGCCCCTCGGGTGTTCACCAAGGGGATGGCGGTGGTCGCAGCTCATCTGCGCAAATTAGGGGTGTCAGTCTTCCACTACCTCGACGACTGGCTGTTGAAGGTGTCCTTGCCCCAGGCAGTCATCTCCCACTTTCAGACTATGGCAGACCGCCTGAATTCGCTGGGGTTCTCTATAAATGTGCCAAAGTCACACCTGACTCCTTCTCAGATGCTCCCTTTCATCGGAGCAGTTCTGGACACAGTGCAGTTTAGGGCCTATCCTCCCAAGCAGTGAGTCCAGGATATTCTGGTTATGATTCCCATGTTTCGGCCTCTATCCTGGATGTCGGTGAGACTGACTCTGAGGTTGTTGGGCCTCATGGCCTCCTGCATCCTGTTGGTAAGGCATGCCAGGTGGCTTATGTGGGCTCTACAGTGGGACCTGAAGTTCCAGTGGGCACAGCATCGAGGAAATCTCACCGACATGGTCCAGATCTCGGAAGGAACTGCGAGAGATCTGCAGTGGTGGTTGACGAACCTCGATTTAGTCAACAGCAGATCCCTCTCCCTTCCCAAGCTACAACTCACAGTAGTGACACAAGCGTCACTTCTGGGATGGGGCGGCCATCTGGGAGAGGTGGAGATCAGGGGGCACTGGTCTCCGGCAGAGTACGGACTCCACATAAATCTGATGGAGCTCCGAGCAATTCAATTGGCATTAAAAGCATTTCTTCCCTCTATCAAAGGGAAGCTATTGTAGGTGTTCACGGACAAGATCACCACCATGTGGTACTGCAACAAGCAGGGCGGGGTGGGGTCGTGGACCCTTTGTCGAGAGGCCCTGCGTCTCTGGACATCGCTGGAACAGCAGGGAATAACCCTGATGGTTCAACCGCTGGCAGGTTCTCTGAACGCCAGAGCAGACGAACTCAGCTATCGATGACTAGCGGTACATGAATGGCGTCTCCGGTCGGAGGTGGCACAAGGTCTCTTTCAGCAGTGGGGAGAACCTTGGTTAGATTTGTTTGCCTCCAAAGAGAACGCGCAATGTCAGCAGTACTGTGCGCTGGAGTTTCCAAGGCGGTTATCGCTCGGCGACGCTTTTCGTCGTGAGTGGAGCTTAGGCCTGCTGTATGCCTTTCCACCCATACCACTCCTGCCCAGGGTTCTGAAGAAGATCTGGAATGACCGGGCCCAAGTCATCCTTGTGGCTCCGGACTGGGCAAGGAGAGTTTGGTATCCAGAGCTTCTGAGAATGAGCATCGATCCTCCAATCAGGCTGCTCCTTCGGGAGGATCTTCTGTCGCAGCAACAGGGGAGGGTCCTTCACCCGAACCTGTCAACTCTGCGCCTCCATGCATGGAGATTGAGCAGCGGCAGTTGATAGCTTTTGACCTTCCTGCTGAGGTCCGTAACTTTATTTTGGCGGGCAGGCGGCGCTCCACTAAGACAGTATACGCCTGCCGTTGACTGAAATTTGCATTATACTGTACAGAAAGTTATATTGACCCTCTTTCTGCTCCTCTTTCCATTGTCCTTTTGTTTTTTCTGACCTTTGCCCAACAGGGCTCTGCTTTGGGAACTCTCAAGGGTTACCTTTCTGCTCTGTCTGCTTTTTTGCGGCTGCCAGACCAACCTTCTCGCTTCAAATCTCCTATCGTTCATAGATTTCTTAAAGGGCTGGCTTATCTGTTTAGACCAACGCCCTTTGTTATGCCACAGTGGGACCTTAATTTGGTCCTCACCTACCTGATGTGTGCTCCCTTTGAGGCTTTACACAATTATCCCCTCCAGCTGATGACCATCAAAACAGCCTTCTTAGGGGCGATTACATCGGCCCGGAGGGTGAGGGAGTTGCAGGTGTTATCTTGCTCGCCTCCTTATTTTATGTCCTTTCCGGACAAAGTGGTGCTTCGCACCCGGGCATCCTGTATACCAAAAGTTGTGACTCCTTTCCACCTGGGTCAGTCCATCACGTTGCCCACCTATTTTGCTCCCCCACATTCCTCTAAGGAAGAGGAGCGTCTCCACCTGCTGGACCCAAAAAGAGCTTTGTTGTTCAACCTTGACCACACAAAAGAGTTCTGGGTGGACGACCAACTACGTGGGAGCGAAGAAGGGAAGGGCAGTGCAGAAAAGGACCATTTCTCGCTGGGTCGTTCTCTGCATCAAGATCTGTTATGCACTGGCAAAGAAGCAGCCCCCTGAGGGATTAAGGGCCCATTCCACCAGGGGAAAAGCTGCGACTACGGCCTTGGCTCGGGGTGTCCCAGTGCAAGACATCTGTCAGGCAGTAACATGGGCATCTTTGCACACGTTTGCAAAACACTACTGCCTGGATGGTCTGGTCCGCAGGGACAGACACTTTGCCCGCTCACTCCTACAGGACTTCCTAGTAAGGGATATTGGTCGGCAGTCCACCGCCGGGATGGTATGGCTTGGGTGTCTAATTCAAAGGTAAGGAATCTGCAGATAGAAGTCTCTTTCAGATGAACAAGTTACGTACCTTCGGTAACGCATTATCTGGTAGAGACTCTATCTAGCTGCAGATTCCTTACAGCCCCACCCATGCCTCCCCGCTTTACAGACTAATATTGTAGGACTAGGGTTACTTCCCCTTTCAGGTCCCTAGTTTTGCACATGACTACGTCAGTTACTTCGTGACGTCCGCATGCCTGGGTGGTGCCTATATAGGCACCTCAACGTCATAACGGACGCTGCCGACGACGTCACGTGGAGCCGAATGGAGTCACCCGACGGTGCGCGCAAGGGTATTGCTCAGCAAAAGTTTCCGGCTCCAGCCTGACACCTGGGAAATTCAAAGGTAAGGAATCTGCAGCTAGATAGAGTCTCTACCAGATAATGCGTTACCGAAGGTAAGTAACTTGTTCATCATGCGCATCTAGGGTGCCCTCTAGTATAACATAGTGGCCTTCCGTATCCAGGTACACCCTTGTGGGCTTTAAAGGAACCCTGCGGCCACCCACATCAGGGCTTCTCTGGCTTAGCCCGAGTATAATGTGTCAAAGACTTGCCCCCGCCATCTTCTCCTCACACTTTTAATACAGTCCCCTCACAAATGGGTTTCTTGGAAAAAAAACACTGATGCTCCGTATCTCCGAAGGTACGTGTACACCCGATTGCGTTTAGAAGGATTGTTCAGGCCCCGGACATTCCATGTTATGAACTTATACCTGGTTCCCACATCATCCATGCAAAAACAGTGAGCAATAGCCAGTTGCTGGCCAAATGGTCGAACAACCTAAAATAGCACAGTGTATGTCCCACGGCCATTGATGCTTCCCTACCCCTCCGAACTAAACATAGCATTTCAAGAATGTGTGAAACAAAACAATAACTAATTAGACACATCCAATCCTACCCACCCCAAACCCACCCACGGGCAGTAGCCACTAATCTTTCCCAGCTCAACTAGCGGTCAAGAGGGCAGTAAACCTGCCAAAGTCTCCCTCCCTATCCCACCTACCCCAACTAGTAGCCTAGGAAATTGCTAAGTGTATGTTGTGAACCAGTCCACCAGATCCCTCGCTGTTGCGAGCCCCCAAGGGAGGCTTAGGAACCCGCTTAGGCATAGTGACTAGGCTAACTCAAGCCTGAAATAAAGAGAACACAACTGACATTGCACCCATGCAGTCATTATTAAAATTCGTAAATGAACAAGGGCAAGCAGTTCAGTCTGTATGGAAAATCTGACCCCTGTCCGTGACTTTACCTGCAAACTGGTTCTTACCAGTTCGTACAGCAATTACCAGAAGGTCAGCCAGCTCGTGGCAGCACCATCGCACGGGGCCTCCTGAACGAGACACAGTGGTGAGTAGTGGTTCTGCGTCTCCAAGGGCTCCACCTCACCCTGCAAGGTGCCATCTGAGCAGACCAGAATACGTTCCCCACTCTGCCCAGCAGGGGTTTTCATCTGTGTCCGTGGTTCCACTCGGTTCCGGGCCGAGCGCCTAGGCCCATGGCGCCTCTGTTCCCACCACTCAAGGCTCTGATCCACCTGTCGCAGGACTAAGGAGTCCATCCATACCACTGTTTTCTGCGGGGTGTCATAAAAGTGTGCCCTGCCTTCATTCTGAATACTGAGTTTGGCTGGACTGTCTTTAATGTTTTGTTCTCGCATCCTTCTTCTGACCCCTAGAAAACTTTTACTGAGATCTTGAACCTTCCTTGTGTAATCAGTATAAATATGGATAGGTCTATCTTCATTACGGGAAGGGCAGTGGGTGCATACATGTTGTAGGATCACGAGCTATGAGTGCCCTAGGCGACGCGCCCAGATGGGGTGCGGGTTCCAGCACACGGTGGGCACACTCTATAGTAAAGCATTTTTGAGAGATGCTTAGGCTTAAGGGCAGTGGTAATCCAGTCTTCTAGGAATAACTCTGAAGATGGGCCCTCCGCCCATTCAGGGAATCCAAGGAATAGCAGATTGTTCCTTCGGGGTGGCCCCTCTGCATCTTAAAGCTGTCTTTCCATTTGCGTCGCACTGGACTTAAGAATTGCCACTGTTGCCTGCAGGTCTTGGACATTTTGGCGGACCATTTCAACGTCTTCCTCAGTGCTTGGGATCCTCTCTGCTACCTTACGAAGGTCCAGTCTCAAATATTTAATGTCCATGGCATCCATTCTGGTTGCAAGTACCACTCGGGAGCCCTGTATGGCCTCCAGAATTTCAACCGTGCCCTGTAGCTGTTCCCTCTGCTCCAGGCTCGCCCACTGCCCTGCCCCTTGTTCATTGAGCCCTGGGCCAGGGACAGTGTATTAGGCTATTTTATTGGATTGGGGCTTGTCCTTAACCATAATGAAGGTTTTTCTAGGCAGCAACGCTACCGGAGAAGTAGCCAAGCTCAGCAAATCCACCATGGCCGTCCTTTACTTGAGCACACAACCAGGTCATTCGTCTCTCCCAGGTGGGTCAGACGCTCCGCTGTATGTTCAGGGCTCACTGTCAGGCACTCCCATAATCCTAAGCCAGGTGCTGCCAACCATGTGACGTCACAGCTGCTCTCTATCCTGCACCCCAGCAGCTGGGGCAAGTCTTCCAGTTTCATGCGAGCCCCAAGCAGTAGCACCAGACATTAGTAACGCGTTTCCAAGTTACGTGAGCAGCTAGTACTAAATGAGGCCCCTCTGGGGCAATGCACCAGCAGATCTTGTGGGGGATACTTCAGTCTGAGCACACACTCAGGGGGTGCCCCCAGTATCCAAGGTGCGTCTCTCCAGGGCACAGAGCAAATTTTTTGGCCCTCTAACCCAGCAACAGGGTCAGTCAGTGAGTGTCTCTCCTTTTCCTGGCAGCCCGCACTCGTTTTGGTTGCCTGTTGGCTCTTAAACCATTAGGGGGCCAGCAATGCACAGGCAGCATGTCATCGAGGCCCCCTGCAGCTCCGTGTCTTTCACACAGCGCACCAAGCTTGTGACCAGCATCTCTGTTAGGGGCCTCAGGGGGCACACTCGGCAGGCCCCGCAGTTTGCCACCTTCTCCCGATGCAAGGTTTCAATGTTGGGGATGGCGCCGCACCCCAAGCGGTGCTGTTTGTAAAAATGAGGGCTGCAGCACCAGTGCTCAGACTCAGCAGCCGGCAGCACAGGAGGTGAGGCGCACGTCCAGCAGCACTGTCCAGGGGCTTTGCCGATGTCGCGGGCCCCGTACGCTGAGCCCTTGCACTCCTCCGGCCATCTCCCACGCTTAGGCAGCCATCCTACTGCAGCACGCCATACCTCCTTTCAGAAGATCCGGGCACCGGAGCCCCAACACCTGTTCACCGCTGCAGCAGAAGCTGCAGACGCCGCCCGATGTTCTCCCAGGTAGGAGGGTTTCCCAGTCTCAACGCCGCTTATCTCTCCAGGCCCCAGCAGTGCGTTAGGCACAAAGCCGCCACTTTAGATGGTGCCAGCGGCAGGCTTTCTGCCCCGGCGCACAGAGGCTGCTCCAAGCAACCACCGCAGGGTAGCAGCAGTGTCCAGTCCCCAGCACAGCAACCAGTCTCCTCTCCACTCACCGACTGTCACAGCGCCGCTCACCATCCCTCTGCTATTCAGCTCCACAGGAGCCCTGCATCACAGCAGGCCGCAGCCAAGAGTTCTCACGCTGCTTGCTCTCGGGATGCCAGGATTTGCCCAGGGGTTTACAGACAGAGTTTTCAGTTATTCATGCCCTCTGTTACATGGGTGCAAAAACCCATCGGGTGAGTTAGGATGGAGGAGGATTAGGCTCACCGGGTCGGGAGCTCCGCTAAGTCATGTCTAGGCCACCATCTTGTTTGGCCACTGGGTTTAAACCTTTTAGGGACTGTTGCAAGCAGATGTCTGTGACGGATCCCCATGAAGTGTGCCTCTGGTGTTTGGGTCCAGTGTCTGCAAAGACTGTGCTCAAATGAACCCGAAGGTCATCTCGGAATGCTAGGTGAAGCCCTGCATGGCGAAACAAAAGGTTGCACTCCCGGTTGAAGTTGAGTGCAGACTCACTCCCAAAGTCATTCCCGTAACAGATCTTCATCATTGTTGACGTTTTTGGTAAGTCCAAGAAAAAGCATAAGAAGTCCAAGCGGGACTCGGCCCCTTCCTTTCACTCTCGATCACCAAAAAAGGGTTGAGGGTGTCACTGTGATGAAGCCGTTGCGGGCCTGCAGGACACCATCTACTGGCATGCAGGAGCACTATTTTTAGAATTTCTGGTTGAATTCTGATGCCTGGTGTAGAAAGCTGCTTCTCTATATGCCATACCAAAAAGAGTTGCATTGTGCAGAGTTCAGTGGATTCCCGGAGGCTTTACAGAGGCTAAAGTAAATAATACTAAGACTCTCTTTTGTGGTAGTGTGGGCGAGCAGTTAGGCTTACCAGAGGGCAGTGCTAAGCATTTGTTGTACAGACAGTGACAGTAAATGAGAGACACACTCAGTGAATAATCCCAGACTAATTTATACAAATAATACTTGGTTATATTTATTTTGTAGAACCACAGAACTTCGTCACAGGTAAATACGTTTTTCAATAGAAATACTTTTCAGTTTCAAAAATGGACACAGTCCAATTTTCAGACTTTGCAATGTTAACCTATGCGAGGAAGAAAACATTCAGCATACATAGGGATAACATCGACTTACAAGACCAGTCTTCAGAAGTTAAGATCAGTATTGGGCAAGGTTCAGTTCAGCACCAGCAGTGCACCACCAGCGGCATATTGGCGGCCGGGTGCAGGGTGCAAATTCGAGGTTGGGCGCCGATATCAAATCAATGGGGTTTGGGGGCAATCGGTCAGAGGCTGCTTACAGGTAAGTAGCAGTGGCTTGGGGGCCAGTCTCCAGGGTTTGAAGCAAGCAATGGACGTGCCCGTAAGCAGCACCAACACTACACCACCAGCAACACAGGGGCGGCCGAGGGCAGGGTGTCAACACGGCGTCGGTGCCTACTGCAAGGCAATGGAGAACGGCCAGATCGAACAAGGGCTGCAGGCTCAGGCCTGGAGGCCGGTCGAAGGAAACCAGCAGCTGGGCAGGTAAGTTGCGATGCTCGAGGGATGTAGGGACACCTTCGGTCCTCTTTACCAAGGCCCAGGGCGGACGGGTGCAGGGGTGCATTTTGGTGTCGGAAATGGCTTACCCGAGGAGGTCGCGGCTGGAGGGGTATCCATGCATAGGCTGCAGGCGACATCGAGGAGTCCGGGAGATGTTAGCTCACAGTGGACTCGGGCTCTGGAGCGCTGGAGAGCCTTGCTGGAACCGGTGGGCCACATAGACTTGGGCATAGGTGAAACCGGGGGCAGGCTTTGCGGTTCTTCTGGTCACAGAGTCCTTCCTTTGAAGATGGTTGTTTGGTGAACAGGTCCGCTGTTCTCGGGAGTCTTGATCTTTGTCGAAGGCAGGCAGTCTTCCCAAGGCTTTGGAGGTCTCTGGGCTGCAGGTGGGGTCAGCGTTTGGCGCACGATCGTCGAGGGCTGCAGACTTGGCTGGGGCCAAGTCAGTTGGTGTCTGCAGTCTTCTCTGCTGTTGCGACTCTGTAGTGTCTGGATCTTCTTAGGTCATCAGGAACTGAAGTTGAGGGCTCAAGGGGGCCACCTAAATACTACATTTAGGGGCGTGTAGAGGGAGTCCTAGGTATTAGCCAATGGGCTACTTACCTTAAGGGTGACTACACTCTCTAAGTGCTCACCCCACGTTGGGGGGGGGGGCATATCCCTGATTGGAGGACTCCCACCATCTTCAAGATGGTGGGCACTGAAAAGTGTACTTCACCTCGCCTCTAGCACCTGAGGGGTGGAGTTGGCAGGGTGGCACACCTCTTGTTCTTTCTATGTTTTCCCTCCTGTCCTCCCGCCAAAAAAGTGGGTGAGGACAGGAAGGGGGCCTGCATCCTCTAACTGGAGAGGCTGGGGGTCACATTACAAAGACGACAAGGCCTTTAAAGCTCCCCGCCACGGATAGCTTTTCCTGACCAGAGGGAGGCGTGAACATCTCCACCCAGGAAAGGCATTGTTCTCGGCCTCAGAGTGCGCAGGCACTCTCCCCATGAGGTCAGAAGACCTGGTGGTAGCAGGCTGGCTCAGGCCAATCGGTAAGCACACTAAGGATTGGTAGGTTTCAGGGTAACCCCTCTAAGGGGTCCTCTGTGGTACCAAACATCCCATATTTCAGTGAAGCCATCATGGAGCTGGGGAATTCGTAATGATTAGTGTCCAGCCCATGTACTTACTATGTCTTCCCTAGTCACTTACAATAGCCAGGAATCACCAAGGATATTGCAGGGACATATCTGCTCATGCAGATAGCCCTCACAGGAGATATAGTGCATCCTGCCTCTCTTTAACCACAAGGCCCTTGGTACCAGAAGTACCTTTTACAAGGGAATTATATGTGAACTACAGGGGTGTCAATTGTGGTATAGTTTTAGCGAACGAACGCTGGTACTGGGATCCTGGTCAGCAGGGACCCAGTACTCTACAGTCAAAGTTGCATCAAAAGTCATGCAAAAAGTGGGGCGTGGGGACTGCAACAGAAACCCACTTTCCCTCAGCTGGGGATAGTCACAAATTGAAGAATCTGGAGTTAAATAGAATATCCACCAGAAAGAGGTACCAAAGGTAAGTCACTTGCTTGTCTTTACTCTTTATGATGTTTGGTAGTTTGTTCACATTCACAGCTACTGTTCACACTACTGAACAACAATGTAATTGAAGTGTTAATTTGTGGAAGAGGCCACAGCCTTCATGTAAACTGTAGCTGAGCTCCTACAAAGCCCGCAAAGACTGACTCACAAAGTTCAGGCTTCTGTAAAGACTTCTAGGCTCACACTAGGCACAAACAGGAAGGCTTTCCTCAGAAAATACTTGTGCTATGTGTCGGAAACGAGTGAAAACAAACAGTACTGTTAAGATATAAAGAGGTTAAAGTTCCAAACCAAAATTGATAAAAAATATAAAAGTTTTATTTAAATCAAATCTCAGTCTAAAGCAAAACCATAAAAATCACCAAGATAACAATTTATCAGAAATGGTGCACAGTTACCTTAGGCTTGAAGTCAGTTGAAAAGTACATTTGGAATTGCATCAGCTAGTCAAATAATTCTGATTCACCCACTGAAGACTTGTTGAACTCACTGAGAGTTTATACCCAAGACCCTGTGAGACATTGTTGGAGCTCCACTTCATGGAAGTCAATTGGCAGTAAACAGAAACACACAAGTGATGTTGCGAGCACAGAGTCTCTGGCTCAGAGTGGTCAAATTGCATGCAACGTTTGTGAAGCAGAGTTAAACAGTGGGTGGAACTGCTCACGAATACGGTCATATTATGTTTTAGATATAGGTGATTGTGCCTGATTTACTCAGCGGAAATAATGGAACCACAGCAAAAAGATAGAAATCCTCTCAAATCTCATTCTTTTGTTTTTCCAGATTGAGCACACATGGCCTGGTATTCTTACTGGATTCTACTCTCAATATTCTCATGTAGAATTGACCCATAAATGAGTCTGGTCTCACAGAGGTTTTAGTTTATCTGCTTATTTTTATAGTTGGTATGCTCTTTGGTTTTTTCTTTAAGCAGAGAGATCTATTGGTATTCAGTTTAGTATTTATGCAAATTAATGACGTCTCATCAAGTAGAAGGCGTTTTTCTCCTAGTTCTTTAGCATCTTTATTAATTTCATAAATTGCCTTTATGCCTCTTTGTTAGTGTCAGGGTAGTGGATGAGGAACTAGTGAGGGACATATTTTCATTTTAATTATATTTGGAGTTAGACTAGGGAGGAAATGTTGTCTTTAGTTTGGCAGTGGTATTAAAGTTTTCTTTTTTCTTTTGTCCAAGCGATTTCTCCTCAAAATAATATTTTGCAATCTTGCATATGGGTGGGGATATTCACTGTTCATGAAATTAATGAAGATAGAGTTAGAGTAAAAATAGGGTTTGAGGTAAGTCTCCCAGTTTTCTGCTTGTACTCATTTTGCATATTCGTACTGATGGAAAACAATTCCTGGTGGGGAGCATGCATCTTGATTAGCCTCCACATGCTATCACTAAGACTTCCAGGCCAATGAATCTGCAGGTTTACCACAGAAAATATGGAATAATTACAGGACTCTTAGGGCAGTCAGTGGTTCCTGGGCTCGTATTGTAACAATCAGAGCCTTTTACTACTGTTGTCCTACGGACTTACCTTACTGTTAAACCCAAAACTGAGCATCAAGTATGTCCCTTTATCACTTGATCATCAAGTTAGCAATGTTGAGCATTCCAAGGCTCACTCAGGGAGATGGTATGGTAGAGACTCAGAATTGCATGACATACCTATCAGCAATCAATACAATAATGTCCAGCCATTATTTGTACTGAAAGATAGAAAGTAATTTATGTCAGTCATACAACACAATATTGTACATACAATATTAGATGGCAATACAAAATGTGGTACACGGTTACTAATGGTAAAATTCCTGTGTGAGGGAATTACTGATTGCTAACAAATGCTATTCACTGTGCATAGGCAGTGTATCATCTCTCCAATGTTAACTCAGTCCCTGCCCCCTATCGGGAAACTGGTGGGTGCAGATCTTCTGGTGCCCCCTTATGGGTACTCATCAGCCCTACCTGAAATATTCTTGTTTATGGTAACATGTATCAATTTCTCCAGTGACAGTTCCCTTAATGCTGCTTAATATAATCTTTATAGTTCTGGGTGGATAGGTCTGCTCTTCCTGGTTATTAGTGGGCACTGTGCAGTTCTGTAAGGCTCACCCATTGCCTCAGCCCTGAACTGGCCGATGCTGTTGGTATCTCTGGCCTCACATCAAGTGCGCAGGGGAGCGCACCAGTGAAGAAATCAAGGGCTGCACGCCTAGGCAAGATGAAGAGTGCACTCTGTCGGTGCTGCTAAGGTTCAAATAGGTACTCTGTGGTGGTTCTTTCTCAGGCCCAATCACAGTACTCCACCCAAATTGTAGAGCCAACACAGGATGCAGTGATGCTCCAATGGAGGTCCTTGGTTTCAGTTGAGATGAATGTTGAAGTGCGGTCTCGATTCTTCTGGACCTGTCTGTCACAGGTTCTTGTTTTCAGTCATCATAGATGACAAGAGGCAGTGACAATCTCCATGAGTTCCCATCTGTAAACAGCCACTTTAGCTGTGAGACACACAACAGAGTCTCAAATCCTCACTACATGGCCTGGCAATAGGATGCGTTATTCTCCTCTCGCCTCAGCTTTTGACAGTTGCCTTTTTTTCAAAACAGAATCTCAGCTCAGACCGTCAGGACTTGTAGATAGATCTTCTTCAGCCTCTGAACTTTAGTATGTGGTTAAGTGGGAATTCTTGCACTAACTATCTGCATCGCATGACTCCTTGGATTGATTGGTGATATCCACACATAAACATCAGGGAGGACCAGCATAGTTTCAGCAGGGCATCAAACTTGGTATTAGACTTGGGGAAATTACAAGAAAACACTTACATTTTCAGAAAGGACTATAAGAAGGTCTACAAGGTCTATGTAGGAGGCTGGCTTAGTATATGGTACACACCTATTTAAGTGAAGCACCTTGCACTCATAAAGACAACCCTTATGGTCAATTTAGGGGTCTTAGACAACCATAGTAAACTCTCTAAGTGGTAGCTGTGGAGAGCACCCTTCAGGCTTAGTCCAGAAGGAGTGTTAAGTAGCTTGTTTTACCAAAACTAATCCTATAGTGTAAGTTAAACGAAAAAGAACCACACAGTATAGTTATAAAAATAAGTATATTTATTATACACATTCACTAACACATTGGTATATCTCCTACCCGGAGATATCAACACAATACACACAATATTTCAAATGTAAAACAGGTAAGTAAGCACAAATAGACAGAGGTCTCCAGGGGGAGACCAAACCATATACTAAAGAAGTGGACTGTGAATTGTGACCCAAGTTGAGACTAGTACCAGAAGACTCAGAAGAGCTGGGGACCCAAGGAACCACCCGAGGTAAGTACCCAGGAACCCCACGGAGGCTGTGTGCAGAGTGGAAACACAGCCGCGTACTCAATCCAAGTCAATGGGAAAGTCGTGGTTGCAGTTTTTAAGAAGAAGGACCCTTCCCAATGGACCCTGAAGAAACTCTGTGGAAGACAGAAGGTTGGAGAGTCACTCCACCTGTGGATACCCCAGGAACCAGGATACCTACACCAGGGAAGCCGGGTGCGAAGTGACGTTGGAAACCGCCGTAGACCACTATGGAGGATTTCAGAAAAGATGCCGCTGGCGAACAAGGTGAAAGAGTCCGGTGGAATCCAAGGATGGATTCTTGAAGAGAAGTACCTGCAAGCAGAGGGGACAGAGTCTATGCCACTCGGAAGTGACCAGGAGGCACGAAAGACCAATGACCACCGATGATGGAAGATGCAGGAGTGTTGACTCGGACCTTGTCGCTGCAGCTGTGAAGACCAGGCAATGCTGTGGAAGACCAGGAGCTGTTCACGAGCTGTCCTACGTCGGAAGTCAAGAACCAGGGGGTCGGTGTCCGACGGGAGCACCAACAAGCCTTGGCATTAGAAACAGATGTGGTAAACGAAAAAGGTGCAGTGTTGGGACCAGCAAGGACCAAGGGACTCACCAATTGCAGGAGAGTCAGAGCAGGCCCGAGCAAGCAGAGGAGCCCACTGAAGCCAAAGCAGACCCTCCAGAGGAACCACAGGCTGAAGACACAAGAGTTGCAAGAGGACTTCGAGCAGCTCACCAAAAATGCAAGCCCAAGGTGCAGAGGATGCGATGAGGACGAAGATCATGGCTTGGAAGAGATGCTGGAGGCTGGAGCTTCTTGTAGGGCAAAGATCTCTGAAGGACAGAGTCAACAAGCCTTGGCAACGGCAAGTCAACGCGGTGCACAGGGGTTCTCTTACCGCAGTTCTGACAAGGGATACAGGCCTCAAACTTGCTGAGAGGACAGGTCAGGCCTCTAGGGGGTTGCAGAACCACCACCTGTGTTGCTGAACCTTTCGGAGTCCGTGGGACGTCAGGAGCAGCAGACCGGTCAGCTTCGTTGTGGTGCCTGCAGATGCAGGGGATTGACTCCATCACTCATGGGAGATTCTTTGTGTCTTTGATGCCCACAGGCCTGGAGAGGAACTTGGATGAAGCACAGACGACGAAGAAGACATGCAGAACAGTGAGACCAGGAGCAGCAGGAGTCTTCCTTGGTGCAGTCTCGGTTCCAGGCTAAGTCCAGCGAAGTCCAAGGTGCCCAGACGGTTGAAGTTGAAGTGGTTTCAGGTTCGAATCTTGTCCCATGACGAATCTGAAGAGCCACTCACAGGTAATTCCTTAAGTACCCTAGGGAAAGGGTTTGGGACGATTCAAGTATCCCTCCAGAGGAGGGGCTGGACAGAGGGGAGGATACTCCCATTTTCTTAGTCCAGTTTCATGCCAGAGCAGGAGCCCAGGGTTCCCTGAACTAGCTCAAACTGGAGTATGCAAGGAGGGCACCAAATGTACCCTTGAAATCAGTCTGGTGGCAGTGGCAAGCGCCCCCACCCCAACCCAATACACTAAGTCCTGTCTGGGAGGTGGTCACACCTCCCTGTGACAGGAAACCTATTGTTCTACCTTCCCCCTGCTCGAGCTCAGCTCAGCAGCAGGAGGGCAGAATCATGTCTGGGGTCAGCAGCAGCACTATCTTGCTGGCAGACCCTGGAAGGCTGTTACCGGGAGCACTGGGGACTACCCGGAGGAGCCCCCTGGTGCATGGAATCATACCTCAACACCGGTAACGGTGTTGGGGGTATGATTCGAACATGTTTGATACCAAACATGCCCAGGTTCGGCATAGCCAATATATAGTTAGCCATTGCGTAATGATGCATGGCCACTTTATGTATCAAAATAGCTGACTGCACTTACAAAGCATGGAGAATCGACTCCGGGGTTTGTAGGGGGTGTCCGGTCACGTAGGGCTCCCTCACACTTATAACCTAACACCCTGCCTTCAGAATTGAAAGGCCTGCTTTAGGGGTGACTTATAGGTTTTAAGTTCAGTGACCTCAGATATAAGGAAACCTATATCTGTCGTAAGTGGTGCTAGAACCAGCTTACACAGGCTGCAATGGCAGGCCTGGAGTCACAGTTTGAGTGGACTTCCATGAGTGGCATAATACATGCTGCAACCCATGGGAGACCCCTGGGGTACCTATGCCCTGGGTACCTTAGTACCATATACTAGGGACTTACATGGGTACACCAGTAGCCAATTGGGAAGGTACCAAAGTACTTACCACAGTCCAATTTAGGGAGGAAGCACAGTAACTGGGGTCCTGATTAGCAGGATCCCAGTCAGACTAGTCAGAAAACAGAATAACATGGGGGTAACCATGAAAGCAGATCCTTCTTTCCTACAGTCTGTGTCAATGGAGATCTTCCATTTGCTCGAGTGGGTCTTAAACTTATAAGCTTAGTTTTAATTCAGGATTCATCCGCCCTCTGCTCATCGGTGTTACTGAATTTTAAGAGTTTGAAAATCCAGCTAGTTGGGATTAAGCATATTTCCCTTAGAATGGATGCTAGGTAGAGCAGTCCTTGCTTCCAAAATGAACTGTAATGGGCTAAGGCCTGTTTTTACATGAGGCAAGTACATTCTCTAAAGGTCAGTTCTGGCGAGAAACCTTAGGCCAGATGTACGTAGCTTTGAGTTTGTGATTACCTAATAGCGAACTTTTTGCGATTTACTATTTGGTAACCGCAAACAGCGATGTACAAATGTGTGTTTAACACATTTAGCGATTCCCAGTGGGTCGCAAATACACCTACCTCATTAATATTCATGAGGTAGGTCTCAGTTTGCGACCCAATGGGATTCGCAAAAATCACAGGGATTGTGGCCTGCTGGGGTCAGCAGACCACCATGTCTGTGATTGCTTTTAAATAAAGCATTTTTTTTTTTTAAATACAGCTCATTTTCCTTAAAGGAAAACGGGATGTGTTTCAAATTGAAAAATGAAACGTTTTCTTTTCATTTTTTAAGAGTAGGCAGAGGTCTTTGGGACCACTGTCTGCTTTTAAAAACGTTTTCATTAACATTCACAAAGGGGAATGGGTCCCTTGGGGAACCCATTCCCATTTGCAAATGGGTTACCACCAACTCTGAGTTGGTGGTAAAATGTAAATGTTTTACAACCGCATTTCTGTCGCACATTCACACATTCCACTGCGAGTCGCTATTAGGAAGGGACGCCTTAAACATGCCCCTCCCTAATACCGAATCGCAAACAGAGTTTAATTCTTTACTAGGTAACCAAATCGCAAATTGAGCATTTGTACTTAAAAAAATGCTTTTTTGCGGTTTTAGGGACCTCAAAAAAGATTTGTGCATCTGTGCCCTTGTGTATTCTTCCCACAGACCCTGAAGGCAAAAGAGGAAGACAGACTAAAAAGTGATGGATTGACTGTACCGGTTATTTTCTTGTTGGCAGCAGCCATCCTTCATCTTATAGTGGCTGTTAATAATAAAATAATTGGCAAACATCTGATGGTAATCCTAGCAGCAGGAGCATCAAAGGTGATTGTGATCAGCCTTCCGTTCTCACATTCAAATGTTTCCAACAATTATTGCATATGCAGGCTAGATAATGTTCACAAGTGTGGCCATCCATTACATTTTTAATTTTCCAGCACTCTATTTACCTGATGTCTCTGGACGTAATTTACAGTGGGCCCAGGAGGCATCACCCGTAGCTACTGCATCTCAAATTTACACTTTGCTTTCATCATCCAAGACCTTGTTTATGATCATGCTGAGATCGTTTAAGTCCCCCCTTCCCCAGATTGTTAAATCTTGCAGCTTTGATGTGATATCTTATGCATATGACTCCCAGCTGACCATCTCGTGTGGCCAGGACACTGTCGGGGCAGATCCCTGATTTAAATACCGTATGCGAAGGATTGCAGCCTGAATGTTGGCAAATTGCTTTCAACTTAATAGTGAAAAACAGAGATGGTGCTGTATGGTAAAGCCCAGGACCTCTGGACCCCTGACTGATGCCCTCAGAAGTGGGGGTGGCTCCCGCCCCTAGGCTTGTGGTGAAAAATGTGGGCATTAAACTAGATCAGTCTCTATCCATGAAGGATCAAATTGCCGCCTCTTGCGAGTCATGCTTTGCAACCATGCAGCTTCTGAGGAATGTTCCTTGGTTACAATCCTCTGCAAGGCAGACACTGGTCCAGGCCCTAGTCATAAGCCGCTTGGTCTATGGCAATGCCCTGCTCATGGCTGCAAATAACTCCTTATTGTCCAAACTCCAGGCGGTGCAAAACACAGCTGCATGCCTGGTTAGTAATCTCCAGCAGGCACCCCATCGACGCCCTCACTGAGAGCTTTACATATGCTTCCAATTAGGAAGCGGATCATCTTTAAGAACTGTTGTCTCACCCATAAGGCTCTCATGGGTAGAACCCCACATATCTAAAAGACAAACTGCAGTTCTACTGCCCTTCACAAATGCTTAGGTCTAGCGACAAAGCGCTCTTCACTGTTCCCCTCATTAGTACCTCGATGCGGTGGGAGAGCTTTTTCCTTTATTACACCATCTACTTGGAATCAACTTCTGCTTCATCTCTGTTGTGGCTCTGTTTTTGCCAAGTTAAAAAAAACTCAAGACCTGGCTGTTTTAGGCTGTGGTGGGCCGCTAAGCTGCACCATTTGGTGTGATTCGTATATTAAGTGGATATAACATAGTTAATGAGGTTGCGGTGGCTACTGTCTTGAGAATATGTGGTTGGGATAGTAGTATAGCGTCTACGTTATCCTTGGGTACACCAACCATGCCACCATTGAGCATTGTTTGCAGGTCAGTGATCCCATCCATTGAGGTTAGGGGCCTCTCATAAAGAGAAAATGTGTGGAGATGGGGCATAGTATCAGTCGGGGACTTTCAATATTACAACTAAGTATAGCTAATTTTCTTTCTCCACTTCCAAGTGCTGTATGTGAATTCCATCCAGAAAAAATAAATCCCTGCCCAGTAAGTTGGTTTGATATGCAGTGTTGACAAATGAAGCATCTTGGTTTGCTATCAGGCACCAAGACATTTTCAAGAAATAACTTTTTAATGCAAACTGTAAACGTTTGGTCTGTAGTTAAATGTGCATTGATGATCTGCTTTCATTCAGGTTTAGAAACTCAGACAATAATATTCTGAATTTGTTCTTTTTTATGTCTTTTGTTGACCTTTTGATTTTGCTAAAATTATGTATAGACTATATTTACTTATAGCGGCTTTCAGCCATCCTCTTCAACCATAGGTCTATTGTTGCTTCATTCACAGTTTTCTTCAGTCCACTGCAGCATCCAGCCTGGGGCAAAGAGTCAGCCCACTTCAGCCATTGTGTGAGTGACGACATTGTGCTCTCTCACAAGATGCACATTTGCGCACAAAGCACCAAGGAATACTAAATGTGGGCTTTGTGAAACCACAAAATTGTTTTGCTTTTAGACAGTGTTTTTAGGTCTTGCCTGAAACAGCACATGCACTGTCACTTGCGAGACATTTTGTTTACTTACAGGGAGTTTAGAGCCCACCCATTGCTTACCTTTGATTGGCTACATCATCAGTCTCATTTTCTTGCTTCTCCTTGGTCTGTGTATGCCGGTTTCACTTCCTCTTATTGCTTTCTTACCCAGCTTGTGTCCTTCCACAGCTTGATGAACTTCGGAGATACTTTTTTTTCTTTTAGTTGCAGCTGTACATTTGGTTGCAGGCTGTCTTCATTGTTGATTCTTGCCCCATCATTGTTGCTTGCCCTATCATTGCTTTGCCCCGTCCCTCCGAACCCCATACCGCATTGCTGCTTGCCCCGCTGTTGCTTGCTACCATCCCTCCAGCATTGTTGCTTTTCCCTGCTCTCCCCACCCTTATTGTTGCTTTCCCCAGTCTCCGCCCTCGTTGCTGTTTGCACCATCCCCACGCCCTTTCTCACGTTGTTGGTTTGCCCCGTGCCCCCGCCGTTGCTTAGCTTTGTCCTGTCCCCACTCCCTCACATCCTGCTAGAAGAAAAAGCTCTGATGACACGGCCCAGCACTTTCTGCAAGATACCGCTTTCTTCGAACATTTAGTAACTATGCAGAACCGCCACGCTACTGTACAACGTAGCGAGAAGACATTGACACAGCCCAAAGCTCTTGCATAGGCGAGACCTATTGGCTTTGCCAATGCTTGGTTTAGAACATAAGGTGTTGTGCTGTTCACACTTGGTTCCCACATTGAATGCATCACAACGCTATGTACAGGAAACATTTGTCCACATTGTTTTCTTCTGCAGTGCGTGCAGAAGATTGTGATGTCTTCCACGGATGTCTAGGAAAGATAAGACTACATTCTCGTCTAGCTGTTTTTTTTACTTCTTAGCTTGAAAAGCACTTTTGTCTTAGGGTTTTAGGTGCCTGCTCATCGATAACTTGAATATACTTTATTTGCATCTTTTGCCATGCTGGGCACTTTGGCACAAAGTTGACACGTGACATGTTTGTCATTCATTGTTTTTACCTTCTGGAATGGAAATAAAATCCAAAGGATGGTTTTGCAGTCTGACTTCCATGGTCAGCAACTTCCTCTCTCACTGTCTCCAAATCCGATCAGTGTCAGACAGCATGGTGAAGTGGGTGGTGTTTTATTCTGAAAAGGCCATGTTCTTTTTACCTGAAAATCAAATCCACTATACAAATCAAAGAAACTGGACCAACAGTTCAAGGACAGCCAACTGTGAAGTAGCTGAAAAGTGGTGGAAACTACAATGGTTCGAAGTTGGAGGAACGCATGAATTATTAGGGTGTAAGCATATAAATGTTTACCAATAATTATTTTTTTTGCTCAGTAGACCATCCCCACCCCCTTTGTTGCTTTACCCCGCCTCCCGTCCAGTGTTCTAGTATTTCTCCACCTCCCCACAACCCCTCCGGCGTTGTGTCTTTGCCACATCCCTCCCCTCCTTCCCCCCACCACCTCCTGTCCCCCCACCACCTCCTGTCCCCCCACCACCTCCTGTCCCCCCACCACCTCCTGTCCCCCCACCACCTCCTGTCTCCCCACCACCTCCTGTCTCCCCCACTCACTCCTGGTCTCCCCCACTCACTCCTGTACTCCCCATCCTCTCTCGCCCCCAGTAAAAAAAAAGCACTATAACGCGGTCAGCGCTGGCCAAGTCATAGCATTTTTTTTTACTTTCAGCCATGCAGCAAAGCAGCCATGCTGCTGTACAACACTGTTAAAAGACATTGAGAAAACCAATAGCTCTTGTATAGATGAGACCTATTGCCTTTGCCAATGCTTGTTTATATTGGCGCAGGTCTGGCAACTCATCCAACAACAGCAAAAATACAAAACCTGTGATAAAAGAAAACGAGCATTGAGAAAACAAAAAACCTGGCAGCCGACGTCAGACTTATTGACTTTGCTAATGCTTGTTTTGTCTATCATGTAGTGCCCACAAATTACTTCTTTGGGTAAAACAACGTAGCAATTAAAGAATTCCCTTTCAGAGGTCATTGGAAATGTGAAAGTCTGCATTAACTTTCCAGCCTGTGGTGTCATTTACCTATGTATTGCTGAAAATGTATTTTGATTGGTAAAATTATTTAGCTTTTGTTGAGATGTATTTTAAACTGATGTTTTCAGTTCTCTATCTTATTCAATCATGTTATCATTGGAATTCTAACAGGCTTTTCTCCCTTTTCAGGAACGAATAGAAATCATTGACCAACAGTACAAGCTCGAGAAAGAGAAACTACAGAAGATTCGACTCCTGTTGGTGAGTTAAATGCATTTTGCCTAAAAACAGCTCAAATTTCTCCTTAAGTGGGAGGAGGTTTTGAATTGGTGTAAAATTATTTACCTACCTGGTGGTGCCAGGGGAGTAGATTCAGAAAGGCAGTTACGAATTGTTAATCTGTTAGCTTCAAAAAAACAAATAACCAATAGTGATGAAACTGCATTGTGGGAATCTGGTGCCTCTTTTTTTCTCTACTTAAAATCAATATTTCTCTTTTCTCTTGTTTTAAAGTGGAGTTAATAACAGATTTAGGCAGCACAGTTTTGTTTTGATTTAATGTTAAATTACTTATTCACAAAAGCGATGTCTAAACAAGATGTATTATTTTTATTAACTAGAGACAGTTTTGTAGGAAGGTCTTCCTCTGTCAATATTTTGAAATGTTTTTGTAATTCCCCTTGCACACCACTGCATCTCTCGAGTAAAAAAATGAAATAGTTTCTAAAGGATAAAAATGAGCCTGTAGCTATATTTTTCTCATGAAACCCCATAGTTCTCTTCCCTATACTGATGATCTTTTACTGTTGCCACGCATTGCAGTAAATCTTCATGCAAAAGTTAGTCAGTTCTGATGGACACTTCTAACTACATATTCTTCACCTTAGAATATCCCCAAGGCACCAGACTGATTCTGGAAAATTTTGTAGCAATGCTCCCCGTGCTGCCAGGTGGCACCTTGCTTGTGGCACAATAATGCCCCAGAAGTGACAAAGCGTAGCCACATATAAGCGCCACCCCTGCGTACTGACGTTAGTTCCTTTCTTTCTGTGCCTTCGGACGAAGATGTGAAGCTCTGCTCTCACCTTGTCAGTCTTCCGACCACTCTTAAATGACTCTTGAACAGTGGTGTAGGGGATCAGTGACCCCAACAAAATGACAGGATTCAAACTGTGTTGCAACTGCATGAAACATATGTCAGTCATGGACACACATGTGGTATGCTTTTGTTGCCTGGGCTCTGGTCACAACTCGAAGTAGTGTGAAAGATACACCCATATGCACCAGAAGGCAATTCGAAACTGAGATGGGATGTTGTATGAAATTAAGTAAGTCTTCACGCAAGTTCTGCTCCCACTTCCTGTCATGAGGCCATTCCCAAAACCTCTCGAAATCTTCTGGTAGGTTAAGTCCAAGCGTCCGCATAAGAAAGCGAAGCAGGACTTGACTGCATCCTGCCACTCTGACTTCAAATAGAAGCCCCAAGGCCATCAAGATTTAAGCAAAAGGAACAATTGATGGACAGAATGCTGAACAATGCAAACATTCACCCCCAGTCACAAGGATCTGGGCCTAATCCATCGTTCTTTTGCTCACCCCGGTTGGACCCAGCCATATGCAAATCAGTCTTGACCCTGCTCCTCATGGGAACAGTCCAGCCCGAACTGCCAAGCCAGGTCCTCCCTGGACCGGAAACAAGCATCCTGGGACTGGTTTTGGGGCATCACTCCTCATCAGCCAGGCTAGCTTGAATCCAGTGGTGCAGTGAGCTCGGGACCCACGAAACCATGTTCTTTCCTGCTTGTTAGTTGGCTTGTTGCCAGGCTGCATAGGCCAACCGCCCAGTGACTCATATTTTCTCATCAAGCTCCCCACTCCAGGGAATTTCATTGTACAGTTTTCAACCAGTAAGGTGAATCCTAATTTAATTCCAAGCAATAACCTAGATATGGTATTCAAAAGGATTGATGCCTTTGGCAAGCGTCTTCTTCTGCCAGTCTGGCACTGAGATCCATAATGACAGTCTGTATGTTGGGCCAAGATAATACACATGCCATTTAGGGCATGGCCAGTGAGATCTTTTCGCGGTCGCAGGATCTTGTGGCCGCTTTGGTTCAGACATCCATGATGGGCAGGACGCAGAAAGTTATATCTTCCCTGCAGGCTCGAATATCACAGGCTGCACTGGCATGGCAGTTGGTACCAGTGTTGTGCTTTGCAAACACGCCTGGATGAGACCAACCCTATTTTCCAGCAATTCACAGGCACTGCTAATGGATATGCCCTCTGAAGAGTCCGCTCTGGAGCACTTGAAAAATAACTGAGCTACATGGCATTCCTTGGGGCCTTTGACCCCCTGCAAATCAATTTTCCCACCAGTTCTAAAAACATAGGTGCTATTCCAGGAAGCTGGCATAGATGCCGCAACAGCCTTCCCAGCCATTGATGCAGCGAACAGCCAGACCTTTGGATGCTATGGATCCTGATCTGGCCATAAGTGCACACGCCCGCAGGGGCATCAGTTCTCCAATTTTTCTTACCTCAACTACAACAGCCAACAACCTGCTTGAGTTTGTCCTCAGCTGCTCATGGCCAACTGATAGGGGTCTGGATTCAGCATTTCCTCCCAGGTTGGTGATCCATCACATCCAACAGATGGGTCTTAAAGTTTGTTCAAACGTGTGGCACCATATCTTTTCTCACCTCACCACCTAACATTACTCCATCAGCAGAATGTATTTTGGAAGAGTATTGGTGCATTTGGCTCCAAGAGGTATGCCTGTTGCTCTCCAACTGTGGTGCCATTGATCTGGTACCAGTTTTAAAGAAAGGTGGGAGTTGTTATTCCCACTATTTCTTCTCCTGAAAAAGAACATAGGCCTCAGGCCTGTCTTGGGCGTCTGACCCATGAATTCCTTTCTGCAGAAGGACAAATTCAAAATGCTCACATTGGCTCAGATCCTTTCTGCCATGGACCTGAAAGAGTGGATGGCGTATTTGGACTTGCAGGAAGTGTATTTTCATATACCTGTCCTGCGGTTATCCTGCATTTTAAAATAGGACAGGAGCATTATCAGTTTGCCTTGCTCCCCTTCGGACTCACTAGCACCCTTTGAGGGTTCACAAAAGTGATGATGATGGTTGTTGCTCAACCCATCTTCAGATGTCAGAAGTTCCTATAATCCTGTATTTTGATGAGTGACTGCTGAAGGGGGCTTACCTCTGTCAGTTGTATACCACCTCTGGACAACGATGGAATGCCTGCCTATGCTGGGGTTTACCATAAAGGGGTAAAAGTCCAACTTGATTCCATCAAAGAGGCTTCCATTATTTGGGACAGTCCTGTACACAAGGAGTTCAAGGTTTTTCCTGTGCTGCATCAAGCCTAGGACATTTGGTCTTACATCCCTATTCTACAGGCATGATCCTGGATCTTGCTGAGGTGGTTCTGAGGCTTTTTGGTGACTTCGCCTCATACATCCTCCTTTTCAAGTATGCCTCGTGACACACGCAAGTCCTGCAGTGGAACCTGAAGTCTTAGTGGGCCCGGCATTAAGGCGGCCTTTCCAACACTATCCAGGTCTTCGAGGACATAGCCCATGTTAGAAATGGGATTTTTGGTAGGCTAGGGCGTGGGCCAAAGCCAGGCAAAAACCGCCACTCTAGTCAGGATAAGGGAGTTACACGTCTAAAATAACCCCTGCTCACCCCCTTGGTAGCTTGGGTGAGCAGCCAGGCTTATCTTAGAGGCAGTGTGTAAAGCATTTGCACATAACCAACAGTAATACAGTGTTCGCACTACAAAAGGACACCACACCGGTTTAGAAAAATATCCAATATTTTTATAGAATTTAAACAAGACCAAAAACGATAAAAATCCAAATTACTATACTTAAAAGTTCACAGTTCAAAAATACGTTGATTAAAAAGAGTTCCTTGTGTGGATAGCTCCGTCCGGGCTACCACGGTGTCGTGAACACACAAATACAAAACAGTTCTGGCTGACCGCGGGGTCGCAGGCCAGCTACGGTGTCGGGAAGACCCGCAAACAGTACCTTTCAGAAATGCAGGGCGATGGGGCCCTTGAAGTCACTCACGTTGCAGGTCGAGCCCCTTTCTGATGAGATCAAGAGCGCTGGCGCCAACAGGCGTCGGGTGCTGCGGTGCGCAGCGGTGCGGCGTGCGGTGCCCCCAGGTCGCGGTGCGAGCAGCGGCTCGGTGGCGGCATCAGATGGCGTCGTCGGTGAGACCAGGGTCGCAGTGCGAGATGAAGGCGGTGCTCGTCACGGTGCTAGCAGGTCGCGGTGCAAGCAGTGGCGTCGTCGCGGCTGAAGCGCTGTCGTCGGCTGACGAGCGGGAGTCGATGGTGCTGGCGTCGGTGGGCCAAGGCTGCGGTGTGGGATGAGGGCAGTGCATCGTGTGACTTACGAGCGGTGCCCTCGAACCACGATGCAAGCAGCGGCGTCGATTTCGGCGGGAAGTGGCGGCGTCAGGAAGGCCAAGGCGTCCTCGTGAAGCAGGGCGGTGAGGAGTGCGGTGCCCACAGGTCGCGGTGCGAGCAGCGGCTCGGTGGCGGCATCAACAGGCATCGTCGGTGAGACCAGGGTCGCGTTGCGGCGGTGCTCTCTGCGGTGCCAAAGCTTCGGCGTGAAGCGAGGCGGTGCGGAGTGCGGTGCCCACAGGTCGCGGTGCAAGCAGCGGCTCGGTGGCGGCGTCAACAGGCGTCGTCGGTGAGACCAGGGTTGCGTTGCGGCGGTGCTCTCTGCGGTGCCAAAGCTTCGGCGGGAAGCAAGGCGGTACGGAGTGCGGTGCCCACAGGTCGCGGTGCAAGCAGCGGCTCGGTGGCGGCGTCAACAGGCGGCGTTGGTGAGACCAGGGTTGCGGTGCGGTGGTTCCCTCTGCGGTGCCAAAGCTTCGGCGTGAAGTGAGGCGGTGCGGAGTGCGGTGCCCACAGCTCGCGGTGCAAGCAGCGGCTCGGTGACGGCATCAACAGTCGGCGTCGGTGAGACCAGGGTTGCGGTGCGGCGTTGTGGCGGTGCCCTCTGCGGTGCCTTCAGGACACGGAGTCGGCAGTGGCGTCGTAGACGTCGTCAAGTTGGTGTTCTTCGGGTTGCAGCACAAAACACACAGTCCCCAGTGCTGCGGGTCGAAGAACTTGAAGTCTTTGCTGTTCCTGAGACTTCGTGAACAGGGGGCAAGCTCTACCTCAAGCCCTTGGAGAGACTCACAAATTAGGTTGCAGAAAGTCCAGTCCAGGCCTTTCACTGCTCAAGACAGAAGCAGCCACTGCAGGTCAGCCCAGCAAAGCACCCAGCAAAGCCGTTCCTTTTCGCAGCTTCTCCGGCTCTTCTTCTTGGCAGTCTTCTTGTCCAGATGAGTTCTAAAGTTCAGGGGTCTGGGACCCAGCATTTATCCCCAAAAATCCTTTGATCTCTTAGGCAGAGAGGGCCTGGGCCCGGTCAGGACCAGTTCTGCCTTCTCTGGTGTGAATTCCTGGCAGGAGGTGGAGACGGCCTTTGTCAGAGGCAGAGCAGGCCCTTTGAGGTGCAAGGAAATCTCCTCCCCCTTCCCCCATCGCAGCCAGGTCTATTCAGCCCTTTCCTGACCTACCTAGACCATCTGGCGCCCCTCCTGCTCCCCCAGTCTTCTGTCATCCAAAACCCAGACAGGCAATCCACATTCCAGCAGAGGCAGACGGGATGACTGAGCAAGAAAATACCCACTTTCTAAAAGTGGTATTTTCAAACACAGAATGTAAAAATCACCTTCACTAAAAGATGCATCTTTAGATTGAGTTCAGGCATACTAAATTCTATTTTCTTACCGAATCCCCTGGGCCAGTTATGTTTATAAGATGTTATAAACAAACCTCCCATTCTATCCTATGGGGAATCTGGTAGCCTTGCAATAGTGAAAAACGAAATTGGCTGTAATTCACTATCAGGACATGCCACACACACCAGGGCATGTCCCACCTTTCACAGACACTGCACCCGGCCCACAGGGGTACCTTGGGCCTACCTGAGGGGTGTCTGACATGTAAGAAAAGGGAAGGCTAGGGACCGGCCAGTGGGTGCACTGGCCAAGTCGACATGGCAGTTACAAACTGCGCGCAGACTCTGCAGTGGCAGGTCTGAGTTACCGTTTTGAGGGCTACTCACGGGGGTGGCAGAACCAGTGCTGCAGGCCCCTGAGTAGCATTTGATTCACCAGCCCTGGCACACGCAGTGCACTTTACTAGGGGCTAACAGGTAAATCAAATATCCAATCATGGAAACACCGTCCATAACACAATTTACACAGAGAGCATATGCACTTTAGCACTGATTACCAGTGGTAAAGTGCCCAGAGTCCTAGAACCAACACAAACAGGTCAAGGAAAAATAGGAGGAAAAAGCAAAAACTTTGGGGATAACCCTGCAACAAGGGCCATTTCCAACACCAAGATCTGCATTGATGGTTGACGGACCACAATCTGTCCTGCAGGAAGCAATTCTCACTCCCCACCTATATCTGACAGTGGTGATGGATACATTGCTACAAGGTTTTGGGAGCGGTTACCTGGGGGATGTGAAGATCAGAAATCTCTGTTCTCAGTGGAGGGATGACTTCACATCAACCTCCTGGAGCTATGGGCTATCCGTCCATTCCTGAAGGCTTTCCTGACTTTCATCAAGGGGAGGCTGGTGCAGGTTCTCATGAACAACACCACTGCCATGAGTAGAGATTGAATGGCAACAATTGTCTGCATTCCATTTGCTGTCTGAAGTGGTGGAAGTCATCCTCGCTGCCAAATACCGCTCCCTGAAATCCAGTTACTTTCTGCACTGGGACAAGTTTATAATCTGGTGTGGTGCCTGGGGCACTCACATTGGCACCTTGCAAATGGGCACTGTAAAAGGTTATTTGTCCGGGCTTTCTACATTTGCTGAACCATCCACGCTTGCATAAATCACCTGTTGTGATAAAATTTATTTAGGGTTTGACACATGTTCCTTCTTGAACGGTTTATGATGCTCCAATGGGACCTTAACTTTGTCTTTTGTGCCCTTATAGCCTTTGCGTAGTTGCTTGCTGTGTCTCCTTACCCTCAAACAGTATTTATCATTGTGATTGTGTTAGCTCCACGCATGAGGGAACAGCAGACACTTTCAGTGCAACCACCCTGCACCACCTTCTTTCTAAACAAATTAGTGCCGAGGACTCGGACGGCCTTCTTACCAAAAGTTATAACTCCTTTGCCTGTTGGGCAATTGCTCACTCTGCCGGTGTGCTTTTCCTCCCACTGACCCCTTGAAGGAGGAGGAGAGACTACATTGGTTGGACCCCAAAAGGGCTTTGAGTTTTACACTGATCTTACCAAGGACCATCAAGTGGACAAGCACATTTTTGTGTGGTTTTCTGTGAAAAGGGAAGACTGGGCAGATGAAGATTCCATCAACTTCTGCTACTCTTGGCCTAGAAGCAACTCCGGAGGGCCTGAGAGCCCATTACCCAGGGCCCAGGCTTCTACTACTACGAAAGCTATCCCTCCACTAAGCTACTGCCACCCTGATACCAATTTTAAAGCAGAGGCTGCGAAAGGTATAGCTCCAGCCAGATATTTTACTTGCCTCTATCAGTAGTCCTCCAAACCCTGCCGTGCTAGGATCAGGTGGGAGGATGCCATTTGTTATAAAGGGGATTCCGCTGGACCCCGGGGTTTCCATTAAGTGCCTTTTCCACCAGCAGGCCTTTTAGGATGCCAGGTGAAATCAAAAGACATCAACATAGGTGTGCGTGCAACATCACTGACATGCCAGCCTTTAGTCATGTCCCAGCTGGCCCTGTAATGAAGGGTAATTAGTGACTGTGGACAGGGAGGGATGCTGGTGATGTGGGCTACAACCGTGCCTTCATTTATGTCTAAATGAGGCTTATTATGTCATCAGATATGAAAGAATCCTTGCACCTCTTACATTGCCTTGTTAGCTGAAACTCTTTGGACTTCCAACATTCAATGAGAATTTAGTTTTTAGCTAATATTAATATGTAATCATTCTGTTCCATGTTTCTGTTACATTCACTTTCAATTAGATTTCCGATATATTAACAGATTTATCACACTCCTTTAAATGCCCGTGTATTTTATATAGTCATGTGATTTACTTTTGAGGAATTATAAAGGGTGACGTTCACCTGAGGTTTTCTTGATGCTAAAACCACACTTCCAGCATGAAAAGCCCAAAATGGAAACAGAAGTCCATGCCCCACCTACCAAGGCTTTTCTAAATGTTTTCTAAATGTTGGCAGATGGGATTCGGCCCAATTGGAAAGGGTGGATGGAGTGCAATTTAGTTAGCGCACCCACAGAGATGGTAGATTTCATTCTAATGAAAGCAACAGTTGTTCAAGCTAGTACTTCTCTTGAGTGAAGATATACCTTGCATTAGGCAAGTATCAAGCAAACACAAGGAGATGATGGACGGAGTGCTGAAACTTTTCAGACACTCAACCCCAGTCACAGATCTGGGTTGAATCCATCATCATTCTTTAGCTCACTTCGCCACCCCAGTTCAGACCCAGCCATATGCAAATCAGTCTTGACCCTGTGCCTCATGGGAACAGTCCAGCCCGAGCTGCCAGGCCAGGTCTTCCCTGAACCGGAAACCAGCATCCTGGGACGGGTTTCGGGGTAACACCCCTCATCAGCCAGGCTAGCTTGAATCCAGTGGCAAAGTGAGCTAGGGACCCACGTCTGGGCATACCCTGCCAACTTAGGGTGAACAAAGCAAACACAGGAAATGATGGACGAAGCACTGAAACTTTTCAGACACTCGCCCCCAGTCACAGATCTGGGTTGAATCCATCATTGTTCTTTAGCTCACTTCGCCACCCAATCAGTCTTGACCCTGTTCCTCATGGGAACAGTCCAGCCCGAACTGCCAAGCCAGGTCTTCCCTGGACTGGTAACAAGCATCCTGAGACCGGTTTCGGGGTAACACCCCTCATCAGCCAGGCTAGCTTGAGTCCAGTGGCAAAGTGAGCAAGGGACCCATGTCCGGGCATACCCTGCCAACTTGAGGCAAACAAAGCAAACACAAGGAGATGATGGACGGAAGGAGCGCTGAAACTTTTCAGACACTCACCCCTAGTAACAGATCTTGGTTGAATCCATCATCGTTCTTTAGCTCACTTCGCCACCCCAGTTCAGACGCAGCCATATGCAAATCACTCTAGACCCTCTTCCTCATGGGAACAGTCCAGCCCGAACTGCCAAGCCAGGTCTTCCCTGGTCCAGAAACAAGCATCCTGGGATCAGTTTCGGGGTAACACCCCTCATCAGCCAGGCTAGCTTGAGTCCAGTGGCAAAGTGAGCAAGTGACCCACGTCTGGGCATACCCTATCAACTTAGAGCGAACAAAGCAAACACAAGGAGATGATGGACGGAGTGCTGAAACTTTTCAGACACTCACCCCCAGTCACATATCTAGGTTGAATCCATCATCGTTCTTTAGCTCACTTCGCCACCACGGTTCAAACTAAGCCATATGCAAATCAGTCTTGACCCTGTTCCTCCTGGGAACAGTCCAGCCTGAATTGCCAAGTCAGGTTTCCCTGGACCAGAAGCAAGAACCCTGGGACCGGTTTTGGGGTAACACCCCTCATCAGCCAGGCTAGCTTGAGTCCAGTGGCAAGCAGACATAGTACTCCTGAGTACTCTTTATGATTGATTCCAAGGTAGTTTAAAAAGGGCTTGAACCAAGCTAGGTATTCAGGATAGCCATGTAAGAGAAACTAATAAACCATAATTCTAAAGGATACTAGATTATGTGGTGTTTATTCGGAATATTTGACATGGATGTGGCCCTTTTGGACCAAAGTTGAGCACACCTCCTCTATCGGTTGCTTAATATCGTTCTGCTTTGCATATACAGATTGGCTTCTACAACAAAGTCCCACTTTAGATCTACACGCCAGCAATGAAGATCCAATATAGTCAGGAATGCCACTATTTGAAGCAGTGTATATTTTCTGCTTAGAAAAAAAATGAATAGTTTGAATTTTCCATAATCCTCTTATGTATTCTGTTATTCCAAGAACGACGACTCAGGTTAGAAAGATGCTGATTGCTAGATATGCGCTGCACCAATGTTATCTTTTAAGTGAAAGGTAGGACCGATGAGTGCTGTTATTCAGAATATAAATCCGGGCTTAATGCCTACAATTATCAAAGAAAAACAAAACTAGAACGGTTGTGGTAAAAATTGCCACATTCTGACCAGTTCCCAGTAATGAGGTGCTCACTCCCAGGGCCAACCGGCCAAAAATGCCACAATAGTTACAAATAACAAACAGATGGGAGAATCGCTTATGAGGGCGTATAAAACAAAATAGTCCAATTCAGGTCCAATTTACAGTCTGAAATTGCAAGTAAAAATCAGAAGAGTCCAAATAGCAATGGAAATAAACATTACACACTACACATATTGAAGAGATGTTATTCTTTATTTCTGTGCTTCAACTTTAAAAGCATGGACGGGGAGACAGCCAACGCGTTTTGTCCCGTGACATAGGGACTTTTTCAAGGCTGTTAACAACACATATATGACAAGACTTCAGAGAAAAACAAACTAAACTCAAACCCACTGTAAATTAACAACGATATAACACAATGAAAAAAGACAATATATGCACAATGTAAATACAAACCACAAAAGTTCCACATTTAAAAGCAACATGACGCATACATTCAGACTAGTTAATCACTTAAAATAACATGTAAAACTATTTCTGAGAAGTTTCCCACACCAAAACATTACAGTGCAAAAGACGTACAAAGTATAGGACTCCTTTGTTTTATACCCACTCAGAAGGGCTTCTCCCTCCTGTTTGTTATTGGTCTAACATTCCTTTCAGAGGATTTTCATGCTACATTACTAAAGATCAAATGCAATGCCCAGTTACTTTTGTGTGTGCGATGCTGTTGATGAATCACCTTAAACTCATATTACTACCTTACTTAATCAATACACCAAAATAAAACTTTATTGAAAACGAAGCGATGAATTTGTGTTAAATTGTACAATAGCACCACTTGACTTGAGCCCCAAAATATTCTCTCTGGAATGTTACCAGCTTATGTTGCACAATTGAATCACCCTTCTAAGGGGTTTGTGCAATGTAAAAATTAAAGCATCATTTCCTGATACGACAGATGAAGTTAATTAGTTTGTCACTGGAACAGATGACGAGACTGCTGAAAATGCAGTTTTGGGATAAGGACTATATTTCAATGTATAAGTACCTTACAAGATGTTAGCTTTAAACAGTGGTTCTGAAGGATACTACTAATTGCAGATTCCTCACCTTATGAATATTCCTCAGAAGCCAGACCGGGTCTGGAAACTTTAAAGCAGTACTCCTGCATGCCGGTCGTGCAACTCCACGCCATAGACCATAGAAATCATAGAACTTCAGCAGTTATAGTTATCTCAAGCAAGTATAACTTGTGCCCTGAGGTAACTATATCTCCTGCCCCTGCTATGCACTGCTAATTACCCCACATATTACATTACTCATGACATCTTTTATGACATCATTGATAATATCACTGCAACATTTGCTGTAAAATTATGAATAAGAAAACTGCATGTCGGGGCACGAGTTTTATAGTTACTTTCGATAACTATAACTGCTAAATTTCTATGGTTTTGTGTGCTTTAAATCTGAACCGAACTATAATGTCCCCGTAACATTTGATTTTATAGTGTATATATATATATATATATCTACTGGCGGTCGCCAGTAGATAGTTATAGTTAGGACCTATTATCCATAGGAAATTCATAACATTCTATTCCCAATAACTTTGGCGTCGTTTGACTAATCATCGCGAAAGTTTCAAAACTAGTGGGGCGCTCCGGTCCGCTCCTGTCTTGAAAGCTTCGGGGTGATTCATCAAGCGGGGGCCGAGAAAAAAGGGGGGTCCCAAAACGTGTTTTCTCCATGTTAATTCCCATAGGAAATTTTAGCCACGGCTACAGCTCGAACTGCTGAACGGAATTACACCAAATTTTGCAAAAAGGTAGCGCTTGGTTCAGAAAGCGACCTTTTTTTAAATGGTGTAAATCTGTTCAGTAGTTGCGGAGAAATTCAAAAAATAAGAGTGAAAAAATCAATTTCCCATAGGAAACTTTATGCAAGGCTACAGCCAAAACTGCTGAACGGAATTACACCAAATTTGGCAAAAAGGTAGTGCTTGGTTCAGAAAGCACCCTTTTTAAAAATGGTGTAAATCCGTTCAGTAGTTGCTGAGAAAATCCAAAATAAAAGTTTCGATATCTATGGCCGCGGTGGATCCGCGCACCCTCCCGATCACGAGCTGCATGCTAATTGGCTGTCAACACTCCAAACCAGGAAGTGTTGGCAGCCATCTTGGAACAAGAATGCAGTAAAACAACTGCACAAAACGCAAAAAGGGGGCATGGTAGAAACACCCTGACCCCCTAGGCCTGCTCAGGGGGTCCTACAAGGACCCCCAGGGCCAAAATAAAAAAAAATTAAAAAATTTAAATCGGCAAAAAACGCGCTGGGTGCGCGGATCCTGCCGATTAAAAAAAAAAAAAACGAAGCGCGGGCTCCCGCGCTTCGTGGTTAATTGGCCCCTGGGTGGGCCAAGTCCCAGGGGCATGCGGGGGATCATTAATAATTATATGGGGGGGCCTCTAAGGCCCCCCCAAGCCCCGGGGACCGCCACCCCCCGGGGCTTCTTTAAAAAAAAAAAAATTACCTGTGTGGGGGGCTCGGGCCCCACTCACGCCCGGGGACCGCCACCTCCCCGGGGCACTAAATAATAAAATGTGGGGGTCCGTTTTGGACCCCGAGCCCCGGGGACCACCACCTCCCCGGGGCTGTGCAAAGGTTGGGAGGGGGGGCCGCGCGGCCCCCCTCCTAGAGCCCTCCATGGCCCTGGGGACCGCCACCCCCCAGGGCCGGCTCCTCCAGTGTCCCGGGGTGCCCACCCCCGGGACACTGCTGTTTGCAATGACAGGGCGGGAACCTTGCGGCTCCCGCCCTGTCATTGCAAACTGCTGGATATTAGGCGAGAGCAGGAAACCTGCTCTCGCTTCCAATATCCAAAGCACATTGCTTTCCACACGGGGAGCTGCATGTTAGCAGCTCCCCATGTGGAAAAGCAATGCCGGCTCCAGCAGGAGGCGGGAGCCGGCATGGTCCGTGGGGGGTTGGGGTCCCCACGGACCCCAAAGGATAGGGCCAGCCCCGGGGGATGGGGTCCCCGGGGCAAGTAGTGGCCCGGGAGAGGGGCCACACGGCCCCCCTCCCCCAAATTATTAAATAAAAAAAATTTAAATTTAAAAAAGGCCGGCCCCGGGGGATGGGGTCCCCGGGGCCTAAGGAGGCCTGAGGAGGGGGGCAATGCAGCCCCCCTCCATAAAAATAATTTTAAAAAAAGGTGGCAATGACCCGGGGGATGGGGTCCCCGTGCCGAAATTGGCCACGGGAGGGGGGCCCACGCGGTCCCCTTCCTGTTCCCATTTTTTTTTTTAAATAAAAGGGTGTCAGGCCCTGGGGTCCCCAGGGCCCAAAATAATTAAAAAGAAGGGGGGCCACACAGCCCCCTTTAAAAAAAAAAATGTAAAAAAAATTTGGCATCGGGCCGGAGGCCACGCCCCCTCCTTGTCAGCACTCTGCAAACGCGCCCCCTGGCGCGTTTGCAGAGGGGGGAACGAATTCCCCTTGAATACTGGGGGTCCCTGGGGGCCAACTAGCCCACCAGGAACCTCCAGTATGCACCAGGGGGCTGCGTTGCAGAGAGGTGTTCTGAGGCCACACCCCTTTTTACACCTCTCTGCAACGCAGCTCTGTGGCGCTTAATGGAGGTAGCTGGTGGGCTAGTTGCACCCCAGGGACCCTCAGGATTCAAGGGGAGTTAATCCCCCGACTTAAAACGCGCCACGGGGCTCGTTTGCACAGTGATGAAGGGAGGGGCGGGGCTGAGGTGACATGTGTGCAAACAGGCCCCGTGGCGCGTTTTAAGATAGGGAATTAAATCCCCTTCAATCCTGAGGGTCCCTGGGGGCCAACTAGCCCACCAGGTACCTCCAGTAAGCGCCACGGAGCTGCGTTGCAGAGTGTTGTAAAAGGGGCGTGGCCTCTGAACACCTCTCTGCAACGCAGCTCTCTGGCGCATACTGGAGGTATCTGGTGGGCTAGTTGGCCCCTAGGGACCCTCGGGATTGAGGAGGAATTAATTCTCCAACTTAAAACGCGCCACAGGGCGTGTTTGCAGACATGTCACCTCAGGCACCACCCCTTCCTTCACCATTGTGCAAATATTCCTCTAAAATCAGCAGAACTACGAATTCCGATTTACTCACCTGTTATCAGGAGAGACCTCAGTGCTGCATCTTTGAGCCCAGTACTGATCCTGAAAAGTAATGTTAACCGTACTTACCAGTAACTTGAATTTCCTTCCATAGGCTAACATTGTCTGGTTTCACTTGAAAATTCTTCTAAGTGTGGAGTTTTGGAACTTTATAATATTCCTCTAAAATCAGCCGAACTACGAATTCCGATTTACTCACCTGTTATCAGGAGAGAACCCAGTGCTGCATCTTTTAGCCCAGCACTGACCCTGAAAAGTAATTCTAACCGTACTTACCAGTAACTTATATTTCCTCCATAGGAATCCATTGTCTGGTTTTCAGCAGAAAAGTTTCAAAGTGTTGATTTTCACAAACTACAAATATTCCTTAAAAATCGCCTGTATGACTTAAACGCATTCTTTCAACTGTTTACAGGAGATGCACCAGTGCTGGATCCAGGATCCACCACTGAGTAAGAAAAAGTAACGATAACACTACTTACCTGCTAAGTGAATTTCCTCCCATAGGATAACATTGGTGATTCTATGTGAAAAAGTTTCTAAGTGTCAACTTTTAAAATACAATAATATTCCTTAAAAATCACTACTGTAACCAAAACGCTTTTACTCAACTGTTTACAGGAGATGTCCCAGGACTGAATCTAGGATCCAGTCCTGTGGTTAGAAAAAGTAATCCATAAAGTAACTAATTGCATTTAACTAGAAATTCACATTGAGCTCAATGTTGCATTGTGTTTGAAATTGTGTTGCCCATTGCAACAACTGTAACTACTGTACTTAAAAGTCTATTGCCTATTTGCAAAGTATTTAAACTAAAGTAATTCATTCTGAGAAAGTATATTTTGTAATGTAATGTATAATGTAATTACAATGTAATTTAAAAAATAAAATATCTAAAAATAAATAGTTTTAAAAATGTAGTAAATCAGTATCAAAAACATAAATATAACCATTAATACATTTAAAAAGTATCATTTACAAAACATTTGAAATTCACTGAAAAAAACAGGTTTTAGAGGCGTTATAGTTAGAAATTAGCATTTAAAAAACCTTAGAAATTCACTGAAAAAACCATAGGTTTCAGACACGTTATAGTTAGAAATTAGCATTTAAAAAACCTTTGAAATTCACTGAAAAAACCATAGGTTTTAGGGACAGTTATAGTTAGTTGGACATTTCACTCGTACAAAACCCGTGAAATTCCCCGTTATAGTTAGTTCAGCTAACTATAACTCGCGCCCCGCAATGCACTGCTGATGACGTCACATATTACATCACTCATGACATGGTCAGTGACATCACTGATGACATCTCAAATGACATCACTGATGACATCACTGATGACATCATCCACGTGATAATCTGATGCACCTCCTCACACCCTAATATAACCTTTGATACACCCACTCTAAATTACAGACTGCCATTCGCAAAACCATAGACACTCCAACACCAATAACTACATACCCACTCACTGATTCTTAGGTCTACACACACATCCACTCACTCACCCGTACAGTCACTCATACTTACGGTCACTCAGTACAGGACTATCATATGCACTCATACTCCTATATAGACACTCACACACCGCCACTCATCCATAGAGGTACTCACACACCTAGTCAGTCATGCAAATAATTAAACACACTGCCATTTACTCACCTATACAGTTATACACACACCAGCTCACTTACTCATACAAATACTAGCACATTCTTACGCTCTTATACAATCACTGATACAAGCACACACTCATCCATACAGTCACTCTCACAATCACACACTCTCGCTTATAGCTATTTATATACTCCAACACACATATATACTGCCTTTCACATATGTAGTTACTCACACATGTACCACTGGGACATACATTCACTCACTAACACACTGTTACACACACTTACCCACCCATACAGTCTATCACAGATGCACTCTTGAAACCATCCACCCAGTGAATCGCCCACTCACACATCTATGCACAGAGTCGCACACACCCCACCCACACAAACACTCAGGCACCCATACAGATACTCAGACAACCAATCAATAACTCATATAGACACTCATGAAGCTATTCACAAACCCATGCAGCCACTTACACAGCAACAGACAGACGGATTCAGACATTCACCCAGTTTAGTCACTAACCCATACATTCAGTAAGATACGTTTAATCACTCACTTATAGAGTTAGTCACGCACCTACTAAATCATCCATACAGACACTTATACACCCACTTATTCTTCAATACGCCTTTCCCTATATATATTAAAAATATTTAAACTTTACAGAAACACAGTCACTGCATGATGTCATCAGTGATGTCATTTGAGATGTCATCAGTGATGTCATCAGTGATGTCACTGACCATGTCATGAGTGATGTAATATGTGACGTCATCAGCAGTGCATTGCGGAGGCGCGAGTTATAGTTAGCTGAACTAACTATAACGGGGGAATTTCACGGGTTTTGTACGAGTGAAATATCCAACTAACTATAACTGTCCCTAAAACCTATGGTTTTTTCAGTGAATATATATATATATATATATATTCACTGAAAAAACCATAGGTTTCAGACACGTTATAGTTACAAATTAGCATTTAAAAAACCTTTGAAATTCACTGAAAAAACCATAGGTTTTAGGGACAGTTTTAGTTACTTGGACATTGCACTCGTACAAAACCCGTGAAATTCCCACGTTATAGTTAGTTCAGCTAACTATAACTCGCGCCCGCAATGCACTGCTGATGACGTCACATATTACATCACTCATGACATGGTCAGTGACATCACTGATGACATCACTGATGACATCTCAAATGACATCACTGATGACATCATCCAGTGACTGTGTTTTCTGTAAAGTTTAAATATTTTTAATATATATAGGAAAAGACGTATTGAAGAATGAGTGGGTGTGTAAGTGTCTGTATGGATGATTTAGTAGGTGCGTGACTGACTCTATAAGTGAGTGATTTAACGTATCTTACTGAATGCATGGGTTAGTGACTAAACTGGGTGAATGTCTGTATCCGTCTGTCTGTTGCTGTGTAAGTGGCTGCATGTGTTTGTGAATAGCTAAATGAGTGTCTATATGAGTTATTGAATGCTTGTCTGAGTATCTGTATGGGTGCCTGAGTGTTTGTGTGGGAGGGGTGTGTGCAACTCTGTGCATAGATGTGTGAGTGGGTGATTCACTGGGTGGATGGTTTCAAGAGTGCATCTGTGATAGACTGTATGGGTGGGTAAGTGTGTGTAAGAGTGTGTTAGTGAGTGAATGTATGTCCCAGTGGTACATGTGTGAGTAACTACATATGTGAAAGGCAGTATATATGTGTGTTGGAGTATATAAATAGCTATAAGCAAGAGTGAGTGATTGTGATAGTGGCTGTATGGATGAGTGTGTGCTTGTATCTGTGATTGTATAAGAGCGTAACAATGTGCTACTATTTGTATGAGTAAGTGAGCTGGTGTGTGTATAACTGTATAGGTGAGTAAATGGCAGTGTGTTTAATTATTTGCATGACTGACTAGGTGTGTGAGTATCTCTATGGATGAGTGGCGTTGTTTGAGTGCCTATATAGGAGTAAGAGTGCATATGATAGTCCTGTACTGAGTGACCGTAAGTATGAGTGACTGTACGGGTGAGTGAGTGGATGTGTGTGTGTAGACCTAAGAATCAGTGAGTGGGTATGTAGTTATTGGTGTTGGAGTGTCTATGGTTTTGCGAATGGCAGTCTGTAATTTAGAGTGGGTGTATCAAAGGTTATATTAGGGTGTGAGGAGGTGCATCAGATTATCACGTGGATGATGTCATCAGTGATGTCATTTGAGATGTCATCAGTGATGTCATCAGTGATGTCACTGACCATGTCATGAGTGATGTAATATGTGACGTCATCAGCAGTGCATTGCGGGGCGCGAGTTATAGTTAGCTGAACTAACTATAACGTGGGAATTTCACGGGTTTTGTACGAGTGCAATGTCCAAGTAACTAAAACTGTCCCTAAAACCTATGGTTTTTTCAGTGAATTTCAAAGGTTTTTAAATGCTAATTTGTAACTATAACGTGTCTGAAACCTATGGTTTTTTCAGTGAATTTCAAAGGTTTTTTAAATGCTAATTTGTAACTATAACGTGTCTGAAACCTATGGTTTTTTCAGTGAATTTCAAAGGTTTTTTAAATGCTAATTTCTAACTATAACGTGCCTGAAACCTACCGTTTTTTCAGTGAATTTCAAAGGTTTGGTAAATGACAATTTTTAAATGTATTAATTGTTATATTAATTTTTTTCGTACTGATTTACTACATTTTTAGAAACAATTTTTTTTTACATATTTTATTATTTATACATTACATTACAAAAAATACTTTCTCAGAATGAATTACTTTAGTTTAAATACTTTGCAGATAGGCAATAGACTTTTAAGTACAGTAGTTACAGTTGTTGCAATGGGCAACACATTTTCAAACACAATGCAACATTCAGCTCAATGTGAATTTCTAGTTAAATGCAATTAGTTACTTTATGGATTACTTTTGTAACCACAGGACTGGATCCTAGATTCAGTCCTGGTACATCTCCTGTAAACAGTTGAGTAAAAGCGTTTTGGTTACAGTCGTGATTTTTAAGGAATATTATTGTATTTTAAAAGTTGACACTTAGAAACTTTTCTCATAGAATCACCAATGTTATCCTATGGAAGGAAATTCACTTAGCAGGTAAAAACTGTTATCGTTACTTTTTCTTACTCAGTGTTGGATCCTGGATCCAGCACTGGTGCATCTCCTGTAAACAGTTGAAAAAATGCGTTTAAGTCATACAGGCGATTTTTAAGGAATATTTGTAGTTTGTGAAAATCAACACTTTGAAACTTTTTGCTGAAAACCAGTCAATCTTAGCCTATGAAGGAAATTCAAGTTACCGGTAAGTACGGTTAAAATTACTTTTGAGGACCAGTACTGGGCTGAAAGATGCAGCACTGAGGTCTCTCCTGATAACAGGTGAGTAAATCGGAATTCGTATTTCGGCTGATTTTAGAGGAATGTTTTAAAGTTCCAAAACTCCACACTTAGAAGAATTTCCAAGTGAAACCAGTCAATGTTAGCCTATGGAAGGAAATTCAAGTTACTGGTAAGTACGGTTAAAATTACTTTTCAGGACCAGTACTGGGCTGAAAGATGCAGCACTGAGGTCTCTCCTGATAACAGGTGAGTAAATCAGAATTCGGATTTCGGCTGATTTTAGAGGAATATTTGTATGTTTCAAAAATCAACACTTAGAAACTTTTTCAGCAAAAAGCAGGCAATGATATCCTATGGAAAGGAAATTCAAGTTACTGGTAAGTACGGTTAAAATTACTTTTGAGGATCAGTACTGGGCTGAAAGATGCAGCACTGAGGTCTCTCCTGATAACAGGTGAGTAAATCGGAATTCGTATTTCGGCTGATTTTAGAGGAATATTTTAAAGTTCCAAAACTCCACACTTAGAAGAATTTCCAAGTGAAACCAGTCAATGTTAGCCTATGAAGGAAATTCAAGTTACCGGTAAGTACGGTTAAAATTACTTTTCAGGACCAGTACTGGGCTGAAAGATGCAGCACTGAGGTCTCTCCTGATAACAGGTGAGTAAATCGGAATTCGTATTTCGGCTGATTTTAGAGGAATATTTGCACAATGGTGAAGGGAGGGGCGGGGCCTGAGGTGACATCTGTGCAAACGCGCCCCGTTGCGCGTTTTAATTTGGGGATTAAGTCCCCTTGAATCCTGAGGGTCCCTAGGGGCCAACTAGCCCACCAGGAACCTCCAATATGCGCCAGGGGCTGCGTTGCAGAGACGTGTAGAGAGGCCACACCCTTTTTACACCTCTCTGCAACGCAGCTCTGTGGCGCTTTCTGGATGTACCTGTTGGGCTAGTTGGCCCCCAGGGACCCTCAGGATTGAAGGGGATTTAATTCCCCATCTTAAAACGCGCCACGGGGCCTGTTTGCACACATGTCACCTGAAGCCCCGCCCCTCCCTTCACCACTGTGCAAATGCGCCCCGTGGCGCGTTTTAAGTTGGGGGATTAAGTCCCCTTGAATCCTGAGGGTCCCCGGAGTCCAACTAGCCCACCATATACCTCCAAAAAGCGCCATAGAGCTGCGTTGCAGAGAGGTGTAAAAGGGGTGTGGCCTCTCTACACGTCTCTGCAACGCAGCCCCTGGCGCATATTGGAGGTTCCAGGTGGGCTAGTTGGCCCCCAGGGACCCCCAGTATTCAAGGTGAATTCGTTCCCCTCTGCAAACGCGCCAGGGGGCGCGTTTGCAGAGTGGTGAAGGAAGGGGCGGGGCCTGCGAGCCCGATCGTTTAAAAAAATATATATATTTTTGTCCCCTGAAGGGGGCTGTGTGGCCTCCCTTCCTTTTTCCTGTTTTTATGCCCTGGGGACCCCATCCCCCAGGGCCTTACCCCTTTTTTTAATTTTTAATTAAAAAAAACGGGAAGGGGGCCGCGTGGCCCCCTTCCCTGGGCCTGTATTGGCCCCAGGGACCCCATCCCCCGGGGCATGGCCTTTTAATTTTTATTCTTTGGAGGGGGCTGCGTGGCCCCCTCCTCTGGCCATTTAAGGCCCCGGGGACCCCATCCCCCGGGGCCGGCCTTTCCTTTTTTTAAATTTTTTAAATTTTTCATATTTGGGGAGGGGGCCGTGTGGCCCCCTCCTGGGCCACTACTTGCCCCGGGGACCCCATCCCCCGGGCTGGCCCTCTCCGTTGGGGACTGTGGGGGTCCCCAATCCCCCCACAGTCCCGCCGGCTCCCCACGTCCCTTGGGAGCCGGCATTGCTGTTCCACATGGGGAGCAGCTGACATGCTGCTCCCCATGTGGAAAAGCAATCGCTTTGAATATTGGAAGAGAGAGCAGGTTTCCCTGCTCTCTCTTCCAATATCCAAAGCAGTTTGCTATGGCAGGACGGGAGCCGCGAGGCTCCCGTCCTGCCATAGCAAACTACAGTGTCCCGGGGGTAGGCACCCCGGGACACTGCAGGAGCCGGCCCTGGGGGGTGGTGGTCCCCAGGGCCATCAAGGGCTCCAGGAGGGGGCCGCGCGGCCCCCTCCCTACATCAGCACAGCCCCGGGGAGGTGGTGGTCCCTGGGCTTCGGGGTCCAAAACGGACCCCCATTTTAATTTGTTAGTGCCCCGGGGAGGTGGCGGTCCTCGGGCGTGTGGGGGCTGGAGCCCCCCACACAGGTTATTAAATTATTTTAAAAAAGCCCCGGGGAGGTGGTGGTCCCCGAGGCTGCGGAGGGCTCAGAGCCCTCCCGCACCATTTTTAAAAAAGCCCCGGGGGTGGCGGTCCCCGGGGCTTGGGGGCCCTTTGAGGCCCCCACACATTAAATTATCCCCCCCACCATGCCCCCGGGACTTGGGCCACCCGAGGGACATTAACATCGAGCGCGGGAGACCGCGCTTCGATTTTTTTTTCGGCAGGATTCGCGCACGCTGAGCGCATCCTGCCGATTTGTGTTTTTAAAAAAATGCTTTTTTGCCCAGGGGTCCTTGTGGGACCCCTGAGCAGGCCTAGGGGTTAGGGTGTTTCTACCCTGCCCCCTTTGTGCGTTTTGCGCACTTGTTTCTTTTTTTTTCTCGGCGGGATACGCGCATCGTAAGCGCATCCCGCCCGATTTAAAAAAAAAAATCTTTTCTGCCCAGGGGTCCTTGTGGGACCCCTGAGCACACCTAGGGGGTTAGGGTGTTTCTACCCTGCCCCCTTTTGCGCTTGCGCACTTGTTTCTGTCCCTCGGTTCTACCGAGGGACAAAATGGCTGCCAACACTTCCTGAATCGGAATGTTGACAGCCAGCTGACAGCCAATTAGCATGCAGCTCGTGATCGGGACGGTGCGCGCAGGGTGCGCTGAGGGTACGCGTATCCGACGCGCCCATAGATATATATGTACTTTTACTTTTGATTTTCTCAGGAACTACTGAACGGATTTACACCATTTAAGCAAAAGGCACCAGTCTGAACCAAGGGCTACCTCTTTGCCAAATTTGGTGTAATTCCGTTCAGCAGTTCGGGCTGTAGCTGCGACTAAAGGTTCCTATGGAAAAATGAATGGGGAAAACGCGTTTTGGGACCCCCTTTTTCTCGGCCCCCGCTTCACGTATCACCCCGAGACTTTCAGGGTAGGAGCGGAGCGGAGCGCCTCAACAAGTTGGAAACTTTCACGAAGATTCGTCAACCGGCGCCAACGTTATTTCAAATAGAATGTCGCGGATTTCCTATGGATAATAGGTTGTAACTATAACTATCTACTGGCGACCGCCAGTAGATAATATATATATATACACATACATTATATATACAAGACATTTGTAAAAGAAATATATATATATATTATCTACTGGCGGTCGCCAGTAGATAGTTATAGTTAGGACCTATTTTCCATAGGAAATCCGCGACATTCTATTTGAAATAACTCTCTTGCCGGTTGACGAATCTTGCGAAATTTTCAAACTTTATGGCCCGCTTTGGTCCGCTCCTACCCTGAAAGTCTCGGGGTGATTCATCAAGCGGGGGCCGAGAAAAAAGGGGGGTCCCAAAACGTGTTTTCCCCATTCATTTTCCCATAGGAAACTTTAGACACGGCTACAGCCCGAACTGCTGAACGGAATTACACCAAATTTGGCAAAGAGGTAGTTCTTGGTTCAGAAAGAACCCTTTTTGTTAAATGGTGTAAATCCGTTCAGTAGTTGCTGAGAAAATCAAAAGTAAAAACACATATATATCTGGGCGGAGCCTAACCACACATGTCATCGTGAGATCTGATTGGCTGTCAGCACTTCATCCTGGAATTGCTGGCAGCCATCTTGAGACCAATATACATGATAGTACCCCATTGAAATGCCTTGTAGTGAATCAAAGATTTTGAGGGTTACCAAAAGGAGAACTATTAAGGGTGATAACAGACTTTAGTTACATTAGAATTCATTTGTTGATGGTACCATACTAATTTCAGGAATTGTGGTGTGTTCTAAGGTGATTTTACCCTGTGAAAAACCTTCTGCTGGGATATCATGAATCATGTTTGAGAGAAAACTATTTTCACATGCTTGTCCCATACAGTTTTGGAAGGTGCTCCAGAAGCTAAAATGAGAGCATATTTTCTGTAAATTCACATTATCTTTCTCAGTCATGTGAGAATGAAGTCTGACATTCTCAGTAAAACATGTACATCCAACAAGGGCAGAGACTGTCAGTTGATTCCTTTGTGTTCTACTGCAGCTTCCCAGAGTGTTCTAAAGAACAACTAGAGTGCTAACAGCCTTACTTATGACAAAAGTATGGCACACCGGAAGCCATCTTGATTGGAATAAACCGTTAATACTTAAAACATTTAATTTAAAAAGGAACAAAATGAGGGGGTTCTTTTTAAATAGAAATTATGGTTAGTGCTGCAGAAAGAAAAATGAGGGCATGTTTTAAGTGAGATCTCAAATCCTCTTCTATTTCATTAGAAAATTCTGACATGCAGACTGAAACAATCACTTTCAATACCAGCAGCAGACTTCCAGTTAACTCCCTGGTGAGCAGTAGCTTTAGTACAGTGATCTAATGAGCAACTAGAGTGCTAACATTCTGAATTTATGGCAAATGTGAGACACATCTGAATGCCTTCTTGATGGAATCAAAGTAAAAAACTGAAAGCATTTCCTACTGAGGAGACTGCAGTAAATGAGGAAATTAGGAAACTTCATAACAAAGAAGTCTTCCAAGATGGCCACCAGAGAAAAAAGAGCCCAAATGTAGCACAAATATTACCCAGATGTAGCCCACATATAGCCCAATGACAAAAGTGTGCAAAACACTTTTTATTTTTAGTTTTTTTGCAGTTTTATGTAGTGCAGACTGGTCAGGTATTGGAGCGTTGCATCTTAAAACATGACCCCTACACTACAAAACACTACTGCACTACTCTAAACCCTAAAACACTACCCCAGCACGACTCCCTACACTACACAAGCACCACTGCACTATCCTACACCCTAAAACACTACCCCCAGCATGACCCCCTACACTACACAAACACCACTGCACTACCATAAACCCTAAAACACTACCCCCAGCACGATCCCCTACACTACCCAAACACCACTGCACTAACCTAAATCCTAAAACAATACCCCCAGCACGACCCCCTACACTACCCAAACACCACTGCACTACCCTAAAACATGACCCCCTACACTACACAAACACCACTGCACTACCCTAAACCCTAAAACACTACCCCCAGCACGACCCCTACACTACACAAGCACCACTGCACTACCCTAAACCCTAAAACACTACCCCCAGAACGACCCCCTACACTGCCCGAACACCACTGCACTGCCCTAAACCTTGAAACACCAGCCCCTGCACGACCCCCTACACTGTTCGAACACCACTGCACTGCCCTAAACCCTGAAACACCATCCCCAGCACGACCCCCTACACTGCCCGAACACCACTGCACTGCCCTAAACCCTGAAACACCAACCCCTTCACGACCCCCTACACTGCCCGAACACCACTGCACTGCCCTAAACCCTGAAACACCACACCCAGCACGGCCCCTACACTGCCCAAACACCACTGCACTGCCCTAAACCCTGAAACACTATCCCCAGCAAGACCCCTACACTGCCCAAACACCATTCCACTGCCCTAAACCCTGAAACATCACCCCCAGCAAGACCCCCTACACTGCCCGAACACCACTGCCCTAAACCCTGAAACACCACCCCCAGCACGACCCCTACACTGCCCGAACACCACTGCACTGCCCTAAACCCTGAAACACTACCCCCAGCAAGACCCCCTACACTGCCCGAACACCACTGCACTGCCCTAAACCCTGAAACATCACCCCCAGCAAGACCCCCTACACTGCCCGAACACCACTGCCCTAAACCCTGAAACACCACCTGTAGGAAGGTGGAATCTGACTATATGGTTGCCCCCACTTTTTTTATGGTGTTTTGCTGGTTTATGACTTAGTTGGACTGGGATCCTGCTATTCAGGGCCCCAGTCTATCTGCTTTCTCTGTAAAAAGGTTTCCATGTGCCTTAGGCACATCACTGATTGGAATCTGGAGTGCCCTTATAAGTCCCTAGTATATGGTATACTATGTACCAAGGGCATAGGTACCTCAGAGGCCTGCCAGGGGCTGCAGCATGTATTATGCCACCCCTGGAAGGCCATCCAAACTGACACCACAGGTCTGCTACTGCAGCCTGGGTAGGTGGTGCATGCACCCCTTACTGTGATATAGGTTACCTATATCACTAAATACATACACACATATAAACCTATAAGTCACTCCTAAGGCAGGCCTTATCAATCCTGAAGGCAGAGTGCATGGTTCCTATGTGAGAGGGTGCCCCTGCATGAGCAGGGCCCCTCTGCAGCGTTCGGAGACCATCTCTGATACTGTTTGTAGTGCAGCCTGACCATATACTCTTAAGCGCATTATATCCTCGCGGTAAAATGCTAACTTTGGAAGGGCTGCACCTAAACATGTCGTGTTTGGTGTCAAACATCTTGGAATACTACCCCCCCGCCAATTCTGGCGGCGGGGGTAGCATTCCACCCTTCTAGAGGGAAAGACATGTTAACCCTGACTAACCCGGTAACTTCTCTCCAAAGCCCTGGCATCACAAAATGGATGCTGCTGCCACAGACACGAGTCTGGCCTCCTGCTGCTGGACGAAACTCCGGCAGGGGAGGCCTGGACAATCAGGTTTCCTGTCCCAGGGAGGTGTGACCACCTCCCCAGACAGGATAATGTGTATTGGGGCTGGGCGGGAGCACCATCTGTGTGCTTTGAAGTCCTGCACTGGGGGCACATTTGGTGTCCCTGTGCATACCCCAGTTCAAACCGGATCAGGGGCTTGCAGCCCCTGCTTTGGCGCGAACTGGACAAAGGGAAAGGGGTGTAGCCACCCTCTGCCCTGACCCACCCATAGGTGGGGCCACAGAGTAGTCCAACCCCTATCTTTAGTATAAAGATAGGAACCCAGTCCTTAGGACTTTAGATTATCCCTGGACGAAACTCTGAAACTGAATCCTGGACCTTCGACGCTCTACTCACGATTAGAGGACAGAAGAATCTCCCTTGGGGTCAAGGAGTGACTCCCTGCTTGGCAGGCACCAAAGAAGCATCTGTCCGGTTCGCATTTCTGAAGCTCCCGTCGGACACCGAAGTCATCGCATCACCAGAGGTGGATTCTCAGACTTCCCGAGGCTACCCTGAGTCCCCAGCAAAGCTGAGGCCCGTGGCTATCGTGGGTGACTTGAGACCGTGACCCCTGGACACCGAGCACATTTGCAAGTGCATCATCTTCTGGGTCTCCCAAGAAGTCGTGCTTTGGGCTCCGAGTAGCCCTAGCCTCCAGCACCACCTGCACCGAAGATCACTGGCCCCCACTCCACGAGTGTCCTGTAAGCCAGCTCCACGTGCGGCGTCACGAGGCTCCTTCGCGGTCGCTAGCCTGTTGGCTAGTAGCCCTTAACGAAGGCCAATCCTTTTCTTACTTGGCATCCTGGTTGCTCCAGGCCTGCCCTCACTTACTCTCGCTGGGTGAGTTCCCCAGACCTTGCTGGTCTGCACCATCGACGATCTACATCTTCACCGAGACTTGCCGTTGCCAAGGCTTGTTGGGTCCAATCCGGTCGCCGACACCTCAGCACTCGACAGACATCGTGTCCCAGCCCGAATCCTGCTCCTGGTCGCCGACAACGCCTCCTGGACCTCGTGGCTGAAGAGTCAAGACGACCGTCAACGCACCTGAAGCACTCGACATCGGTGGGCATCTGTCCATCGCCTTCCTGGTCACTGGCTAGTGACCCAGACTCTGTCCCCTCTGCTTTCAGGTTCTTCAGAACTCCGATCCACTCTTGGATCCACCCGGACACTTTTCTCTTGGCCGCCAGCAGCACTTTGCAGCAGATCGCCATTCGAATCGGCGACGAAACCCGACCCCGAAAGGCACCTATGCACCCGGCTTCCCTGGGTGAGGTAACACGAGTACTCCGGTGCTCCCGTGGGTAGAGACTCTTCAAAGTCCTAGATCTCAAAGGGTTTTGTCCTAGTCCTCTTTTAAGTGTCCCTTTTCTCTAATTTCCCGATCCCGACTTTCTCCATAGAAGTCAACGGCGTATCGCGGTTGTGTATTTACACTGCACGCGTCTCCCGTGGGTCCCCTGTGTCACTACCTTGGGTGGTTCCTTGTGGTCCAAGCACTTCTAGAGGCTCTAGGCCTAGTGTCTAGTTCAGTCGTGGTTCGCATACCACTTTATTGGTATATGGTTTGAGTACGCCCCTGGGGCCCAAACGTGTATTTGTGCTATTACTGTGTTTAAATAACTTCTAACTTATGTACTTCGAACTCTAGCCTCATAAAGAGACTAGAGGGGTGTGTTTAGCAATAAATACATATATTTTGAATATATACCTGGTGTGGTGCTCTTTCATTTGATCACTCAAGAGATTATAGACTGGTAAAACAAGCTGCTTTACATTCCTTCAAGACTTAGCCTGAAGGCTGCTCTCCATAGCTACCACTAGGATAGCTTTCAATAAGGTTGTCTTTAACCTATCTCCAATAAGGGGTTGTTTGGACTGGTGCAAGGTGCCCACTATAATTAGTGGACAGCATATGCCAGGCCAACTTCTCACACCACCCCCAGCAAGACCCCCTACACTGCCCGAACACCTCTGCACTACCCTAAACCCTACAACGCGCGCCGGCCCGTGACACTGCTGACCCCCCTACGCTACCTGAGCAGGCGCCGCTGCGCGCGCCTACTGCTTGCCCTATCATCGTGGCGGCGGCGGCGGCGGCAGCAGCGGCGGCGGCGGCGGCGGCGGCCGGGCGGCGGCGGGGGGGGGGGGGGGGGGGGGGGGGGGGGGGGGGGGGGA